>JAOXNO010000063.1:15152852-15198977 GCA_028565335.1 Limnodromus scolopaceus | reverse complement strand
CCCTCCTTTCAGGTAGTTGTAGAGAGCGAGAAGGTCTCCCCTCAGCCTCCTTTTCTCCAGGCTGAACACCCCCAGCTCTCTCAGCCACCCCTCACAAGTCTTGTGCTCCAGATCCCTCACCAGCATCCTTGCCCTTCTAGGGAAATGCTCCAGCACCTCAATGCCTTTCTTGTAGATACTGTCAATGATCTATATGTGGTAGACTCCTATCTGCTATTTCAGCAACCTTATATAAAATTTTTTTTGGAACCGTTGCTCCTTAACAGTGTTAAGTTCCTGTTATCTGGAAAACAAATTGCTTTACCCTAGTTCCCAAACTAAAACTTTATTTCATCTTACTAAAAGGCCACTTTCATGGCTGGTAGACATGTGGGAGGCTCAGGAGGCACAAGTCTTGTCATGCTGTCACAGACTATAATTCACAAATTCTGAGAAATTCAGGTCACTGGCACCTATCCGCCTTCTTTAGAGTCAGTTTCACATTTATGTACCTCTAGGGATTTTAGTGGATCTGCTTCTGACTTAGACAAGTAGAAATGAAAGGAGAATAAGGCCTATACATCTAAAAAGCAGATTTGATGATCCTCTCCCAAAGCAAATCCTGTAGAAACTACTATTTACCTGAAATTTGTATAAATAACTGACAAACAAAAAATTGTTTCCTTGAATCAGGATTTCATAATGAAAAGAAGTATTTTCTCCTAGGAAGTAAAGAAATCACAGAGATCACAGAAAACAAAGAACACTGAACTGCAGAGATAGCATGAAAACGTTCAGAAGTTATTGTTTGTTGTTTACTAGTGGAAGAGACTAGAATAGTTGATAATGAGTCTAGAATAGTTTGATAATGAGAGTTAATAATTTCAGTGGTCAAATGCAAAATATTCATTCCATCTAGTTATGTTTTTATTCAGTTGCAAAGGATTGTTTTACCTTTATTACAAATACTGTTCTTCTATACTCAGATATTGAATTCCCTACAAAAATTATTTATTCATTATCCTAAGCATTTCTTTACATTATGTTTGTTGAAAAGTGAAACAGTAGCCTTGTTGCCAGGGGCTTATCTCTCTAGCTTGGTGACCTTGATGCTTAACCCATTGAATACACTTGCAAAATTATTATGCTCAGCTGAAAATGAAAGCAGCCTTTGAGGTTTTTCTTCTACTCACTCTTGTTGAGGGAAGAGATAATAGAGACAGGAAATAATCTCATGCAAGCTACACCCATGTACAGTTCAGTGGTAGTCAATTTTTATGCTGAAAAATACAAGATGACAGATGAGAAAATTAACTAAGGACAGAAGAAAAATATCCACTCAGAATTCTTAATTACATGCTGCATAATGAACACCATGTCAGCACATAGCAGACAACAAAGAAAGCAGCATAATTTTTAAAGGAATGGAAGTTCCATTTTTTGGAAAAATGTTACATCCAAAAGAGAAGTTCTCCCAGATTATAAATGAGGTTAAAAAAAGTGATCTACACAAATATCTAAAGGAAGACTGCCCTGTTGCCAACAAAATTTATCTTATGTAGTAAAGCAAAAAGTAGTCTAAAAGAAAAAAATCACAAAAATGGATAAAATGTATTTTATGTTGATCAAAGCCTACCTTTATCCTCATCAATCAGCTCTTTCAGTTTAAGGGAAATTGTAGAAATTTAAGGGAGGTTTAATCTGAACATCAAAGGTGTAAAAAAACCAAATAAAAATATCCATACACCCCAGGAAAACTCAACAAAAAAGTTCTTTTCTTCAACAACTACAAATAAATATTGCATTCCAAAGAAATGGGTGAGGTTTTTTTGGTCAAAGAAAAACAGCATATTAACTTGTAAATATATCTGTGTTCTCCAAAACTCTTATTTTTTTCTGGAACAGACAACAGATATGGGTTTTTTTGCATACTGAGTTTTATGGAATGAGCAATCATTCCATGTTGTATACTAGCAATCTTAATTTTATACAAGATCTATAGCAGCCAAAGCAGATGTCCACTTGAAGTATGCACTAAAGTTTAGAGAACAGAATTTTATTTCATCATAGAAAAATTAGAGGGTAGAATTTAACGCCCCTTAATAAAAGGTAGAGTGAAGTTTTACACATCACATGAAAAACATAATGCAGTTCTTCCTGAGGGAAAAAAAGCATTCAGAGCCCTAATACAGTTGGAAATCCAGTCACATGAGATTATGCTGTTAGATGGTACGTATTTCTGAGCTGCAACTTTCTACTGTCACAAAGCACAAACACTTTTTTCCTGGAAAGTTAAGGAGAGTAGGCATTCAGCAGTGATTTTGCTGCACAGGATTCCATGGGGAAGGCTAAGAGAAGTAGAAGAAGGGGAGTGGCTGAAGTTGAAGGGATGTAGCATCGGTCAAGTTACCCAGGTCAGGGAAAGAGTGTCAATTCTTTCCCCATTCCTCTAGGTACAGCCTACACTGGACACTGCCCTTTATAGGCCTGGCCTCCTTTTCTGTCATGCAATGCTTTCTCTTGTCCTCCAAAACCCCATCCTCATCCTCTTGCTGGGGTAGGCAGAAGCCTGCTGGAAGGGTGAAGAGGGAAGGGCACAGACCAAGGCCTGAGGCAGTGAGTAAGGAGAAAGACTCAGAGGAGAGTCTTCAGAGTACTCCAGCCTGCTTCCTGCACACTGATCCTTTTGTCAGCAACAGCAGGAGATGGTATTTGTATTACAAGGAAGATGAGTTTGCATATTTGTATTTGGTGCATTCTTCTGGATGATAAATATTGAATTATGGCAGCAATAATGTCAGTTGTAGCCAATATTTATCAGCAAATGCAGAATCATATCAATCCAAATGGCTGTCAAATTTATCTTCAGACTACATATACAAAATCAGAAATAAAATACTTTTTGCTTTGGTAGCCTGAAGAAATAATAAAAACAAGCCATAAATTCATTTGCTAAATTAATACAATACAGTGAATCTTAGCTCTATTGTGACTTTCTGCAGTCAAAGGACTCCTGAATGCTTTACAAATTACAATTTAGACATGAGGATACAGTAGGTTAATGAATGTTTCATTTGCTAACTTTCATTAGTACTTTGTAGTGGTTCATTTGAAGACTGCAGAATAACGTAATTTAAATATGCTCTAACACAACAAAATTACTTAGGAAAACATTGCGCATGTTTGGATAACAACAGCCTCATATTTGCTTTGCTGTAAAGCATCCTAATATAACTGTCAGTTTAAAGAATTCAAAGCCAACAAGATAGCCTAAACATTGGGAAGACAGGAGTAATACGTAGCCTGTCTCACGGGTGAACTGCTGAAGCAGGTATCAGAGGCCAGTGCAAATATATCAGTCCTAACCACTGCAGCGCATTCAGTGCAGAATTCCAGGCCCTCTCTTGAAATACTGCACGAATGGAGCCCAAGAGAGGTCTACAACAAATAACGGAGATGCTCGTAGAATCATAGAATGATTTAGGTTGGAAGAGACCTAAAAGACCACCTAGTTCCAAACCCCCTGCCATGGGCAGGGACACACCTCATACCTCAGCTGAGCTTCACAAGGGCGCAGTGCTCGACAGAGACGCATGGACACACTGGGCTCGGACCCAGATGCAATATATTATCTCAGGACTAACCTCAACCATTTTTCTCAGTTGCTTCCGGGTCTGAAAAGCTGTGTCTGAAACTGATGTTGGTTTCGTGCCGTGCAGATACACAAGCTAAATTAGGTCTAACCTAGAGAATCTATACATGGTTTTCACTTTGCACTATAGACAGAGCAGAAAGGGTGTCAAAAGTTCAGATTCAACAGTAATCTCATTTCCTCAGTGCAGTGAAACTCACAGGCAAAACATGTCAGTATATGACAGCGCTTACTTTATCGAGTAAGTTGCTCAGGACTAAAATCCAACACAAATCCAAAGGCCTTCTTGCTTCTCCTTACTGCAAATAGGTGTTTTTCATAGAAATCAAGCACTAACACTTTTTTAGGCATTTTTTCCCAGATTCAGAATGATTATGAAGTTCTTGATGGCTGAACGAATGCAGAATCTAAAGACTGTTGACATCATTAACAAATTAATAAAAAACATTTCTTAAAATTTTATTTCCCTTTATTTTCCCTTGTACTGTAAAATGCCTTTTCCCTTTTGAACTGTTTATAGAGTAACGAAGAGTGTAGTTTAGAGAATAACGTCTGAACAGACCTGTAAAGAAATATATTGTTGGACGTTGCTACTGACAGATCCATCTTACAGCACTAACTACATACTTGTCTGCTCAAGCCTTCGTGTGCACAATTATGATACAGCACAAATACAAAATAATCTTATCTTATGATCAGTAAAACTGGACGGAGTCAGTTTGAAGCTACAGAAGCTAGAAAGACTTATATTAGTTTCTCTGAGCAGCTAGATTCCATATAATCATCCTCATAGTGGTTTCTCAACATACCTGCAAGGTAGGGAAAGAAGGTTTTCCATATTACAGGTACTTAAATAAAAAGCAAAGATAGAATTTATTCAGCAATTCAGAAAGGAAATAAAACTCTGAAGAAAGTAATTCTCATCCTTGACAGCACAGTTTTGTTTCTTCCTGCAAAACCAGGAAGGAAGAAATAAAATATAAGGACTTTTCCTACAAAATTGGCAACAGAAGACTTCTCCTTCAGTCATAAGAAGCTGAATATATATGATTCTCCCAGACTATCTTAATTATAATACTTATCACAGTAGCACTCAGACTGCCTGTCATCCAAAAAAGTGTCTGGAACATCTGGCACATCCCAGCAGCAGGCATTACAGAAAACCCAGATCTACATTGGTTTTGCACACACTTTAATTCTCAGCATGTACCATTAAACTTGATGTCATTTGTCAAGCTGCCTTCTCCAGCTCCAAGGACAATTAAATAGCATTTACATCATTCTGTGCTAAAAAGCATATATTACCAACTTCCTGTGATCAGCAGGAAGAAAATTAAAAGCAAGTTAAGCAAGTTCTGTGAAACAATGACTAACCCTAAACTACTATAATGCTTCAAATTCTCTTTAAAATAAGAAGTGACTACTGCCTTAACATTCTCAATGACTACCCTAAAGCTGCCATTATTTCTCCTTTACTATGTAGGGAATACTGAAATCATAGAATCATAGACTCATAGAATCATCTAGGTTGGAAAAGACCCTTGGGATCATCAAGTCCAACCATCTACCCTACTCTGCAAAGTTCTTCCCAACACCATATTCTCCAACACCACATCTAAACGACTCAAACTCATCCAAGGATGGTGACAATTATCAGGGACTAAGGAGAAATACGTGAGTTTTGAGTGACGCTGCTTATAAGGGAGAGCTCTCAAAGCAGGGGAGTCCCACTAAAATAAAATCCATTTGCTCCATTTATGCTTTACACAATTTGGGAAAGACTTTTTTTCACCTTTTTTTTCCTGGAGTAATTTTGTCACGGTAAAATCTTGAATTTTCATTTATTATCAGTAATTATTCATGGAAATTTACGCCTACGATATACCATGAAATGACAAGCATCTACCTTAAAGCAAATGAAAGCATCTATCTTAAAATTCATTAAAAATTAAGTCTCTTCAACACGTTGAATTCTAATTCACAAAAAATTTAGAAGATTCAATAGCTTGTGATCCAAGTTCTTAATATATGATACTATAAAACAAAATATCCAAACGCTTTGCAGATAATGGTCCCACAACATTTATCGCAAGGAAAACCAGATAAGAGATCATGATCTTATTTGAGAATTTAATGTAGGAACAAGCAAATTAAGTTTCAGAGCTTCAGAAACTACTGCAAATCTGAGGCAGTAAAACCACAAAGTTGAACACCATGTGGATCTGAATTAAGAACTCCAATATTCCTTTTAGACAGAAGCTGGTTCCCAAAGCGCAAAATTGAACTGAGCAGCAGAAAACATACAGTTCGCTGGAGTTTTTAAAAAAATTGAACCTCAATTTAAAGATGGACAGTGTTTTCCATTCAAGACTTTTTGTGTTTTGTTTTATGGGGAAAAATAGAGAATGAAACATTTCTCTTGTACATCTGGTCTACTATGCAGGAATTCTACTTGCTAAATTAAATTTTTTTCAGAATGAGCTCTGGTAATACAAAATAAAAAGATATTTAGATTTTAACTCTATCCTTGTAAATTCAGAGTCTATTCCAGTACTGTATCTCAGCAATGCTATAATGGATATACTTTTGTGATATTAACATATGGCTCACTACTTAGGCTTAACATGGTAAACAACATCACTTTAGAAGCAAAGCATTAGTAAACATAGGAAGTCCTGTTCTAAGAAACACTTTATTGATTAATATTAATTACAACAGCCTTGTTAATTGTAATTGACTCTTCCACAGATTGTGTGATATGCATCACAGAATTGCGTATAAATTAAATTAGATTTATAAATATATCCTGAAAGGGGCAGTGTTTCTTGACAGTAATATTTTACTGCAACATAGCTTTATGCATCCTTTTACATCCTGGGCATACTGCCAATATTGCATTACCTAAATATCCATTTTATACAGTAACTCTGCATCCTCACAGGAACTTATGAAATCAGTCTAATTGTTTAATTTTAGGTTCCAAATCAACATTCCCTTCCAAAACATTAATCTAGTGTTGAATCTATGCAATTATCAATTTTGTAAAACTTCTTACATCTGTGTCTGGTAATTTAAACTACTGTTAAGTGCATGCCTTTTTTGTGTGTATGTATTTATGTATGTATGCCTAGAAAATAAAGCAACGGCGAAGTGACAGCGTGTATCTCAGTTTCTCGTTCCATCATGCCGTACTTCCTTAGTTAAAAGACACTATCACCTTCCCTTTACTCAAGATGATGAAGATCCTATTTAACATTATCATTTCCATTTTCCAAAGCATTTATCTGGGTTGAAATTTTGATCTATATCCAGAAATTGTTCTGGGCATGTGTTAAGTGTAGAGGAATTAAATGGGAATTTGATTTTAACAGTTCTGCATTTTGGACTTTCATTGAAAAAAATAAAAAAACCAAACAAACAAACAAAAAAGTCCACCAAAAAAAATGAACCAGTTCTTTCATCTGATAGTACTGCCGCCTCCAGAAGCTGAGAAAAAACAAAACACAGACTAGAAGAGCAAGGAAAAGGAAAAGGTAAGCTGACCTCAGACATTTTTTTTAAATTTCATTTTTTTAATACAAAAGTAGCAAAAGTTGGTTTATGGTAATTTTTTTAGCTAAACTTTTGAAGTATCTTCTTTTGATTAACCTTAGCTTGTTGTAGAATGAACTCTTGATAGAATAAAATCTCATTATTCTAATTAGTAAATATATTGAAATGAGTATGAAAATCCTGATAACACCTTAAGATACTAAGGAAATGAGATGCTCTACTTAATATTTCTATATAGGAACACAACTATCTGTTATTTTTCTCTTCCTTTTTGATATCAAAATGCCATTACATGTTCTTTGATATTTAAAATTTCCATTCTGGGTAGCTATCATTTAGGATAAATATACCAAACCATTTTTTTGCTTTGCTTTTCGTAATTCTTTCAGTATTCAAAGTGTAAAAATGGTGTAAATATGAATCATTATGTATTGGCAAGAACCTATACAACCTGTGTCAGCAACTCTGGTATATTTGTCGACTCAGTTCCTCATATATTTATAAGGCAGTTGACTAAGTGCCTGAGATATTCCGATTCCTTTAACTATCTCTTGAAGGACAGCAAAGGTCCGTCTGTAATGCTGTTCAGAAAATTTATGGTGATAAAAGAATTTATACCACTCTGTCAGTCCATGAATAATCATTTCACATGCATCCTCCTCTGTAATTACTGCACTAATTATAATGTGCAGGTGCTGCACTGACTTTTTGGGTAGACCATCTACTGCCTGTAATGTTATCTCCTCCCGTGAATACTGCCTTTTTTCCAGTTTCCTGCATTGCCTTCAGACCATTTACAGTTGACATAATATGTCATTAGTTTTTTCATATTTATTATGTTCTAATAGAATATCATATTACTAATTTATTATGTCTGTTTCAAATAGTTGCATTTCCTTTAATACACAATGAAGGCCACAGAACGAAGAACTGCTTCTGGTCCCTATGACCTACAAATAGAAAACAGTTCACAAAAAAACTTAAAACCATGTATTATAATATTTTGTCTTAAAGGTCTGCAATAATATTTCTATAATGTATAACTGGTTGTTTTTCCGTATAGAGTGATTTGCAAACTGCTATATAGAACACAAAGCTCATATGACAGTACAGAAATCATGCAAGATAATGTATCTTCAGTTCCGAAGTCAGGGTGAGTATGTGGCACTTTAATCTTCAAGAGAAATGTAATTTTATTTTTGAAAGAGGACTATCGACTTCCGAGTACTTTGGAGAGATTCATATGTTGCCCAACATCTGCCCCCTTACACTTTCCCCTGAGGGTATGGCTTTTGTCATTGCTAGGCTAGAAGGGCAGTAGATCTAACTTGATTTGGTGATTTCTTAACAAACTCCAAGTGTTAAGTTCTATGTTAACTGAATTAAACAGCAACTTTTATCTCAACTTTGCCACGAAATTCATTTTCCCTTGGCAAACTTTAAACAGAGGTTGTGCTGACAATGAAAAATATATCATGTGACAACAGGATTGACTCTGGGAACTTAACTAACAACTACCATTATTTAAAGGGTCCAACTAGCATTTTACTCCGTATGACCCATTTCCCTTTCTTCAGAAGTCAGATGATTCAACAGACAAACATCAAAAAATTCAAACAATCATCCAAAAATTATATATTAATATATATTATATTCATATATAATATGAAATACTGTATTTTTGCAGACTTGTGAAATAATTTTCTCATTCATCCCCGTAAACTTGCTACTGCTTATCTCTCTGGATTTGAAATCCTTTTCTTTGTGATCCTGATAACGTACGTAAGAGTTTATGGACAGAATAAACATCTCCCAGTAAACAAACACATGACTTGATTTATAAACTACTTGACTTTCTCTGAAGTTGGGGAAAAAGACCTTCCACTTTCTCCAAAAATACTAAATTCCAGCGGCATAGGAAAGGAAAATGTAAATTTCCTGAAGACAGAAGAAAAGTTATCTGATCTTTTGACTATCAAGCACTGACAGCTTGCAGCACCACAGATGAATTGCTAGCTATACTTCAAATGTATCCCCTTGGGTGAACCTTCTGTAGCTCTCAGACTTGACACAAATACAGTCATCTCCCAAGATTTTGCTCAGAGAGAGAAACACCAAGTAGAAGGTCCAAATGCAAAAAAGTCCAAAGAAACTTGCTACAAGTCCTGCTTTTTCACTTATGTCTTTCTAGGAGGACATTTACCATAATTAGAAAGTAAATACACCTTGAAAAGCTTCCATACCTATGCGGGGGGTTCAGTAAAAAACTGCCCAGAAAAATTAAGGATTGAGCACAAAATACTTTGAAGCTACTACTCTGTGCCATGAGAATGAAGCAGTCCGCTCCCAGGTGGTAGGGCCATGAGTAAAATACAAGAATGCCTCTATAAAAGGCAATACACACATACAAAGCACGAACAGTGAGGACTGATCTCTGAAAGGCTACTGATTATTTCAGGACATCCAAATCAGTACAGCAAAATTCTGCACTAGCCAACAGTCATGAGAACCTAGTGTTTTTTCATGGCTGATCATTTCTGCAATGAATTATATAGCCTACGCAGTTTTTAGTCCAAAATATTTCCTCTATTATCCCTACGAATAAATTCACATTACTAGACTGTGGCCATGGTACTGCAATTTACATAAAGTAACTCCAGCTTAATGGAGTTACTGTTTAAGTGGAAATTAAATATTTCCATTGTATTTCCATTAAGTGGAAATACAAAAGGATACAAACTAACTTTTAAGTAATTGTTCTCAGGGACTGAGTATGGGATCCTTATGAACCTTTGAAAAAAGGTTAAATTAAACAATTTCTCAGTCTCAATGAGTAATAAAGAGCACTATTTTACTTAAAGCATCTGATATCAAATGGTCCTTGCCTTGCATCTTTCCATTCTGTCTAGACTGTTCTCATGTGAAAGCTCTGACAGTAAGCAACTTTCTTGGACTATAAAATATAATATTAAAATATAAAGTAGAAGATTATGCCTCTATACCCATATTAATCCTAAAAGGAAAATATTTCAGTGTTTTCCATGAACTTTATGTAATAAGGTTTTTTGTTACGTACTTACATGATAAAGTGGAACTGTATTGTTTTCTGCTAGTGAGAAATTCAAGACATCTTGCTGTCCAGGTTCAAGCCTGACATTAATAGTAGATGTCAGCACAGGTGGACTAATAGGGTAGTTTGGACTGCTTGTGGTTTTGCCCTTTTTTCTTGACCTACGACCTGTGTCCCTTTTGTTGTCTTTTTGTGTCAAAGGCTCTTCTTGGATAACCAGTATCTTGTCATCACTCAGATACCGCAGGAGTGAATTCTCAGAGTCAGTTGTTGGAGGGGAAAAAAAGAAAGAAAAGAAATATTAGTAAGAGGAAACCAGCAGAGAACCATTTTGGCTGCATCTGCATTGTCAGCTTCGTTCATTCCCCACTTCATCTAAGGCTCTTC
The DNA here is from genome assembly GCA_028565335.1 of Limnodromus scolopaceus. NCBI lineage: Eukaryota > Metazoa > Chordata > Aves > Charadriiformes > Scolopacidae > Limnodromus > Limnodromus scolopaceus. Next base: position 15,188,337 of record JAOXNO010000063.1, on the reverse strand, counting down.
TGCAGACAAACTTATTTATACCAATGTTCCAATCAAAAGCAAACTAAGTAGTTGGCACAAAACCTAGGCATGGAAAAGATGGTGGTGCATACCCAGGTCCTGGCATGACAGATAGTATGAGGCTAGTCCACAGGATATGGCTTGTGTAACAACAGAAAATATAAAAAAAGCCAGATCATCACTTGGTACTATTAAACTGGAAAGAGTCATGTGAACGTCAAGTGAATTGTGGGGGCTTGCACTGGCCTCAGTACCACAGTGACAGACACCCACCCGCCATTTGAGGTGAAAGTCAGCGTACACATAAAATATTTGTAAATTATATCAATAAGGGAACATCTCTGCAACCATTCCAGAGAAAAGGACTGTAATTTCAAGGAGCCTGACAAATTGGAATAATGGTATTAAACAGATGTGCAGTATTCGTGGGCACAATTTCAAATTGGGAACTGGCCTGGCAACAAGTCTGAGGAAAGGAATCTCTCTGTAACAGTGAAATACAAACAAAACATTAATCAACAGATTTGGAATAAATCAGAAAAGGCTTGTGCCTTAAATGAAATTTGTTTTCTCTTGGAATGGAAGATTACTGAAAAAATTAGTTTAAAATCCTGTATTAATTTTCAAGGGTATCATTCAATTTTGTCACATTATAAGTGGTCAAGTTGAACTCCTCTCAGCTGCCCACATTTTGTCTAAAAGATTCTGATAAAAGCAGTATTCATTTAAGGATCTTTAGCAATTGACATAACAACCAACATACTTAAATATTTGAAGAATACTCTTTTGAATTATATAATTGCTTTCCAGCAGAGGAAAAAAAGGAAAAAAAAAGAACTTAGCTATCACCATGCTTCTTCCAAAGCTCGTAATTCCCACTGGAATCAATAAAACTATATGATTAGTGCTGGTCTGAACACTGACAGATCAGCTGATTCTGGTTTCAAGTATTCATTCATACTAATCAAAATGTGTCTCGAAGGACACGACCTTCTCTCTGTAACACCACTTACAGTTTTCTAGAACTGTGCAGATTAAGAACTGATTGTTATTAACATATATCTGAATCTTACCAGTCTTTTTTCCCTTGATGTTTATCTATCTTTCTAATAGAATTAGATAAATTCGTACTAATACAAACTTTTTTATTTTCAGAAACAGAAACACAAAAACTCAGACACTAAACAGGCTCTTTTACATTCCTCATGGCACTCAAGAAAAATAGGTTTAGCTCCTGTGATGATAACTTCATGCTTCTTAAGTAACAAAGAAAAAAAAATCTTGGAGAACAACAGAGAAAAAAAAATACTCACCTCTGCTTCCCCTCTTGTACACGCTTTGTTCTTTTGACTCCCCTATCCAACTGTACTCAGTAGGCATAGAAACAGGTCTTAAATCTCCTGGAAACAATTCAAGATAAACCAATATAATTTTTGAAGACTAAAAATAAAAGGCTGTTGTCTAAGTACTGCCTATAAATTACAGGCATGACATGATCAGAGCAATCCTTTTGATCAGCACCTATATATTATTAAAGCTGTAGCATTCAGGATCAATTAACCATCATATACGATGGATTCTCCTCTTCATTATACTGATCTGAAGGAAAGTACCACTTCAGTGAAATTACTTGTAAATGTGAAGCAGATTACAGTTAATTTCAAATGCCTTAGAAAGAAAACATGGAGTGCAGTTTTATAATAACAACAACAAAGTAAAAGATTCAGACATTAGGTTTTTAATTAATACAATTTTATGGCACTAAGGCTGTAAGATATCAATGTGCATTAGTTATTCCCTACTATGGTATCAGTAGAACATCGATAGCAGACCATTAAACAAGGAATACTACAAAACCGACTATAAAGCATTAGCACTTTGGCCTTGTCAGAGTGTATTATTATCACAAAACACAGAAACACACCATTCTTCCAAAATACATCTTTTTGGCTACTAAAATGTTAGGAGGTTTTAAGAACAAGCATGTATATGACAAATGTGCTTCTGGGTAACATGATTTTCTGAAAACATATACCTAGAGTACTGAGATTTTTCCATATTATACTCTCTCATACCATAGAAGTTAGTGTATAACTAATTGTATGGAAAATATATGTAGATTCCCTGCCTGCCTAACAGTTGAAACTACCTTTAACTACAAATGTATTCTTGAACTCTTAATCTCAAATTTGGCCTTAAAAGAATAACATTAATTAAGAAAAAAAATAAATCAAAGGAAGAATCAGTAATATGGAAAAGAATGAGAAACAAGTGAAGATTATAAATATAAAAAAACTTAAGAACGCGCATAACAAATGAAGATCAACATAATAAAACTTAGTAGTATTTCTGTAAGGAGAAGAAAGGTCTGAAGTTCTGAAGAGATTTGTAACACAAATGCCAGATGCCACAGCATGATTGACATCAAAAATAGAAATTTAGGGCAGGAAATACACAAGCCAAACAAAGGAATTTTGTACTTCCAAGTTCTTTACAAACAAATGTAACCTACAAACCTTTTACCTTTGGAAGTTGGATTTTTTCTGAGAATCATTGCCACAAGAACTCTAAATACCATAGCATGTTAGAGTCAGGCTAATATTAGAGTATAACTCTTGGTTTAAAAAAAAAAAAAAAAGCAATGCAGCGCACAGCAATGATAAATACAAGCTTAATTTTCACAAATGGTTTGAGAAAATGGACTTCTTATTTGCCTCCTTGGATCTTGCACATATTATCAATACTGAGAGTCTCATCTGCCTGAGTATCCTTCCATTTACCAGCTGCAACAGAGACTGGTTTCTTTAATTCTGGTAAGTCCACAGCAGGAATTTCTGAACTGTGGTTTGTGTGAGTCCTAACAATAATGAAAGCATCTGCTCAACCATGAAAGACTTCAGAAGTTTTATATTCTTTACGCTGCCCAAGGCTCTCTGGTTCCAGCATCAGATACACATTTATTGGATCTACCATAAATCCTGTCTTTCCAACAAAAGACATAGTGTTACTTTAATGGTTCAAATGTGCATCTTTAAGTCAAAAAGTACAAACCATTCTACTACAGTAGAACAAAATTTGGATTTGGAAGTTGTTAATTGACAGATTCATATAAACTGTATTTTAAAAGATTCCGGCTTAACAACTGTTTTTGAAACAAAGGCATATTCCTAAGACTTTTAAGTCAAATTCCTTCTAGATCTTCAAAGTTACAGAAAATCAGGACTGTCCATCATAAACACAAGAAAAATCTTGAGTATTACTAGGATCAGGCACAGAGCCCAACATTTTAAGTCATCATGCAGCATGAATTTATGAAAGCACGCCAAATACATCCATCTGCCTCCAATTTTAATCACAGTTAAGATCTATCTTTCATTCTAATTTTATTATAAAATGATGTCATCTACCAGGGAGATAAAGACTTAGTATTACTAGTCTTAAAATGGAATCCTACTCTTCCGTGTTACAGCTCTTTCAAGCATCAAGTATATGGTTGTACAAGTTACTAAAAATACCCTTCATATAATAAAGACCTATTAAAATTTTCCTATTCTGAAAAGGTTGTGTATTTATATAGACACACGATCCTGTCCATTTTACAATTGGTATTTTGCCATTTTTTACCATAAATCCAGCTGTATTTACCAAAATGCAAAAACAGGACAAAAGTTCTGTTTACTTGATAAACATAAGCTAAGATTTCTTTCAAACTATTAGAATGACAAAAACAGAACAGCACTTGGAAAGTTGGATGTTCTTTGTTGGGAAACACTAGCTACATTAATAATTAATTATATTAACAATAATTATTAATTATTATTATAGTGAATTATTCTCCAGCTGTAGTGAACTATCACTGCAGCTGGACAGAATTTGAAGTATTCTTGCAGCTGTCCTATTTTCAGACTTCAATTCTACCCTCTCAGCTCTTGAAACAGCAGGTGAAATCACTTAACTGTCACTCATTAGTTGTTCTTAGGCAAAAGGTAACGCAGTTGAAACCTTAACCCAGGTAAGTTACAGATACAGATATCTCACATATAATAAGAAAATCTCAGCAAAAATTTACAGAAGAAAATGCTTTTCCATCTTAACTATCAAAATCTGTTTTGGCGCCTGGGGCTGTCAGTTGCCCTTTCTTCTAACACTTATGGCAGCAAGAACACCTCAGCCCGAGAAGAGGGAAGAGAAAGCAGCATTGTCTCTAACAACTGCAAGAAGCATGAGAAACTACATTTAATAACATTCATGGTATCAAATTATGCACCAGAGCAGCCAGTTCTATGGCAGACCAGCACAATTGGTGCCTGTGGTGCTTAAAGATTTTTCTTTTTTTCCCCCCGTGTTCCATTTCAGCTGTTATTGGATCTTCTACTATAACTGCCTTTGATATTATCTCCATTGAACTGCAGCGTGTTTTTATTACCTCTGTTCTTCACAGACATTTTTACTTACTACTGTGAGCTTGTGAGAGGTTTTCCCTTTCCTAGATATCAAGGACAAAAACATTTAGGAAACTTTTTAACAAAATGAGAGAATGTAAAAAAAAATAATTCGTCTCAGAGTGGGTGAATGAAGTACTGATTGACAGTATCACATGTATATAAATATAAAAAGGTAGAACCTACCCATACAGAATGTAACGATCAGAAGGAGGAGTCATTGCTTTCTCTGAGCCTCAGAAATAATGACATTTTCAGTTTTTAAAAGAAATATTTTAAGTCTGTCAACTACAACAATAACTTACTGCCTTGAAAATAAAACCACTGCAAGTATATGAAGATACATTGCTGTATTTCGTAACTATTCTTCTAAAATTCAACAAACACCAAACAAATCAGTTTTAACAGATAAGCAATAAAAAAATTAATTAATTTTGAGCAATACCTTTTATATAGATACATAAACTCATATACAAGCACTATATGTTTGTGTGCATGTATACCCATATGGATTTACATTCACATGAAATTTCTATATAAACCCATTAGTTAACCAGTGTTAATCAGTCTCAATTCTAAGATTTTGAAGTATATTTCTTGTATTAACAATGCCTTGCAGGATAGTACCCATGTAATTATATCCATTTAATACAGCACTGAATTTTGGAGGGCCTTATATCTTATAGATAGTTTTACACCACAAGTAAGCCTTTTCAGGCCCTCTGTTGAAGTTTAACAGTCCAGAACACTGCAACTAAAATAACCTCCAAGAGCTTGGACTGAAATTGAGTAAAACCCAGACGCTAACTATCCAAATAACATGAAGTTAAGGCTCATTCAAAATGTTAAGTGTGTACTGCAGAATAAATAACTTATTCCTGAACCTGAATGTTAGCTCGTAATTGTACTCATTATTCCTTCACACAGACCTTTGCCTGCTATTCACAGCCAACAGGTCATGATGTAAGAAAGACTGACAGATTTCAGGGTGTTGCAGTGTTAATAACACAATTTGTAAATCCAGGCAATTCAGAAACATTAAAGAAATCAAGCCTACCGTGAGTGGGTGTTTTTTCTCTTCTCCGCACTCCTGTAGCTCTGCTTCTCTCATACTCAGAGCTCACAGGGTGGCCTTCACCTTCAATTAAGGTGTAGTATTTCCCACTTTCATGCTCCAAGAAATAGCTTGGAGACTCAGAGCCTTTCACTCCAGGTTTTCCAAATTTGCTGATGTCATCACAAGACATTATTCCAACTTCATCCCTAGAAAGAACCGAGAAGATTATGGAGAAATTAACCATTTTATGATAAAGCACACAACTGTCTCTCCCAAACACTACAAATGAAAAGTCCTGTAATTGAAAAGCTGTATGTGTAAACTTTCATAAAAGTGATTCAATTCAAGAAATGTAAATTAATGAAATCGTTGTTAGGTTCCATTTTAACTGTAAGACAAACACAGTTATTTGGGAGCTTTCTAGTATTTGAAAGGGAGCATAAGGAATCAGTGTAACATGAGAAGGCAAGGGTTTCCGTTGCAGAAATGCCTGCTTTAGAGTAAGATACAAGCAGTCACATAAAAGGAAATAAAACTGAATGATTAAAGACTTCTTTAAAGACTTTCTTGGTTCAGGAGTAAGCCCGGGTTTTGCTCAACTGGCATGTAGCTAACTGAAAGTTAAGTGTCTCAAAATAACAATATGTTGCTTAATGTATTTCTAGCTCTTAATTTTACTAAATATTTCGTTTGGTTGTGGGGCTTTTTGTTTGTTTGTTTTTATTAATCTAGTGAAATCAAAGTGTAAAATTTTATTTTTCAAAACCTCAAATTCATTACGACGTAAATACCTGGGGCCATAGAGTCCTGACATAGGAGACAGAATGAAAACATCCTGGAGTGCAGAGTTCTCCATTTTTGAGGATATGCCCATTGTACTTGTTGGTGTTGTAGAGCTGCTTGTTGGACTGGTCGGAATTACAGGCTGGAAAAAAAAAAAGCACGTGAATAAATTAATGGTTTCTGGAATTCAAGACTAGTTATGAAATAAACTGATAAAAGACCAGTAGTGAAATTAATCTAAAAGCCATCTCATGGAAAAATCTGAAATTCAGAATCAAAATATGATTTTTAACCAATGCAGAAACTCAAGTATATGGGGAGGAAGGACATACACTATTAAATGCCATAAATACAAAGCTTAATCGCAGAACTCTGAGATACTCCCTCGGAATGAAAGTGTTCATGACCATAATGCTGGTCTCAGCAGAAGATTTATTATTAACAAGGACAGAATATCTAGATCTTTTAAGAAAGCATCTATTGTTTCTGATTTTTTTACTGAAACCATAGCCATAATGGTTGTACTGCAGTGATACAAATATAGGTTCTATGGTGACTAGCAATGAAATATAAATTAACCTAAGCAATAAATATGAGCATCATGAATATTAAAAGAATAAAGTCTAGTGGTCTTTTTGGTTTTTTGCTTTATTTAATTTTTAAATGAAGTTAAACACTTTTTTAACTCAAATTCCACAGGGAAGCTCAAGTCAATCGCTATAAGGACTACAACCAAATATTCTGTGCAGGATACAAAGATATGTACACAAAGAATATTTTTCAACCAAGGTACAGTCTGTGTTTATATTCAAGAAATTAAAAAAAATTTATTTAGTATTATTGTTTAGATTATTTATATGAAAAATTACCATTCATATACAAAATTGTGCTTAAATAGATACAACTAGTTCACTACAGGTGGAAGGAAACCACAGTGACCTAGAAACTGGATGAAAACTATGAAGACCAATTATAATATTTTTCTAAATACAGTGCTTTCTATCTTCTAGAGATAAACACTGAAATTATTTTTATGTGATTCAACAAGTAAGAGCAATCCTAAATACCAGAAAAGGATTTTTTTTTCAGGAGAATATCAGTCTGTGTAGGGGTCCAAATTATACTACTCTTCCACGCTTATTGTTAAGCTTCTTACATTTTGATCACGTTTTCAGTTTTTTTCATATTATCAATATAAATAGATAAGAAGTGACTGCCAGAGACAAGAATCATTCACTACTTACTTTCCCATATTGTTGAAAATTAGAGCCTACCATCTTACACACAGTATCAACCACTACATTTAGAATACTCCCATTATTTCTGCAGTTTTGACGTGGCAGTGTTAGTAAAGAGACCAAATATAAGATACTCTAATAATCTCCCAATTTACCTGCAGCTGGACATAGTTTCCCATGTGTCAAATCATAAATTATCACCATCACAGAAAGACAAGCAGAAACTCCACTTTGGAATCAGAAAAGAAACTACCAAGTCTCTTGTGAAAAATTTCTTTTCAATGGGCTTATACTCAGCAGTTGTTAAGGTTACAGGTTAGTCAAGGAAGTCAACAATAGAAAAAAAAGGACGTGGAGAGTTAATATGACTGTTCCTAAATATGTTCCCAAAGACGGTGACAGCCATGTTATTCCTGGTAGACTTTTTAAAATCTAACCTTACAGCAATGTAATCTTTTTTGCTTCAATTTAATTCAATTCTTGCCCTACCCATCACAAAGCGAGAACTTTCCTTTTCATTAACTTTTCATTTATTTTTACATTCTGTATACTATCTGTTTCCTCTTGTTTTGGCTAGAAAACAAGAATAGAACCTACTTCTTCCCTTACAGGTCTAGCTAATAACCTTTAGTGTGCTCTGTACTTTCTCCAACTGATTAGACTAGGTGTACCCAGCATATACTAGGTGTGCTCAGCACCCAGCTGAGATCGTACTAATGCTGAATAAAGCACAATCATTATTTCACTAATCTTGTGAATAATTATTGCACTTGTCTTGTGGTTTATATTCTCATTTATGTCTCTCAGTCAAGTATATGATTTCCTTCCAACATGACATTCAGCTTTTTGTTTACTGTAATTTCCACATTATTTGGAATTATTGCCATAGTATTCAACTACCAGATTCTTTAAAATTTCATTTGATTATTTCAAAGTAGAATACTTTGTACTTGCTCCTCTCTAATTTAATTACATTTTTAGAGCTTTTTTCCAGTTTTCTAAGCTAGATTTTTTCATTAGCAGCCAAAATTCCATTGGATTTGCAGGCCCTTCTGGTTTAGCACCGTATGCAAATTTAGGAAGCAGATCCTTCAGCTTGTCAGGAAAACATGGAAGAAAAACACATGTATCACCTCTCTGTTGAATACTAAATTATACATCCTTTGTTTGATAGTGAACCATTAACAGCTATTTGTTAGGCAAGGCTGTCCAGTAATTTTCCACCCATTCAATCTCAATTCTTACCAAGCCCTTAATTCTCTGTGCCATACTTAACAGAATGTCATGAGAAAAGGTATTAATATCAGAGTAAGATACACAGCTACTCTCCTATCTACCAGGTCAGTTAACTGCTCACCTAAGAGCATTAAACCTGTTTAATGATTTCTTCATAATAAATTCTTGTTGTTTTTACTCATCTGTTATCTTCTAAATGCTCACAAACCATTTATGCATATTGACTGACTTATAATTCCCAAGCTGTTGTATTTCTCCTTTCTGAAGACAAACATTATACCTCTTGGTTTTCTAACCTTACTGTAATTAATCCATTTCCCACAATTTCACAATAAATACATTTGAAAAATAATGGTCAAAGAGTGCTCCCCCTCAAATACCAGCTCTTCATGCCTCGTCAATTGGCATACTATAGGAGCTCATACACTGAGTTTACAGAAATGCGTGCTCTTGAAGTTCACTTTCCCTATATAAGGGTTGTAAGTTTTTATTTAAATATACTGCATCATGATTGCTCTCAAGTAAGCTGTCTCTTGCTTTCCCTTTCTCAGCTTTACTTATGTTCTCTACCTTCTCTATGAAAAATACATATCTTCAGTGCTTTCCAAGAATTTGCTGGCCATTATGTCTTTGTAAGGCCTGTTTCTACCCCTTTCTCAAAGGATGCACCTGGTCCAAATAAACCGTATTGGGTGATTCCACTAATTGCTTCACAAGAAACCTTCTTCAATCACCTGGCCTGGAATTCTTTAATGAAGTGAAGAGAGCCCCTGCTTTCTTCTACTCTATCATCACTCTCGTAATTCCAGCAAATGTAATTCTTCTATGACCTGAAGCTCAGAGTGAAGTTTGCAAAGATGCATACCTTCACTCTGAGCTCCAGATATGTCTGTGATATCAGACACAGAATTTCAATGGTTTAGGTATCTGGAAAATAGCACAGGGGTCTTTTAAGATTATTAAAACATTTGTTTAATAAGAGTATTTAATGTATTATTTTAGTATTAAGTCAAATCCAAAAAGGTAATTTTAATAAACAGTAAATATCATATTAACCAGGTCTATCAATTAAACAGGGTCAATTCTTTAAGTCTTATAGTTCAATTCCAATACAATTTCTTAAAATGATTATATTAACCATGTCTGTGAACAAATGAATGTTTGCCGAAGTGTGTGCAAATACATGTACAGGTGAAAAAAATCCCAAAGAAAACACATTTGTTTATAGAGGACTTCTGAAAAGTGACACTTAAGGTATCTGCTGTATGTTATTCAAAGCTTTTAATGAGAATAGCTAATTATCAGTAAAATGATTAAGCAATGCTGAAATACCAGAATAAAAAAGAAAAACAAATGGTAAATTCAACACTCATCAGAAATAAACAATTGTTTGCTAAAGAGAAAAATTCAAACTGTTTCAGAAAGAAAATACACTGTTGTGATTCTGAGTGTGTTTTGCAAATATTGGGGATAATTAACTACTGTATCTATTTAAAAAGTGCTGTTCAAAAACAACAAACAAATGACGCCAGTGCATCCTGCAAAAAACAGCAAGACAGGACGCAGGAAGCTGGTAAAGCCCGGTGGTGCAGCAACAAGAGGCTTGAACATGGACATCCCTTACCTTTTGAGGGGGTATGAAGATTAAGGATGGGGTACTGAGTCTCTGCTTTCTCCCTTGAAGGAATAAACTCAATCCCCAGAATTCCCCTGATGGGTGAATTCACAGAAAACACACAGGCGTCACTCTTCTACATGGATTGCCTGTGGTAAGGGAAAATGGGGCTTTGTAACTGCGTATCACCCTATAAATTCCTACAGTGTGTATTTTTTGTCAGAACAAGTTCATTCATGCCAGTGATATAGATGACTAATTGCTTACTGGACAAGCTGCTATTCAGAAAAATTAAATGTTCAACAACACAAACACTACTCACAGTAAAAAACAGAACTCTCAATACGGTTGAGTATTTCTCGCATACCGGTGATGTGTTTTCAAGTCTTGTGGATTTTTACTCTTTTGAAACTTGATATATAAACCTTTTTTAATGTGTAAATAATAATATTTGCCCTCAGGGCAAGAGAATACAATGAAACACATATGAGTAAGACAAAAGTCAATAAAAGCATGAGTGGCATTAAGATGAAAAGGAAATTCATCATCTCCTCTGATGCAAGACACTTAAGAGTTTTCTTACTTGCTGCATTTTCTTTGTCTGAGGTGTTACAAGTCCTCCCTTGCCCCAGATGTTTCTCACTGAGACAGTAAAGCAAATGGGCAGGAAATAATTTCAGAGTTCATCTGAGAATTCTGTCAGGGTACGGTACCCAAACCATGAACTCCGACCTAACTCGCGTGGTGAATGAGAAGTGGTACACATCAACTTGTTATTTTCCTATTTTCCTCCTACAAGCATCTGTTTTCATAATGCTATAGAATTTTTCTTTCTTACAAAGCAACATCTCTCCAAATTAATGTTTTTTAAAATCTGAAATGAGCTACTTCGCTAGAATTATTCTGAAGATACTTATAAAGGTACAGAGCATAACATCTATTTTCTAATAGGTAAAAATTATTATAAAATTGTCCCTGTTGATGTAAGCTTTACTCCACTCTAGCTATCACCAACTGACAGATTCTACATCTCAAGCTGAATAATAAAAAGTTTAATGGTCTGAATCAAGCAGTTGTTACAGAAAGGATTATTCGAATTAGAAAATTTCTGCCAATAAAAAGAAAAAAAAATACAATAAATGTTTGAATTTATTTGAATGCGCTTGCCAGTGTGCTCACTTTTATAAAAAACAGAGCATTATTTGCCATTGCAGATGAAAGAACCATTTTACATTGAGTGGGAAGATAATCACAGAGTTTAAAAAAAAAATAGTCCTCTAATATCATTTAATGTCAACTAGAGACAAAATAAGAAAATGGTATGACTGACACATTGTCTCACAAAGGTAACTGTAGCATAGAACCTTGGCATATGTTAGCATTCTGCTTTTGTTAATTAAGCATCAAGGGAAACTATATACAGCGAAGGAATACTACAAAACCAAGAAATAAATTTTATAAGGATTCACAGATTCTGTGTCTTTAGTAATTCATAAATTATGTGGTAAAATTTTAAACATAATTATTATGAAAAAATATTAATAATACCTATAAGTGTCTTATACAATATTAGAAAACATGAAAAAAATTATTTTAAAAATTACTGCTGCGCACCAACCTGAGTTCACAAATGTTATTGCTGGCCTCGGAATTTCAAGTTCTTAAATCCTACTTCCTTTGTTCCTTCCCCAATTATGTACTGCTTTTGTTTTGCTTTTTACCAACAATGTCAGGATGGAAGAATTGCTCTGCACGTGTTATTTTCATGGCATGTTACTTATATGTATCTATGCAGAGCAATATATGTGGATCCATATATGCAACGCCATAAAATATAACACTTCCATATACAGTACCCTTTTTTGTGGCAGTCTAACACTTGCTGAGGTTTTTTTCAGTTTTGATCTATTTTAACTAAGATCTTTTTCTACAGATTGTTGCTTAAGTGGTCATTCCATATCCTATATTCATGCACCTGGTTACTTTTGTCTAAGTAGAAAACCTTCCGTTTATACTGAATGTATTCTGCTTATTTTTGAATGTCTCTCAATAGCCTCTGTTCTATGAGAGCCAATTTAATCCATTAGTGCTATAAAACTCCAGAAAAACAAACAAACAAAACCAGAAGCTTTCCTACCAATTCAACTAATTAAATGGATCTAGAGAGTCTAAAAAATGCCAAAGTCAAACAAAGGCGAGGACATTCTGCAGCCAAGAGGAGGGAGAGGGAAGTGAGATCACTGCTTTCCAGCAGCATCAAGCTGTTATGTCAGCTGCCCAGGAAACACAAGGTTTACTATCATCTTGAAATTTAATCATGCTCCTTCCAAGTCATTAATGACAACAATAAATAATACTAGATCCAGGTGAGAACTGCAGGAAACAGACAAACCCAAAAACTGCATCCTGAAACGTATCCAGGTCCCAATACTTGAGCTTACCTCTGTGGCGTGAAGACTGAAGAAGACCTGGAGATGCTAAGAAGACCTAAAGATGGTTTTCAACATCTTGTATCAGAATATACTGTTAAGAAGTAACACTGGCAATGCTCTTATTATTTCCTGAAGTGATTTATATTTGTATTTAAATCCCTCACCGCACTACCCTATAATATAGAAGAAACATATCCTAGTGAGGATGACACTTAAATCACCCTTTGACCCTCTCGGCCTCTTGTTTTCTGGGTCTTCAGGAGAGAACACATCACAGAAATAGAAACTATTGATAATTCTACAAAAATAGGCTGGTGCATTTTCACTTATTTGGTTACCATGACAAAGGATGGCATGTTTTGTGGAAAATAAAGGGCCATGTATACAGTACATACTGTTTTCACAATGAGAAAACTTGCAGAACTAGCGCTGCTTGTGAACTATGATTCTTTAATGTACTAATATAAAGAGAGGATCTTTAAAGACCTGGTGCAAATGCCATTTCCATTTTGCTGCCCCTGGCAGCTTCATATGAAGTTCACAAGTAGATACACAATCATCTTACTAGAGCAAAGAGTATTATTCTTGCACCCTTGCGACAGAAAAATGTGAGGAGTTCAGAATCTCCTCTGGGTGTCACAACATCCCTTCCCTCTCCCCCCAAGGCAGTCACAGAGAAAGGAAAGATGGCACTAAACCCATCAGCACTCCTGAGCTGCAAGAATTACACAAACTCCTTAAGTGAAGCAGCTGCGTAGGATTTAGGCACTCTGAGGAATGAAAGATTCAGGAAGTGCCAGAAAGGAAGGAACTTTGCCTGGATAGGCTTGAAGGGTTTGCTTTGTTTTGTTGATTTAAAAATTATTCAGGAACACATTCATGTATCACGTGATCCAAACAAAACAACTTCATGAAGCTTCCACATTATGAAAGTACATAAGCTTATTACAGAACATTACACAGTATCAAAGATAAACACGAATAGTTACTAACTTACTCAAAAAACATTCCTTTAATAACGACATTTTGAGTTCAGCCTTTCTACTTTTTCTACTGTAGTTTCTACTACGTATGGTGAGGCTGTAGGAAGAACCAGCTGTGATGTTCACAATCAATTTTTTTCATATCAACAGGTTTTCAAGGAGTAAGTATGCAGAAAATATCAGTGGTTCTATTAGCACTGCTACCAAAAAACTCAAACTCGATGAGATGTAGAACAGATGACTTTTCCTGAAATTTAAACGGTCTGACACACTCGATTCCAAACGAGTAGTTTTGACAGGCTGTGAAATAATGGAAATGGGGACAATGTTGCCTCTGCTGGTCAAAGAAAGCTACTGAACCTTAGGCTGCCTTGATCTTCAGTAATACTATCTATAAATATTCTTTCCTTCCATGAATTCCTGTGGCTCCCAACTTGACAAAAAAAAAAAAAAAAAAAAAAAAGAGGAAAACAATCTTATTGACACTTACAGTATTGCCACACAAACTTAGCAACTTAGCACACTATTTCAGAGGAATCTGGTACTTTTTAGAGGCTCCTGCAGCTTTCATTGGAAATAAAGATTCTAGTGTTTTCCATTGAATAAAGGATTTACCATTAAATCCTGCAGCATTGCAACAGCCTTCTTACCTGAAGCGCAAGAGGCTTCCACCTCACATTCTTCAGAAGGGCAGGAGCAGAAACCAGGGTATTCTGAGGACGTTTTTTCAAGGTTAAAATCACTCCATTTGGGTCTTCCCGCAATGCATTTACTAGGTTCTTTAACTGCCAGCCAACCTAAGGAAAAATTCCATAATTGAATTTTGAAAGCTTTCCGTTTAACTTCAAATGTGAAGGAAGTCTTCTATTAACTGAAAAGGTCTATTACAGCCTACTCTTTGCAAACATAAGCAGTTTTTATAAACTGTGCTTGATTACTTCTGTTGGACTGAAACGACGCTGCTGAAGCTGGATTGTTTTTTTTTTCTTTTGCTACATTTCTCAACAAAATAAAGCAAAAGTGAACACTGTCTCCCTTTTAGTAATTTGTGAGATCACTGTACATTTTGAACGAAGTGATGAGGACTAGAAGTCATGATATAATTTCCATCTGAATCCTTAGTTGAAACATTCACTGCTGAGGAGGAAGACAGGCTATGCTATAGCAACAGATGAAACATATATGTAACAGCTTTAAGAGCCTAACTGAAGATAAATGATCATTTATTTGATTTATCTATACAGTCCCTGGATAGAGCTGAGTAATTCAAGTTACCATAAACTGTAAACATAACCATAAAAAAGAGTATCACGAGTACTGAAAGAATTTTATATGTGCCGCTCACAAAAAGCTACTTAGAGACATTTCTTAATCTTCTTGATTATTTAAGTATTAATTTACCATGAACCATTTATACATGAAAACAGAAAATCTATTTTTATGGGATTTTTTTTTTAAATGAATGTTTACACTACCCTATTATACCAAATGGTTGAAGAAGTTTTAAAATTGAATAATAATATAAAAGACAGCATATAAAGATGTTTATGATAAAAGTAGTTTCGTACATTTCTTAAACATTTAAGTGCTGCTGAATTTCTATCTGTATTTCCACAGACACATAAGAAACAAACAATAAAAAAGGGTATCAAAACAGTCAGATATGTAAATTCAGAACTGAAAGGGAAATTGACAAAAATTCAAATTTTTCTAAACCTCAACCAATCTTCTTTCAAGTTACACCACTGAAATCAGTGGAATTGTACTAGCTTGAATAAGAGAATAAATTTGGCTCCATTCAGCAATCCTTTTGCCCTTCCTATATGCAGCTGATGTATTACTTGTTCACCATGAATAAAATAAGAAATTCCTACCACTTAGCATTTTACCGTGAATTATCATTAAAGTTGGTTTGCCATGTTTCCTGAGTAATACTACTATTGAAGAAGTGTCTTTAATATTACAGTCTCAAAAAATGTATCCTATGTAATACCCAAATTAATACTGAGAAACAGAAATACATTGCAATGCCTATAGGATTTGCTAAGATTCATTTCTCAAGCTTGTATTTTTTGCCAATATACTGGTGACCTCATCTAGATAACTAGACTTAACACCAGAAATTTTGAAATTTGTCTCTCTTTTACTGGTGTCAGAACAATGGTTCAGCTAAAGCAGACTCTTAGTTAACGTCCTGGTTTGAGGTAAAACAGAACCCATTTTCTTTTCAGTACTTTTTCTTTTCAGTTAAGCATCTTCTAATTCTGGGAAATTAACGGCCCAAGCCACAACAGCTACACACCCCTGACCTTAGCCCTGGCTCCCAAGGGCTAAACTATTGCCTCCATTTAGTCTCATTTTGTTATCTTGTGGAAGTCTACTAGGGATCTTGCTGAAGTAACTCAAATTACAAGAGCAAGCCTACCTAGAAAGGAATTACTGGAGGGAGTAACCACTCGCAAGTGACAATTAGGTTAGTGGTTCCCATTCACCTCTGGGACACGGCAAGGCCTGCGTAAGTATTCACAGGGAAGACTTTGGAGGATTTTCCTAGCCTTACTTACTTGCATCTTCTGTTCACACACGATTTCTAGATTTGCCACTCAAAGAAAGGAGAATAGGTGTAGGACACACTCTCCACTTACCCTTTTAAATACCGAGCCCTTTTTAAAAACATTAGTTAAGCAAATGAGGTTTTAATTTAATGATTGCTATCTACCCACAGTTCCACTAAACAAAGCAGTATGGATCCAATCCTGCACAAAATATTTTTTCAAAAGTCAATTTCTTTCACAGAAAAGCTGAGCCCCCAGCACCTTGGAAAATGCCTGTATTAAGCACTTCCCTCCATTTGCCATTCCAAATATGGCAGACTTTTACAGTAGCAATAAATGACCACAGTAAAGACTGTCATAAGTGTTATAACTACCACAACTCTTAAGCCCTAGTGTCAAGCTGATGTGTACTGAGCCGGAATTGGAATGCTGTGCTCGTACAGCAGTTCTCTCCAGACACAACCTTAGTGAGGCCAAACTGCAGCAGCCTTAAAGGGAGCATATAAGAATGAAAAGCTTAAGGAATACAAGAGCAGTAACTGAACAAGTACATGCAAGCATTAAGTGCCGCTATATTTGCTATGCTTTTCAACCTGTCAGAGTTCACTGTAACACTTGTATCTTCATTGCTCTTCTGACCAAAGTGTGTATTCTGCTATTAAAAAAAAAAAAAAAAAGAGAGAGAAAAAAACTCAGGTGTTCAGAATCACAGCAGTCTACATATATCACCATATTATATCAGATATAGTTTATAATTACTTCCTCTTAGAGGAAGATAATATCTGATTGCACATGGAGGTGGAAGGAAAATAGTAAAGACAACCTTGAAGAGATTTCAATTAAAAACCCTTTATAAGGCTGAAGAGAAGTTAAGATATAAACTGTAAGGTTCTAGCCTGTCTCCATAGTGGCCTGAAGCTGGGATCCCAAAGGTGAACAGCGCACTTGGAAAGAACTGTAGTATGTGCCATAATTCTAAAAAGGATTTTAATAGCTTTTTGAAGTTCTGTTCTATTTTTAATGTTGCTGTTCTATTGAAAACTTTCTAAAAATGCACTGGCCACAGGAAACCAGAAAGCGATAGTAATGATACACAGGCCACAGCCAAACAAATGCAAATACGTCAACTTGCATTCCAAACAAACTCTTGTATTTGTGCTTTGTTTATAAAATGACAGAGGCCATATTTTTTAACTCAATCATAGAATTAAAAATGTACAATTTCTGATTTTTATAGATTGACGTAATTTTCAGAATGCTGAAATCTTTAAAGTTCCATGAGCTCCTTTTAGAAAAGAATGATAAATAATTAAGTTAATGATAAATTATTCCAATGAGATCCTTAATGACAAAACCATTAAAAACCAGGATCTATTAGAGAACAGTCTGCAGTCATTACTACTAGGCTATGATAAAAAGCTCTTAGGAATTTGGACATGTTATTATAAATGGTATTACTAAAAATATCTTTCAAAAAATAGAAGTCATTAAAGTGGATTAAAAATCTTAGTTGAAAACCAGTCCTTGAGACAGATTTTGACATTTATTCTTAAAGCTATTCTTTAATAGCAATTACTAGCTTCTAGCTATGGTAAGACGCGTTCAGGAAAAAGGGTATTTTGCTCCTTTAAGATTTTTATCATATACATTCAGATAATCAGATTATATAATATTTCACTCAGTAATGAAAGTAAACATTAAAATTAGACTAGCGAAGGAAAAAAAGAATAATGTAATACTTCGCTTATTTTCCTGAACAAGTGAAATTGGAGCAATTAGGATACCCATTACATTCAAATCAATATCAGAAGGACATCATTATGTCGTCTTTGCCCAGCACAGTCGTTGTGCACTCTGCGAAACATATTTGCATACTGAAATACAGTGCACTATTTTTTATCTCCTTATAAGCTGGTCCTACAAAACCTAGAATGTGGAAAGCCACACACCTGCTGTTGCCTTACTTCATAACTCAAAGCAAAAAAAAAACCCACAGTCAGATGCCAGTAATGAGAATTGCTACCACAGTGACGTGCATGGAGTCTGTAAAAAGACTAGAGTCACAGAAACTTTGACACTGGCTTAAGATCATTGATTCTTAATTTCAGCAAAAAAAAAATATTTTTTTTTAATTTAGATGGTAAACATAGAAGAAACCTAGAAGAATGCAGAATAACTCACTGAAAATGATAAGAGGCAGGCAGAAGCTTAAGATTTTGGTGGTTTACTCTTAGGATCACTCTCATCAATAATTTTTATTCGCTTGTACATCGTCAGTGTGGAAAGAAGGACTTCGGAGGAAAAAAATAAATGTATACTCTTGTTTATGTTCAAGGATTTGTTAGTTTCCTCATAGAAAGTACAAGCCTGATAATTAGTGGAAATTGCAAAATATAGTAACTTTAAAAATAATAGTTCCAAAAATATTAATCCCTACGATACTAAACTTCTTTAACACAAAAGTATAACGATTTAAATATCCACAATGCTGTAGTAATTTTGTATACCTAAAGCCTGATAATTTTGTAGCTGGGACTGCGTAAGTAACTCACTTTCCTTGACCTACAGTAAATTACTTTCTTCTCTAGTTCTCCAGCATCTTTAGAGTCTTCCTATGCTGACTTTGTTCCTTCTCATTTAGAAGATCTAGATTTCTAGGAATGGGATTCGAAATGCATACTACCAGTAATAGGGACTTTGGCATTTTTATAAATCCAAACTCTGTTCACACTGCACAAGCCCCTTTTCTCCTTTTATAAAATAAAGGTTACCTCACCAGTGATGACTCACTAATAATCTGTATGGAAAAAAAAAACTATAGAAAAAATTCTTAATGTTACAGACAAAAAAAAAAAAAAAAGAAGACTGAAGAAAACACAAACTGGTGCATTTGTGGATGACTGCACAGGCATTAGGTGCATGATATATTTGTCTATTAAAAGAAACTGAAAAAAACAGCTGGACTGTTGAGCATGATGCAGCTATCAAAGGATTCCAGTAGTAAAAACCACCACAAGTTACTCAGCATCATGCCAATTTCTTCAAAACATTATACGTACTTGTTATGGCACAAAGTCAGAAGACACAGCTTAGACAGGGGAACTAGGAATGCATAGTGGATAGAATACCTATATTCTTTTCTCTGCTTTTCCTGAAAATTCTTGGGATAAAGCAGAAGTGTGGTTCCTCAGTTCCTTCACTGCCTTATCAAACCCTAAAAATCTATCTGGACTCTGAAGAATGAAAATGTTCTAAGAAATACAAAATTGCAGAGTGCACCTCACAGAAGGAAGGTAGGTTACACCTTAATTTGTTTGTGAGACGTGTATATTCTGCTCACTGTATCATATGCCAGCTTTCATTTTACCTCGGATGGAGAGAGAAAGAGCATTAACTAAACAGGAATTTAAGAACTACCTTGTTAGGCATTTGATCTGGAAATCAATTGTACAGAACAATATTTTCTAAATATTTAGAACATACTATATTGCACACCACCTGAAAACAAGTAATTCTGCTTTGACTGCAGTAACCCTTACATGAACCAGGACAGATGTTTCCCCTCAAGGCTCTTCAAACACATAAGCAAAGCCATCTGGATACTTACTTGAACCTCAAGAGTATGACCCCTCTTCATATTTGCATTTAAGAGAAAAAAAAAAAAAAGTGGCTTGTGTAAACTGAACTTTTTGTTAAGGAAACAGACTATCATCCCTTCATATTTTAAGCCTATAATTCACTTTGCCCGCTTAGGGAATTAATCAAGCGAATTTTTTTTATTATCATGGAAATCAGAAATTATTATTAGAAAAGAGTGTATTGGAAGATCATAAGACTACTTTGTGTCACTGAATGGGAAGCTCGTCATTACACCTGTAGCTGATTCACTCTTCTTAATATCCTGTTACTAACAATAATTAATGATGGAAAAACAAATGATCTCCCATCATCTTACATAGTTATTTTCATTAACTAATGGAGAAATACAGCAAGATTCCAAGAAGCTGCAAGATTGGCAACTGGAAGACATGACTTTTGGAAAAGCAGAATCCTGAGAATAAGTAACATGTGGCAATTTGTTTGCAAACAGAATGACATCTTTCAGAGAAAGAAGTAATTCCCATGACATCTCCCCTTCAGTTTTTATCTTTCCTTTTCCTACTTGTATTTCGCCACACGCAGTGTGCTGAAACACAGGCGGTGTGACCTGGCACTAAACTTACAGATTTACCTTCATCTAAAATCAGCTGTCATTAAGACTCAAATTTACAATTCAATAAACTTACTATATTAATTCAATAAATATCTTAACACCGATAAATTAGTGTTGAAATTATTTCACTGTGCCAGGGCTCTTGACAACATATGTAATTGTGAAAAGTATGACAATGTATGTAATCTTGAAAAAGTCTGCGATTTAACAATGAACAGTATAAAAGGGTATCAGGCTGCTGATCAGGTATTTACAAGGCATCCGCCATTCCAAAGAATAACCTCATCAAGTATGAAAATGCAACTACATTAGTTAAAAAGAATAGGCATTTAGAGATAACAGAACAAACACCTTTCACAGCAAAGCAAAGGTGTTAGAACTGAAGGAGTCCTTCTAGGCTACAACAGCCATTTGTCTACTCTTCTACAAAGCTGCAGGCAATTCTAACATAAGCATTTTCATTAGTTCTTCAACCACCATCTCAGGCAGATCTCTTAAACCACAGATTTACTTACAGATGTTTTATGGATGTTTGCTCTTGCACAACATTGTTTTTTACCTTAAAGAGTTCTTTATCTTTCTGGTCTTTATAGCCTCTGTCTGTTAAGAAAGAGGAATTCTGTCTCACACCGAGCTGGCTGGGTTAACTGAATCGAAATCCTTATAAAAATTCTCTTCATATGAGACAGAAGATACATTTTCTTATTTACGCATTACATTTTTTTTTTAATGTTCACCTGTATCTTCACACCTTTGATAACTGTAAATGACCTGAACATCACACAGTATTTCAGACAAGATATTACCAATATTGAGACAATGGCAACTCTGTTTCTCCTGGAAACATGTTTCTGATTAATTCCAAGTTCATCTTTGCCTTTTTCAGTCATGTCACTTCTATGGAGCTCAGTTGATTTGGGCTTAATTACTACATTCTGACTTCTGGAGTCTTGCCAGTTGCTCCTGAGTAACATATAGCTTTCAGCAGGAATTCCTAAAAGCATTATTATTGCTCTCTGTCCTGTTAAATGACCTTCAAATTCTAATGCTCAAAAAGTTTTCAGCTTTCTGAAAAGTCAGTTTTCCCACGTTTATCAAATACTTTTCTATACAGAGGTAGATCAAATATTTTACAGGTAGTCAGGCAGCTAGACCAATATTGTTTGGATCTGCAATATTTCTGTTGTCTGAAAAACTGTCAAAGGTAGAACATCAACACAATTTACTTTTCATAAATTTATGCTGCATTTCACTTATCATGCGATTTTCCTTCGCGTCCTTAGTTATCCTTTCCTCTCTAAATCACCTACAAAATCTTGCATAGTATTGAGTTTAAGTTTTGCCTTATCACATTTCTCCAGCGTACGATGTTATCCTGAAGCACACAATTCATTAAAAATACTTGCTCAGGGACTTGCAATTGAAAGTTTCAGTCTCTTCAGTAAACTGAGATGCAGATGATTTGGCATTAAATTACCCAACCTTGAATATCATCATGAATATGTATATATATTTGTTACGACTGATTTTCTTCTCTTTGCTCTACGTTTGACACTATCCTTGTTATGGAAAATTGAAAGAACCGTGTTTGTTGGCTAGTGACTGCCTTAGCTTCGATTCTACCCTATTTTCACTGCATGATAGTCCCAATTCTCTGACTAAAGAATCATCCCATATATAAAACAACTTAAAAAAAAAAGACAATATGAAATTTTCTATTTCAACTAAGCAGCAGAAGATACACTATCCATCCAACCTAAGGTGTAATTACTAATTTTACAAGCAAATAAATGTACAGTAGTATATTCAGCACTTGTGTATGATTTTATAAGAGATTTAAATTTTCTTATGCTGTTTTATTAAAAACTAATAAGCAAGAAGGACAAGCAGAAAAGCAAATAAGGAAACTGGATAATGATTAAATGATCTTAACAGCCAGTGGTGAATCGCCCGATTTAATTAATTTCTTGCCTAAAGTACTACTATTTTTCCTTTGATCTTTATAATTGTATTACAGAGTGTTCCTTGGTTAGGCCAGATTCTACATAGTAAGTCTTTTATTTCTAACTCTTTCAATTGTTGCATTATATAATTTGTTAGCTGCTTTTCTGTAATACTTTCTTAACTCTTTTTTTTTTAAAAAAACAAACCTAACCAAATCTCGTAGCTGCATTTAAAAGTTATTTGAAAAGTAAAGTAAAACAAGTGGTTTTGTATTGTTAATATATTTAATGTATTTGTTATATAACTGGTTTCAAGGGAAAAATACAAATGAGAGCATGAATATAGCTACCTCCTAGATATCTGGTATTTCTTAATACAGAAAATGCTTTATATGAGCATATTAATTGTAGGTAATAAGACTGGTTTAGAAAACACAGAGCCAAAATATTCTAGCCACATCAGTCCCAAAATCCTGAACTCCACACATCCAGCAATTCAATGGACTGACATTGTCAGCATACTTAATCCTCTGCTATCACTATACAACCCCAGAGAAATGCCTCCAGGATTAGAAATGCTGTTATCTGTGCTGACTCCACTCCAACGCAGGGACAGCACAACTATTTCCAAGTCTGCATCTTCTTAAGCCTGTTTAAAAGCTTACTCCTCTCTCAGTTTCAAAAGAGATAATAATTATTCTCTTAAATTGGACTTCCTGATGAGAGTCAAGCTTAAATTGAAATTACAGTTTTGTTTTTAAAGGGAAAAAAAATCAAGTAAAAGTGTCCTCTTTGTTTCATTTCTGCCTATGTATGAATTAAAAAGAGAAGCCTTTTAAAAAGAGTAAACAGCTAGTTTGTAGTGGCTACATTCATGTAGTCTCATTTGTACTATTTTAGCACAGGAGTGCTGCCCTACCCATGAACAAATGCTTTCACTGCACAGCTCAAGGTTAAACATGCAAAGTACTAAAGTTGGGAAATTAAAGAGGTTGTTGAGGAGGGTCATGCATTAGGATGACAAACTGGAAGTGCTCAAATTATCTAGCTCATCAGAAAAAAGTGAAAAGGTAATTTGATTGCATCCTGAAAACACCTAAATGAGAAATCTGCTCTCCAATCTAATAGATAAAAATATATCAAGATCAAAGGACTGGAAGCTTGTACCAGACAAACGCAGACTACAAATAACATGACTTTTTCCCCCAGCAATGAGAATAATTAACTACCGGAACAATTTATTACAGGTTGTGGGAACATCGATGAAAGTTTTAAACCTCAAGTAGTCTTATGAAATGAGCGAATATGAATTTATCTAGAAAATACACTGGCCTAGTTCAGTCAAAATCAGATTAAATGATGCCAGTACTAAGTTACAGGATTGGAATCTATTCAAAGAGATGCATACTTTCTCTAATTAGGAAACTATTTTCACTAGTGGCAATAAAAAATGACTACATCTAATCATCTTCAGAATAGATTCTTTCAAAACACATTGTATTGAACAGGATTTATATTTGATAGATTTCCAAAATGCTACAGAAACTTCAATCTTAAGAAAATGTCTTCGTTAACGACAACACAGATAAAACCTGTGGGATGCAGAGTCTCTGAAGCATACAAATCTCTGAAGAAAGTGTATTTCTGCATCTTTACATATTATAACTTAACCCATGTATACATTCTATGAAAGCATGGAACCTCCCTTACCACTGAATAGCTAAAGTAGGAATGAGAAATAATACTAACACCTATATTTTTATCACCTAGGCTTTTAAAGCTTTAAGTAGAGTCTCTGTGGAAAACTAACATGAGAGTGGAGGCCATGGATTTCACCAGATACATACATTGTAAATAATATTTTAACTGTCTTGAAAATTCTCTAACAACCCAGGAAGTATTTAGGACACTAAATGTAATAATTTGCCTTTTCACAGGGCAATGCTAAATATGCTTCATACGAAGTAAATTGAGTATTCTGATACATTACAGAAATAAAGAAACACTCTGTTTCTTTCAGCTCCAGGAAAAGGTAATGGGAAAATGCAAGCCACCATAATTTGTTATAAATCAATGCAAACTTTTGCTGCAATTTTATTTTAGAGGGAACGAATATGTGACATTTGACTTAAAAAAAGTGGATAAAATATTGAATATTTTTTTTGCAGAGAGAAGCAAGTATTTAATCCAGAAACCAAACTAATGGTAGAAATTTCACTACCAAGTACCAGGCAAGAAAAAAGCCTAGAGAATATTGTGAGAGAAGCGAGAAGTACAAAGGAGCTGAACAAGCACACTTTGGCCAGGTAGAATTTCAAACTGCTTTATATTTTTCTCTTTCACAATTTTACTTCTACTAACGCTTACTTCTGCTAAGCTGTGGAGTCAAAGGTTGGCATGAGGAAGCGGGTTCTAGCAAGGACTCTGTGCAGGCACAAACTTATGCTCCTCTACTTGGTGAGCAACAGTTTACAGCTCTGGAAAACCCTTAAGACCATCACAGATACACAAGCCTTTCTTTCGTAAGGTTACACAGCTGCCCCTCCCAGTTATTAATTTCAAATGGATTACACCTCATTTTATGAGCTGGTCTTGCTAGTATTAAAATATTGATTACATGGAAATTTAATAAGCTGTTGCCTTTGAACTATTCTAGTCCACTAATGGAAATAACAGTAATTATAAGCATGATATAAATCATGACAATTTGTGATAACCAGGGTCAAGAAGGAACACAGCTAAGTGCAGTTTGCAGCAAGTTATAACAGAATTGACTTAAAGGGCTCTTAAAATATTAAAGCTTCCAATCCACAAGGGGAAGAGGGTTGGACATATACCTCTGCAACATGCAAACACTCAATATTACTGTCTGACTTTCCAAAGTCACAGTGAAGACAGAGTAAGACCTTCCCAAGCATTTCAAAGGAAGAAAAAAATTCTGAAAGAAATAGCTTGCCATTTATCTCTTTTCTTAGCTTACTATAAACTTCAGAATGAAGAATTAATAGTGGGTTTTTTCTAGGAAAAGATATTTTATGCTACGACTCAACTGTTGGTACTGTGCCCTTAGCTGGAAAGGGATTCCAAGTACCAAGCACCTTGGGCCTGTTATAATAACACACATGGAAAGAGTTGCTATCCAGAAAGCCAATTCTTGAGTAGTTCAATGAGAGGATTTCACCTATGGGAGTAAAGATTAAATTAGGTCTGTCCCTTGAAGAGTACGTTTGATGGAGAAAACCAGTCTAATGCATATTTCAACTTGTAACTATGACAACTCATAGAACCTCTCTAATATAGATAAGAGCTGCATGCTGCATTAACATTTAAAGTCTAAATGAATAAATTATAATTCTTTTCAAGAGAAAATATTTGCTTTTTAATCATAAGACTTTAATAGGCAGACTTTCATATTTCCATCTCACACAAATGACAGACAGAAAGAGATTTCTTAATCTTGCTTCTGCTGTGTTTGGAGATGCAGCTCAGCAAGGCAAAGTTAAATCATTAAACTATAAGCACTTTAGGAAGTTATCATCACTATTGTCACAGTGCTACTCATGCCTAATAAGTCATAAATGCAAGTGTTCCTTTCACCTGTAGTTCCAGTAATACAGTAGTACTGTTTCCATTCTGCTGCAACCTACAATTTTATTTTTTTTAAAACGGAACAGTCCCTATGACTTAAGATAGTACTGGAACAAAATCTGACTGCATTTTTTTCAGTAATTATCAATAGTTGAACTTAGATCAGTGAGAAGGCAGCACCTTGCGTCATCACAAAATAGGAAGAAAACCAGAATCATTTAATCATGGATGAGGCTCTGATGGGCTTTAAGACAGGCACTCTGATAGGCTTTTAGACTTCAGTTACAAATAATATAATCTAATAAATAAATAAACTATTAATTCTTCAGTGAAGTCACATGTGTTTTAAGTCAGGATACAGTTCTATGAATGCTGCAGAAACCTATTATTCCTGCATTTCTACATAAAATGACATGTAGTTTTGTCTACTTAAGTACACAATACACCACACAGCTGTGAAAGAAATGCAACGCTAAGCACGTTTAAATGTATGCAAGTCACTTCCTACAATTCCTTAGGCTTGGCATATACTTCTGCATATACATGCTTACATGATTTTAAACAGACTAATAGTTTCACTAAGTTTATAAAACTGCTCATCTGTTTAAAAATTAATGTGCATAACAGAATGCACAAAAGCAAAATCTGACAGATTTCCATCAGCACTTTAATCATCTTTGTTTCCCCCCTCCAACAGATTCAGAATATATGGCTGTTACGGTACTGCTGCATTTTTAATCTGAATCCCATATTAAACAGAAAGTAGTATTGTGTTTAAGAGAAAAAGTTAAACTAGCTGGCATATCCATAATGAAAAGTCTAAGAACTTCAATGAAATATTCTGGGATCTCCTTATAGAAAGAGTATGATGCTGAGCAGCAGCTATGCAAAATGTAAATTTAGCTTAATCCTTCTGGGCTGGTTACTGACTCAACTTGTGCCTTTTCTTATATGCAGTGGTTATGATGTTTTAAAAGACATAAATAATAATCTAGTTTGGCAAAGTTACCTTCCAAGAAGAACTTTTACCTTTTTAGCAGTGGGAATAGGCAAAGCCTGCAGAGCAGAATTTCCAAACTACTTACCACAGTTTGATGGTTGACCTGGATCACTTCATCACCAGCATGGATCTTCTTACACTGGTCAGCAGGAGACTAAGGACAAGAGAGAAGAATTAACTTCACACAGGGGTTGTGGAGAAGGAAGGGAAAAGCAGGAATTAAAGCAACAAATACTGAGGGAAGCAAGAAAGCCATCTCCAAATAAGTATTGTTGTTGTTATCAAATAACAATAACTTGTCATATTTACAAAAACTATTTTTGTAAGGAACTACATTTTTCCTGGTTACAGATGGCAATTCCATGAAGTAATCTAGAATCCCACTTCCATTGGTGATGAACAGCCTTTTTGACTGGTTGAATTACTCCATCTTCTTTACCTCCCCAGGAGTATGAGCAGTCTCAATATTGCTGGGAATACACTAAGTGAATTTACATCACACAGAAGCAAATCTGTTAAGTCAATAAATACTGAGCCCACTGCGTGGTCAGGGACAGGGCTGAGCCAACCATGCATGTAACAGAAAAGCAGGTCTCATAGTCCTTTACATAGCAGTTTTATGGCTCAAGTGCACTGAGTAAACTCTGCAAAGACACTACAGCTCAAGCACTTCCAAGACAGTACTAGATTAACCATCTGATCACAGAAAGTGGCAATTTACAAATGGATAATGTCAGTGACAGACTAGGTCTTCGGGAGATTTTATATATTTATCTCTCTCAAAGTGTCCAAGGCCAGGCTGGATGGGTCTTTGAGCAACCTGGTCTAGTGGAAGGTGTTCCTGCACATGGCAGGATGATCTTTAAGGTCCCTTCTAACCCAAACCATTCTAAGGTTTTATGATATAGACACACAAACACATACAGACATTACTCCATATATACCACTCGCATACTTTTGGGATCACTGAACTCTTATTCTAAATGTAGCTGCTTGTGATCACGTTAAGATGGATTAAAACCCATTGAAAAGCCACTTGAACATGGTCAACTGCTATTTAGCAGACTATTTTTAAATGCTTCAGTGAAACCAGATCTTTAGTCTGTAAGACAAATCTATAAAGCATGCAGGAAACCAGCAGTCATACTCAGAAGTAGAAAATTGAGAATTCATGGCAACTTGCACTGTGCACTAGCTTACAAGAGCATTCTACTGACAGAGTACACCAACTTGAAATTCAAGAGAAAATAACCAGAAAAGAATTAAAGAGCTGAGACACCACCTTGAGAAATAAATCACAGTGGAAGTTAGCTATTAAGGAAGTAGACCAGCCAAGAGACTTGCACAAGGTCAAATGTTTACTCTATTTGTTGGATACGTAGTCAGAGAGAGGACAGGACAGATTGTCCCATCTCAAACCATGCAGAAACACTTAAAGCAAACGACAATTCAAGTAACAGTTCAAGTTCCCTGTCCAAGTAAGCAGCCTGCTGTGAAAGGCAAAAAGAGACCCACTTGCAGCTACAGGAAGTGGTCTAGCGCTAATGCTGTTAAGAAGTTCCTCGCAGAAAAGGGGTTATGTTATCAAAGCTTAGTTTAGTTCCTGGATGTTTTTTGGAGCCAGCCTATAACATGAATTGCCCATGACACAAGGGCCAGGTGTCAAACACAAAGGAAGAAAAGATTTACTGAACAAAAGGTGACTTGTAGAAACTTATACTCATGAATTCACTGCATACCAATCAAGACCTCCAGGAAACAGGCAAGAGCTCTTCAACTAGATAGTCTTCACCAACCACAAATCCCATCCATCATTTCCATCCCTCTTGTGGATGGAGATTAAAAACAGGAACAATGACAAGAGGAAAAGGTACAAAACCCCAAATAGCCACTAGGAAGAAAAAGACTGCAATTACTGCTGAATAAAATGCCACAGAGACTCATCTATGAGGAGGTCAAATCACTCTCCAATAGTCAGCACCTGCTGACTAATCAATAGATTCTGCAGTCTACACAGCTGCTGGAGAATAGTAGGCGACATCATTAATTATTCAATCAGGAAGAACAACCAAGCCAATAGGGCAAATAGCCAATATTTGACAGTGATTCCAAGTGTGTTATAGGTGCTATTACAAGCACAGCTTCTGCCTTCAGCCTACTGCTTGCTTATCATTCCTAACCTTGCTCTGCTCATCCTCCCCAACATAGGCTACGTTCCATCTCCTCACCTGTTTGATCTCTGTTGTTCTTTTGTAAGGGCTTGTGTGTCTCCTGCAGTGGGGAGTCCAGCCCTTGAGCTAAACTACCTGGTCATTACAGCCAAATATCAACTTCTGTCACCGGATTCCTTCTGCACTAAAATAAACAGGATTTTACCTCATACTTTATAGGATGGTGTGAAGAACTACACAGTTCCTGTGTCAATTTCTCCTTTTAGTGGAAACTTGCAGAATTTTAGCAGGCTACTCTTTTGCACAGCACTAAACATCACACTATACTGCTCACACCACTCACACAGTTAGACACTGCTCACAAGCTTTTCTCACACTGCTCAGACACCACTAATACACTGCTCACACTGTACTCACACACAGCTCACACTGCTCGTACTCTTTAGCACGCGTAGGCACTACTCACACTACTCAGACACTACTCAATCATCGCTCTCACACACTGCTCACACAACTCACACACTGCTCGCTTTTCCCACACTACCCAGACACTGCTCACAACAGCCAGACACTACTCACACAGCGCTCTCACAACTCACATGTCTGGAGTTCAATGTGAATACGAACTTGATCACTTCAAAAGGTAAATGAAAGATAAAGCAGGAAACTGAAGTAAACACCACCATTCGTTCATAATGTTCAACTTCAGTTGACATCAGCTGGAAAAGCAAAGGCGACACTCTTTCTCTTTTTAGCTCCTTTCCTGACTTTGATGAGGCTGAGCTAATTATTATCTTTTAAAATTAGACACTGGCTCTGAGGTCAATTATCCCTTCAAAAGCAATGAAAAATCAATTTGCTGAAATGCCAGAAATTAAAGGTCTTTGAAGCTGCTTTATTTTAGCATATGATTACACTTTCAGAAAAACAAAAAAAAAAAACAAAAAACCAACAAACTTCTTATGGTGGTGTCTTATCAAAAAGTATTTTAGTGGCTGGCAATTTAGTAACTCCTCCTGTGAATTTAAATTATAAATATATAAATATTTCCCCTAAAAACTACATTGGATTTCTAAAATGAATTAAAATTACAGTAAAAAATGTATTAATTATAGCATGAGTAATTCAACCTATGAACAAAATCTGTTGCAACATAATCAAGATGGATCATTCATACGTTTCAGGGCCCAAGATACACGTGTAGTTATTTTTAGACTTCTAAATGCTGCCAATAGCACTCATATAAATAAGCAAAAAAAATTTTAAGTTTAATTTGCATTAGAATTTTCTTTACAAATTGTGACACACAAATCATCGGGCTTTCCATGGGTTTTCACTGTGAAAAAACTGAGTGACAAAACCCGCATGATGCAGTACTACTCAATATGTAGAAATCAAGCAGAAAAAAATATCACATATGAAGCCTGTCCGTAAGGGCCAGCACACCACTGGTGTATGCCAGCAAGTATTTACATCTTTGGCTAGCTGCACAGTGCTAATTTTATGTTCCTTGCGTGTCAGCATTACTTAATTTCAATATTAGCTTTATAAAATCTAAACTTGTAATTTATCCAGCTATACGCTGTTAAACAGATCCAAGACTAAATGAAAACAGCGTGACTAAAACTCTCTATGACAAACAGAAGAAATGGGTCTTATTATGAAGTCTTGTCATAGTAATTAGATTGCAGCAGTTGAAGTCAATTTATTTTCTTCAAGTTTATAATTATGAATTGCAAGTTAAGTAACAAGAAGGACATTTAGAAGCTACTTTGTTATTCTTGTCACACTGTTTGGTGTTTCTATGATCACTCATCCTGATTTATGTGCGGCAGCATTTCTGTGTGCTTTTGGTTCAGATTTGCCTAACACTTCTGGGACTACAATGAAAAAGATAATTAATACATTTTTTGGGGTTTCTTCTGTTTTTCTACTACAGATGATGGAAAATATGAAAATACAATGGTGCTTACCTTCTCCTAATACAATTCTTTCAGGAATGGTTATTTTCATAAAAGAACATCTTCACACAACAGTCATTTGGATTGTTAATTAACTTTTTTTTCTTAACATTGTCAAGTCATCCATCCCCTTCTGCTCATGTACAAAAATCTATTTGCTCCTTGCCACAATTTCTTTCTTCTTAGTGCTAGTCCTCTCAGTAATTACTGCTAGCTTTGAAAACTTTCTGGCTTATCAAAGATTATTCTATAATCTGTCTGATATAAAATATAATATTTTATGTTATCTTTCCTCATTAAACATTTTTTACATCCAGCCATACTGCTGATATTGTAACTATTTTAAAATTAATTATTTTATAATATATTTTTACTGAATTGCTTAGACATACACAAGCTATTCATTTTCTGTGAGTCAATCCTAGGACAGGCATCACCTCCAAAAGTCTAATTTTTCTAACATTCTTTTAAAATTAATTTGGTAACTAGCACAAAAAACCAAACAAAAAATAAAAAAAAAATTGCCATCCATTCTAAGAACAAAGAACTCTTAGCAAAACAGTGTTCATCATTGTGTGACAATATTTACTCACTGCAAAAAGCAAGCCTACTGTACATATTAAGGGCTGCTCAGATGACAACCACGCTTATCAGTAACTGCAACTTTGTGACTACTTCAGTCAATATAAACACCTGACGCAGATTTTTCCCCCCTGTTATATTACTTCTACTGTTCTGTTGACAGGAAAATACTTCTTATTTTTAGTATGAACCTGAACTGTCCTATGTTCTGAGAGAATTACCTGAAGTAGAGTACAAAAATTAAATACAACAAATATTTTAGACTAATGATGATGTTCTTACGCGAGAAAAAAAATCACTTAATATAAAGGAAAACACTTTTGTGCCAGAGAGAACATATAGATGAACACTATTAGAAAGGTGTATTGGAAGAATCACTGAGGACAGAAATGCAAGATTTTCCTTTTTTTATATTGTTAATTATTAGTCATATTTCTCTATGTCTATTTTCAAGGGTTCAAGGGTTTCAAGTTTTTACAAAGGTGATATGATATATATACAGAAAAGACAAAGAAAAAAGTATTCATAAAAAGTGGCTTGATTTAAAGCAAGTTTTCATATTACAAAATGCACCATTGCAGATATACCAAAAATAAGTGCATGCATGACTAAAGTCATTTAGAATAAAGACGCTTACATTTTCAGTTGTTCCTGTAATTACATGTAGTCCATCATATGTTGATTTGATATACATTCCCTGAAAAAAGGCAAGAAAGGTAATTAATATTGGTAGGAAACAAAAACATGATGTTTGCATGATAATTAAAATCGTACGTTTATTCCAGTTTAAGGACATAACATTTCAACAGACTGGAAGGAATCATGGTCAGTTAACATTTGGAAATCTAAGTTAAACAAAGATGTATCAATACCTATTATAAACAGCATCGTTTTCTCACTTAATGCTTTTTATTATTCCAAACAAATTTTTTTTTGGACGACATTCAACACTGAACATCAGCATAAAAGCTCCTTCCTATTCAGCATTTGAAATATTTAACATGACCTCTTTTTATTACTAGTGATATAAAATAAGTATCAAAACTGAAACAACAAACAGGAATAGTCTTTAAACTTAAATGCCCCGGATTTAGATAGTTACTGATTCAATAAAAATGAAACCCTACCCCAACTCAAAGAATATATGAGCCAGGGCTCATACTGCAAATTTATGGAGAAAAATGAGCTTGGTGAACTAACAGGAGCTTTGTAATTAGTCCAGGAAGAATTCCGCTTCAAGGAGACAATGGACATGATAGAGACAGACAACCTAAGTAGGCATCTATCTAGCTGTACACACACACACACACACACACACACAGAGTGTGCCTTAAATGTCAGCGAGACTCAATTGCTTGTATTCTTGCCTCTCAGGAGTAAGGTCATAGCTTCGTATCTCTCCATATAGTATGGTTATCCATCAAATTTTGAAATCTAATTAATCTAATTGGTACATTGTACTGCTGATTCATTATCCTTTCAATAATTCTGCATCACCTTGTACTGTCAAAAGGGAAGCTTAGAGCCTCCAGCGACAAAAATAGCATTTTATTCACAGAAAACAATTTCAGAACAGTAATGAAGATCTTCAGGCTAGGTATTTACACAAACACACATACAGAAGAAAAGGTAACAGTACTACAAAGGTAAGATCATATTGCTCTCTAGAAATACCTAAATTGCAAGGGTATAGAGAAGATGGAGCCAAAGTCTTTTTGAAAGTGCACAGTGAGAGCATGAGAAGCAAGGAACACAAGTTGGAACTCAATTTAAAAAAAAAAAAAAAAGGATTATTTTAATATTCTTTTTTATTTTATTTTTCCCCCCAATTTTACCATTAAGATGATAAAACACTGGAAAAGGTTGTCAAGGCTGTGGAATCTCTGACTTGGAGATGATCAAAATTTGACTGGACAAAGCCCTGAATAACCTGCTCTACCTGGATTTCTTTTGATTTTCATCCTGAGAAAATGTGAATTCTACCTTAATATTAACTAATTCCACTTCAGCAAGTTTTAACCTTATTTAAACCTTAAAAGCAAAGACTGGCTAAAGCTGGTGAGGACACTTTACTCTGCTGCACGAGAAACTGCATTTTAGATTTTACTCACTATGGTTACTTGTTCTCTTAAATGAGACTGCTTTATAAGCTATTTCATTTGTAAATAACAAAGGTGTCCAAATTACATCTTGAGAGTCTTGGAATCACTTTAATAAAATGTGATTAGCTGGAAGAAGTAAGTTTCGGGGGGGGTCTTCCACCATTTTCTTCTATACAGTTGGCTTAATTTTATCAGTGTTTGCTGTTCTCTTGTTTCTATAGTACCTTCAGCTGTTACTGACAAACATCAGATTCTCATTCTCTTTGCCAACTGAAAGCCATAAACAGCAGTGCTAATTCATGAAAAACCCTGAAGGTTCTCACTGACAATGGAACATTGAGTGTCCATTAAAAAATCTTAAATTGATATTTAAATCCAATGTGTTACATTGGATTTACACAGTGAACTTTTAGCCAGAATATTACACGTTGCTGCATCCATGACAGAAGTCTGTTATTTTAACCCATAGTAGACTTCAGTAACACATTTCCAGCCACCCTTTTAGTATCAATATTAATATCACAGTTCTAACACTCTACTTGTTTAGACAAAAGTCATTCTCCACTTAACAAACCAAGAGACTAAGATTTTTAAGGCCAAACCAGAAGACAGTGCTAAACTTTTCACTAAATTTTATCACATATTTTTTCATAAAGTTCTTAGCCTCCTGTTAAGCTATGCGTATTTTTGGAAAAAATCTAATTACAATTTTATCTCTTAACATATGCCATCTGAGAGACATAAAAACTGACTAATCTCTAAGAATTACTCTACATTTTGCTATCTGCTCTTTCATCTTAGCTATTAAACTTTAAGAACAAAATATATAAAAATAAACAATTTCAGAGAATGACTCATAGCCTTCAAATTATCCTAGATAGAGCTTTCAGCCTTGTTTTCCCGAAAGAAAAATAATGAAAGAGCTTGTTTGTTGTTGACCATTACAGTAGCACTGTATTTCTCTGACATATCTGTGTTAACTCAAAACCTTGAAAGATTACATTCTATCTAAAAGCATTTAAAATGTTATATTTATTTTTTATTTTATATAATCCAGAATGCAAGGTATTTTAAATAGATATAACATACATATATTTTACATATCTATCATATATAACATAACAGTTCCAAAAGTATTTTTCCACCCGGGAGAAAGTTTTTAGTGTAATACTCAAAACAAGATAGAAAGTATTCTCAAAAAGAACCCCCTGAAAAACATACACCAGTTCTGAAAATGGCTTTATTTAGTCTATCATCTGTTCTAGAGGCCAGATATGTTCCCTACTTCAAATCACTCCTTCCAACCTTGTAAACATTTTTCCTTAATACCCCTGTCCTTGATGTGCTGACTGTCAGCACTTGCCTATTCTTTTACACCAGATACCGCAGTGTGTAACACGGCGTGTACAGTTCAATCCAGCTCTCAGCTGCTTTCCGTGGTAGGAAGATTTTTAAAGGACAATTTCTCCTTCAATGTGAACACTTAAAAAAATATTGTTTCTAAAGGACAATCTGTGCCAACACTATTTCAGTGACTGGTGTGCTTCACCCCCATCCTTATTTTTCTTTTTAAAACCAGCATTT
>JAOXNO010000063.1:15138005-15150804 GCA_028565335.1 Limnodromus scolopaceus | reverse complement strand
TTGAGTATTCTCATTCACTCTGTGACGATGGCTCAGAGTAGTCAACAGTCTGGGGGTTAGAACTAAATAGTTGCTCTTTAGTAACTGTGATAAGTCAGATATGAAGCTCCAAAGAATCATACAAATATATGAGATGTGCTACAGAACAAGGAAATACTTCACAGGCTATTGTATCAAGAGCTTGACTGTTCCTGAGTAACTTTGACACTGTACCCCCTAATAAGACAGTGACTTAAAGTTTTTTAATTAACACCTGACCTTTGAAAACATACAGGGAGGAATCAGCTATTTTAAATCCCATTTTAAAGAGACTACTCCCCAGAAAATGGTGTTTCCAGTTGTAAGCGGAGCATCTTTGAAAAATTTCTTGCAGTCATCTGGTTAATTAGCCAGGATATAATGGCAACAAGGTATTTTTAAGTGTCAACAATTATTCCCAAGTTAATTAATGGATTACAGGGAGAGAAGAGTGCTGGAGGAGAGTGCTGGCTCTACTTCTGTAACACAGTGAAGCACCAATAGAGGAGATGCAGAATGCTACAAACTACCAGAGAACTGTTACAGCCTTTGATCTTTTGCCCCAAATGTAAAACGGTTCTTTAACCTTGTTTTAACTGTCAAATTTGGACAGAGGCTTTGCAGAGAGAAAATTTCTTTGCTACTACATAACACAGTAACAGTTGTATGTATTTACACTCAAAAGAGAGTTTATTCTTCTTATAATCCTTTTACTAAATTCTACCTAAACAGAAACCCATGGACAAGAAAAAAGGTAGGCTATGAGAACGTTTATATATCAAGCATGATGAAACTCCATCAAGTTTTTGTAGGCCTTTAAAAATAATGTGAAATAACTAAATTAACACACTAACAGTTTTAGGACAGCTATGTGTATTTCCACAAAAAAGCTGCCTTCATATTCTACCTTTTCTTCTTGTATTCTCTTGCACTTCTTTTCTTGTAAAAATTGAAAAGATTGGCTTCCATCACCTTAAATTGCAAATGTGACATGAAAAGAAGTACTATTTGAAAGGGTATCTGTATATTAGATAGATGAATAATCCTTAATAAAGAAGGGCCTTTGCATCTGACAGCTTGACGGTTTGGTTTTGTGTGTTTGGTATTTTTCTCCCATGATACACAGCTGGTCTTACAGAAATGATTATTGCCGCAATCTTGGATTGCATTGGGTTCTTAAATGAAACAGGAAAAGTTCCCTCTGCAGAAAAATTAACAAAGCTGTGCATATAAGCAGTGTATATGTTAATTGAAGTGTGACCGATAACACTCTTTTTATCAGCAGTAGGAACCTCAGACACAACAGAAAACAATGACAACAAAAAAGTGAAAGAATGAGGAATAAAAGTGATACTGCATTCCAGTAGCAAAACATTCCTCAGACATCAGAAGATACAAAAATAAACAATAAAAACCCAACAGCCTGCCTGTTCAGAATCTCCTGCTTAAGAGTAATCATTAATCTCATCAAAGAAGATTAACGTTGCATGTTACACAGAAGTATCTTTAAATATATGTACAGCACATCAAGTTCAGAAGATTAAAAAAAAAAAATGTTTAGTCCCCAAAATAATACTGGCTGTAATACAAAAGAAAAATAATCTTACAGTCCCTGATCATGCATGAGTAGTACAAGGAAAAAAACCCCAAACCTCAAAAAACCCTTCACGCTCCCATCTTATGGACAGTCTCTATATCCATCATCTGAAATAAAACACTGGTTCCCTTAGCTTGCCTTTGTTTATCTGACGGTAAAACTGCTCCAAAGCTGGCTCTGGACTTAGTCTGAGCTAATTAACAGTAAGGCTCACAGAGCCTTTCACCTACCCTCACCCTCAAAGGCTTAGTAGGAAGCTTGGGAGCTGCACCTCTTCCCCTGCAAACAGGAACACAAACTCTTATCCCAAGAGGCTATTGCTTATGCTGGGTCCATCAAGCCAAGACATTTAAAGTGGGTGCTGCTGCACCAGCTTTGTCTAACGACTAAACAGAAATTCTGGGACTCCTAAATGCAGAACTTCATTTACAGACTTTTTAAACCTAACAGATTCCAGGGGAGTAGATTTTTCAAATATCAAAAATCTGGCCTTGTATTGAGAAGTTATGCACCGTGACTAAAAATTAAAATAATGCTGTAGTTTCATTTACCACTGTAACTGTAACTTCAAAAGGAAGTTTATCATGCAATGCAATGAACTGGAGACCTATCTTTCTCTAAGCAGAAAGAAAAGTAATTTGTAAAAAGCATTTGCAAGTATAAAAATGATCCAATTTCCTTTGTCATGCTACAATTGACAATATAAATAACTCAAAGCCTTGAAAAACTAAAAGCCAAGGAAGAGAATTTTCTTAAATCATGAAGTTAAAGTTATTTTATTCTATTTCGTAAAAACATAGGTATGCATGTTCTCTTTCTGTCTATGTGGTCAGAACTGACAGTGGTTCTCACAGCCTAATACTCTTTTAGTACAGAAGTTTATTTCAAGTTTGTGAAATTGGTAGTTTGAAACAAAGTTTTGCCTTCCAGACATCTTACTCAGGCCGATCACGCAGTACACTTCAGATGTAAATGGTAATAAAATACCCAGTACTACAATTCAGGAGAAAAAGTGTTTTATGATCTTTAAAGTTACTTTAAAATGAAATGGAAAAATATATGGAGGGTGTTTTAGTATTTGCCACTGAAAATGACTAAATAGGGGAAAGGAGGAAGCGACTGGTAAATGCAACTGGTACAGCTTGGGAAGGAATGGAAAGAGAGAGGGAAAACAACCAGTATGTTTCTGGAGGCCAGAAAATGCCTGGAGAGATCAGGATGCAAACACAATCATCAGAACTTGGAACAGAACCCAAAACTTGTGCTTCCCAATGCAAATTCTTTTGTCCAGCAAACTGCCATGAAACTACCACAGAGAGTGTGTTCTGGGAAATGCATGGTATAAGCGTATTCTTTTAATAAAGCAGACCGAGAAAGAAGATACTTTAGAGAGGGGGAAAAAATGAAAAAGAAGGTGATTAAGCTTATAAAAGCATGGACTGAAAGTTAGAAAATGCTGGAACTGAAGGTACACATTCAAATGACATATGGTCCCTTTGTGAAAATGCTTTATGATCCAGAATTTATTTGAACAAACACACAGACACGGCCCTGCAGGAGTTCTGACTCCATGTAATAACTGTATGGACTTGGACCCGGAAATTAATTCCGTTTATGTGTAAGCTTATACAATGTCTATAGGATTTCTGGTTTATTTGTTCAAGAAATTAAAAAGCATAGAATAAAAGCAGTTTTGCAAACAGAGTTTTGAAAATAATGAAAGACTCATAATTAAATCAACTGAATATCATTCAAGGTAACTGAATTCCCATATAAATCTGAGTAAGTAGTTTACAACACATTTTTCCCCAATGGCAAATAACTGTGTTCATTTTCTAGATGCCAACCCTGTATGCAGCTGAAGGTACAGTTCTCAGTAGCGCTGAAAACCTTAGCTATACTTAAAACCAAGAGAGGCTATATTTTAAACATGCTATAAAAGTAACAAGTGTTCTGAAAAATTACATGGTAAGCTTTTCCTGAAAAATAGATTTTTGGTGATTTTGACACAAATTGCTCTGTGCATTAGATTCCTATCTATAAAACTGAAATTACGATATCATTTTTACAAGTCTGTTGTGAGGATGAATTAATTAGCGTCTGTGAAGCACTCAGTGAGACCATATAAAAAAACCCCTCACAATGAAATTAGTAACTCAAGGGAACGCATAGCTAAACTGAAGTGTGGTAAATAAGACCTCAACCCCTGCACTGAATGATAAGGATAAAAATGGAGCTCTGAATACTTTCCATTCAGTGAATAGCGCTCATTTTTCTCTTGAATGGAGCAGAGATCCTGTGGAAAAAAACTGCTATACAATCATGAGAAAGCCATTTGTAATTCATTACTCTGTTCTATATTTGATTCTGATTAATGTTTTCTTTTCCTTTTCACATGATTTTTCTTTTATTCCCATTTATAGTCCTTTCTCATTTTTTTTCTAAACAGAACACAGTGTCAGCAAAATTGATTATAAGGAACTTTCCAATGAAACATGTTATAGCGCCTTCACAATTAGGCACAGAAAACTCAGTCATTCACTGCAATTTCACTTCATCTGAAAAAAAAAAAGAAAAAATTGACGGGCAATTTTGATTGCAGTATTTGTCTCATGTCCTTTGTCAGCAATGCCCTCTTACTGCAGTTTTGTTAGCTGTAAACTTATGGGTACACTATGGATGGAGAACTACATGATGTTTTTTCCACCCAGTGATAGAGTCCAGTCTACAGGATTATTACAGCACAGGCCCCATCTCCTCGATGTTCTTTTAGAAGAGAGGGTGGTCCAGAGGGAAGTGTGGACCATATGACAGGCCAAAACAACACAGCCAACAACTCTCATCTTGGTCACTCACGCCTTAAAGGTTTAAATCGTACTCCGACCCTTTATGACAAGCTGCTTAGAAAGGATACCATTCATACCCTGAAAGACACCTGCTTAATACTGCACACCATTAAATTTGCTGCTCACTGTAGGACATGCCATTTTTGAAGCAGGCTACACTCTTACTATCCTCCACCAGCCTACACGCCTGTCCTACATCTAGAGCTATCACTGAATGGGAAACAAGTGCAATGCCCAGCCCTGCTTGATACGCTCCATCATCTCTGAGAAAAATACGTCCTATCTGTGTTCACGTTCTCTTCAGCAGATCATGAACTTTCCTCTAAGTAGACCAGCAGAAATACATTACACTTCTGGATAGAAAGGAAAGCTATGCAGAGATCCAGACTGCTAGCATGCAGGATGCAGTAGTCTTAATACCAGTCGAAAGCCCCAGCAGTTTTGCACCATATATACTACACAAGCTGTAAATTATAATGAGCTGCTATTTCCTGGATATCTCTGCACTAACTCAGAAACCAGACTGGGATGCAGCAGCAAAGCAAGCAAATGGTATCTGTCTTCTGGATTACATACTGGGCTAAGCATCTGTGATGCCACAGAATTAAAATTAAATGTTTTACACTGTTGTATTGCTCTTTGCTGACTAAATCAGCAAAGACTAAATCAGTCTAAGAATAAAGTAAACTTACGTCATCATAGAAAACCCCCTCATGTTATTAAAATACATCTTTCTCAAATTAATATGCATACCTCAAAATAATTATGCTCTTGTAACTTTGACTGGATTTGCACATGGCGTTCATTGCTATTCAATGTTAGAACGAAGAGGAAGACATTGAAATAATACAAAACATCTCAACTGACAAATTTAAAATAAATCTGTATATCACACTGAATTACAAACAAGAAACATGCCACAATGTGTACAGTGACACTCAAATGTATTTTAATGTCAGCTCTGGATTCTTCTGCAGATAAGTCTCATGGCTACCAATTTCTCTACACACTTCTGCCTTTCTTCCTGCTCAGGAACATTCCTGGATTCCTCCTCTTGTAGGAAAAAAAAATACAAAAAAGTCTGGAAAAGGCAGTTGAAGACAGTATAAGAGATCATACTGGGAAAAGTAGCCTGTCTCTTGAGGAGAAGGTGCAAGAACATCCCGGTGCCTGCAGTGCTACTTTACTCTCTTGTTTTTTTTAGTATCACAGGTTCCCAAGCACAGTCCCTACCCCCCCACAGCCTACAAATATCAGAATGGTTGTAAAGCAGGGGACTAGGAAGGGAGGCAGATATCTCTACCCACTGACTCCTAAACTTCACAAAAATCCTTTGTTCCAAAAATTTAACAGTACATTATAATTTAAAAGTGGTAGCCAAATAATTATTAAACTATCACCTCTGCAGAAAATTTTAATGGTGTGGCCCATTAGTTACGCAGAGCAGCTGGGATGTTCAGAAGCCGCCTAACTAGTCTGCTCTGTGAGCAGCAATTTATGAATATAAGGGATTTATTTTGTTTCTGGGATGGTACTTCTGGAAGCTTTATTTCAACTGAATCATTAGGGAGGCATTTAACTACTTTTATGCAAGCCCAAGAAACATACCTTCCACTAATCATTTCCAAAGCACATTAACGAATGATATTTAGTTAATTTTATTTGTCTATGTATGTATTTGGGGATTGCTTTGGTACATTCCAAAAACTGCAATATGGCTATCAAAGGACTATAACTTTTGTTTAGTTGTTCATATAGTTACCAGTTGCACGTGAGGCTCCAGGTAAAACAGGTTTAAATTTTTTTTTTTTAAAACTACAATCCCTTTATTTATATAGATGTTAATTAAACTACTTTCAGAAACCTGATTCCGCTTACCAAAAAAAGAAATAGTAGAACACTGCATGAAAACACATTTTGATTTCTTGACAAATTAAAAAAAGAAATCACTCTAAGGAACTGAGGCTTGTATTCTGTGTTCTAACAGTTAAACCTTAAACTGCTTTGCTACTTACCAAACCCTCACTGGGCATAATGCTGGTGAGATGAACTACCTCAAGATGTGCTGACTGTGACACCAGAGAATCAGATGAGAGCGAAATGATGTGGTCACAAATCCCAGACAAGGTTTTACACTACAAAGAAAAACAAGTCAATATAATTCCTCATATTAAACTGAAACTACTAGTAAAGAAGTTCTTATTCTGAGAACTACCTGAGAATAAACAGATAGAGCACTGTAAAAACTACAGGTACATGGAAGTCAAGAACAAGAGGTTAAAGAAACAGAAAATATCCATAAATGTCAAGAAAATGTACATGCACGTACAGTTTCTCTGATCAACAGATTTTACTGTGCACTGATAACATCTGAATAACTAAACTATTTTCTCCACTCTGACTATATGCGCTTTTAAAAAAAAAAAAAACAACAAAATGAATTCTGATGAACTTGATCTTATCTGTCATTATAATGTATCATTATAAATACAATGGAACTTGGGTGAAATATGTTAAAAATAAATGCCTTATGCACAACTTAATAACATATTTTAGCTACCAAATAATGAGAGCAACACAACCAACAGTGATAATCAGGTGAATTTTCCATTATACAATTTAGAAAATCGTTCCTTTGTTAAAAATTACACTGGCAGAAAACTGCCTTAACTTTATACATTTCCTGAAGTAAAATTCTTATGCATCATTGAACACACCCTTTAATTGATATCCTAGATCACAACAACTATGCAATAATTTTATGTTATCCTGCCTTCCAGCTAAAGATCTCAAAATTTTCACATCAATCCACATGAACACCTTTGAAGTAGGAACCCCATTGCATAGGTGGTAACGGTGATACTGACAGATTAAACCTATCCATTAAAGTAGGTCTATGGATCAGAAAGGAGCTGAGCTGTACTCTCAGAGAATCTTCATTTGTGAAGATTTATTTCCAAGTTTGCATCTGTTGCTTAAAGCGTTCCTTTAAAAAGCCTATGGATAAAAATATTTGAACCTAATCTGAAAGCATTCATTTAGATGAATTTCAGAATGGTCTTCTGGTCAAAGTTGTGTTGTACGTGTCTATTTTCCATTGGGGACTATACTGTCATTTTCCCTAATTACAGCAAATTCTAGTGAAATCCCTTAAGGGAAATTTTATTTCAGGCATTTGAGAAAGCATGAGGATTTCTAATATCCCATTTGATACTATACATATAAGTTAAACAAATAAAATTGTCACAATGAATAAATTAAGTAACTGAATTTATAGGTTATATTTCCATTCACTGTATAGTTACTTATCTGGAAATCCAAGTACAGCTCTGGAGTACTGGATGTGGCATTTGTATTTTCTATCAGCTGCAAGATGCAAAGCATCACATTCAGGTATGCATGACTGCATCCAAAGGTCAGCATTAGCAGAAATATTTCTAGCAGCTTCAGCTTTGGGTTAGAGCCCATAAACAAAACCTTGGGCTCCATCTTCTCCCACCAGTTAGAGAAACTGGCTTGCTCAAAAAATGTATTGTACTGTTACTCTATGTACGAACTGATGGTTGACCCTGACTATGAGTGTATGCTTTCATCCAGCTTTTGAATTATTGTCATATCAAAATATTACTGTGATTTAGAACTGAGGCCCTCTTTGATGCTTTAACATTTAAGACCATATGTACAGATTAGATGCAGACTAAATCTCAGAGACAATACTTTCTGTGTAATATTTTAACTTTACAGTTGTCACATGAAATACTTTTTCAATAAATAAACCTTGGGACAAAATAAACAGCAAACAAGTTTTCGATCAAATTTAGTCCTTGTCCTGGTTCTGGGGGGATAGGGTTAATTCTCCCCGGGCTCTGGCAGGGACACAAGTATTCCACACGGGCTGGGGCATCCTGGTCCAGTGGGTGAGCGGTGGTACTGTAATCATGCTTATACATTCATCTATCAGTGCTATTGTTTGTTGTTGTTTTCCTGTTCCCTTTGCTCTTCTGTTAAACTGCCTTTGTCTCAATCCATGAGTTTTGCCTTTTTCTTCCGATTCTCCCCCACGGCTGTGGCAGGGCAAGAAAGCAGCCACTGGTTCTTTGCTGGCAGCTGAGGCTAAACCATGACAGTCTTATGTATCTTTAAGATTTCCCCATGATTCAGAAAGTTAATTAAAATCCATGTAGGATTTTAGCACCAGGAAAATATTCCAGAAAATTATATTAGAATAATTAAAAATATCAGTTTGCTGTAAAAGTAGTTCAGCAGATACAAGAGAAGCTTGACATCAATTGTAAATAATGTGAAGGCTGAGATAGCATAAATGGGAGCAACTGAGCAGAATTTATGAATAATAGCACAGAGTCAGGAAGCAATGTTTGACATGGCACTATCATTATGAGATGATACATTCACATATGCCAAAGTATTTTTAGCATTAAAAACATAGAAAGGACGGAAGTCTTGTGGACTAGTTCCAAAACCACAGAGAAGCAAAGTGGACACTCTCCAAATGGTGCAATACTACCTCATATAAGAAAATTTCAAACAGAATGGGTTCTTCAAGAAGTACCTGCTGCAGAGCTGCTCTACATACGATTTTACAGGCCATCCAACACCTAAAAACATTTATTACATTTCTGTCAATGGGCCATGACAG
This sequence comes from Limnodromus scolopaceus, assembly GCA_028565335.1. Taxonomy (NCBI): domain Eukaryota; kingdom Metazoa; phylum Chordata; class Aves; order Charadriiformes; family Scolopacidae; genus Limnodromus; species Limnodromus scolopaceus. Next base: position 15,141,686 of record JAOXNO010000063.1, on the reverse strand, counting down.
AAACAGAATGTCTGGGAAACCACTAAGTCTTTAACAAGTTATACAAACTTATACATGACAAAGTATTTTTTGTATGACAGCCACTGCTGGGCCTGTATAATGTGTATAAGTTAATAATCTGTATTTACTGCTGAGAGAAAGAACAACTAGAGGGTCGTAATTTTTTGTTATCATACATATACAATATTAGTCTAAAGAACTGATGCAGCCCTGGTAATCATACTTTGCTAAACAGATATACAAAACCAAAGAAACCTGACTCTCAGACGTGCAGTTTAAGTGATCCTGAAGATCACTCCTCCATAATTTCTCTTTTCCCATAATACCTGAGCGGCAGAACAGACACAGCCTGGTCATATGGCTAGTGAGGGAATGGTCACTCTGCACCTGCAATCACATCATCTGAGCACACGCCGGCCTAGTCTGGAGCTCTTCCAAACAAAGCTACACCTCAGTGAATCTCTCAGTAACCAAAGAAGAAAGTCAATCATGGATCTTAATTTTCTAAGTCTATTTTTAATTCCAAGTATATCTTTCTTAATACCTTTCAGAAATAAAACAAAACACCATGAGGTGTCTGATTAATAGATTCTATCTCTTACAAATGTAAAATTTTACTGTACGGCATCACAATTATTTTTCTTCAGTATTTTCTTTAATTTTATTTTTAGAAATAAAATGACCATACAATACTGAAACCATTTACAAAGCTTATTGTTGAACTCAGTATCCTTGAAGTAATTATTATTTTTTAAAATACTGTGAGAACGATAGTGATTTTTCTTAGAGTTATGATGATAAACAGGTTGATTCCCAGAGCCCGGATGCTCTGGATCAGGTAGCTTCAGGCGATTTTGCTCAGGCTAAGACAAGTTTTACTGCCTTGGGATCCAGGCTCTTCAATGTTCATCACACTTTCACTACTGAGCCTATGGAGTGCTTTAAAATGGAAACTTTTCTCTCATCTCTTCTTTCTTTTCAGGCTTCCAACCAGAACAGATAGAAAAGTCAAAAGTAATGTTCCTGCTAAAGATCTATTTCTAGAAGTCATATGCAGTTAGAGTTGTGGGTTAAAAGGTGTATATATGTATGTGTGTGTATATATATATGTGCACACTCCAAATCCCAGAAGATTTCAGGTGCTTTTAGAAGTTCTTTTCTGAATCAGGTTTGCAACAATAAGCTTTTTTCTAAAAGTCACTGCATGCTTCCTGAATTTAACAGCACATCAATGTTTTATGACAAATTTTAAACCTTGCTGGAAGCAGAGCATGTGTAAAAGGCCTTAAGAAAAAAAAAGTAAAAAAAAAAAAAAGGCGGGCACTTGGTTAGAGCTTGTCAAAAGCTTATCTGGACTTGTAAATCCCTTGAGAGTTCCCTTGCAGCATCAGTTTTAACTTTCTCAGTGACAGTACAAGTTTCCAGTGTAGGTGCCAGGACAATATAAAATATTTGAACTTAAAGGCCAATATCTAATCAATAACTTTGTGTAAGATTCTTCCATTCCATTTTGTTGTTAGATTTTTTGAGTGCTGAAGGCACAAAGTGCTCAGTCTGACAATCAGTGCAGCTAGTAATGCACCAGTCTGATGGATCCATTGCCGTAATTCCATGCCAGCAATCCTAGTAAGAGTATTACACTAGTAAGAGTATTATGAAGCTTCTGAAACAATCTAAGAACAATAATTATATAGTTGTAATTAACTGTAGGTATAACAAAGAGCATTACTCCAGGGAACTGCATGGAAAAGAAGAGGGAAAGGGAGTATCTAGCCTTGTCTGCTAAAACAATCATAAGTAATAGCAGAAGAAAGCTGGTTCTTAAGCCTTAAATTTGAAAGACTTCCAATTTAGGAAAAAGTAAAAAGGCTTGGCAGGAACAGTTCTTAAGTGAATGACACCATATTCCATAAGCCTCCAATATTCAGAGAAACTGGAAACAGTATCTTGTGAAAAAAAATTCTATTAATATTTTTGGGATAGAGTCTCTGAATTTCTTTTTGGAGTGTTAGACCTAGAGCACCGGGGCAGTCATTAAACTGGCTGGTAGGAGGCACAACTAACGTGCACTAAGTCAGTTTGAGAGGGTCACAAAAGTTAAGCTGATATCTCACTCTCGATGGTCTTGAAAATAAATTTTAACTTTTTATCTATTTGATCTTATTTATGAAAACTTAAACTTTCAGCAACTGATATAATCCATCAAATGTTGTGTCAAACAGTAAGGAACTCTATTTTCCTAAGGTAGCTTTTTTTTTAAGTCATGTAAGTGAATGGGGTAGGAATAGAGAATACTGAAGCAGAATACTTAGATTACTTACCACATGAAGAATTTTATTTTCTGTTTCATACACTGTACAATCCTGCGGTAAAATAAAACAAAAACAATTAATCCACATTATTTTAAATCTCCAGTTAAGAAATAAAAGAATGCTTTATGTTGATAACTATCTCTTATACATGCACCTGTAAAGACAAATGATCTCTTGAGTTTTGTCATATCCAAAAGGTTACTTTACAATCTTAAGAATCTTGACTTCTCTTGTTGATAGTTAACCTCAGGAATCTATTCTTCCCTTTACAGTCATGAAACTCTAATGCTCAATACTAGCAACAATGCAAGTGTAAGGCAGAGGGGACAGATTTATGACAGTGAGGAAAAAGTAACTGAATATAATTAATTCAGCACATCAGAAACTCAACGATGCGCAGAGTGAGAGATGCACTGCCTAGCCTTAAATCAGGCAGAATGTTTGTTAGCTCTTCTACAAGTTGTGTGGGGAGCAGACAGCTGTGTCAGACCTACCACTAGCAAACTGTTACTATAAAGCATGGGAAGAGTAAACAGAGAATATTTTGACAAGTACAATGATAAAGATACCAAAATACAGTGTATCCATTCAGTCAGTTTGGTGCAGTCCATCTTTTCCTTCAAGCCCCGATTGCCTGCACCTTCCACGAGGCACAGCAGCGGTCCCATCTCTTAGGAGAAGTCACTTAACTGCTCTAGCTTTGGAAGGCCCAAGTCACACCAAAAAGGAATGGGAAAGGACACGGGGCTGCTCATGCTGAGCATCGGTCCAGGGATACCCACTGCCTTAAGGCCTCCCACACAATTCCTCCTCAGCTTTCCATTACACAATATTGCTATTAATCAATTTAAAGTAGGCCTGAAAAACCATATTCCTGATCAACCTCTTAATTTGCTTAACACTTGTAACTTCTAAAACAGCAATTTTCCTATTTTAGTTATCCTTTTAAGACGAATTTATCGCAACATGATGTAAGAGTCATTACTCCTTTAACCTGCATTTTGATTTAGTGATATTATAGTGGGTAGAATATTACTTTTCTTTCATGTAAGAAAGTATACCAATTCTTTGAAGAGATCTGCTGCCTCTACCGCTTTTTAATATTTTGAAGATTTCCTCCGTAGAGTCCTCTGTAAAGCATGATAGTATTTAGACTGTTTCTTACAGGAGAGAGCCCAAGCACTGAGGCAGCTCTCCCCCACCCTTCTGACAGCGCTCCAGACCACCACACGGGTTCTCAGGCTATACTTTACTAAAATATAAAATTAAAAGTAAAATACAGAAAAGTCAAGTTTGCCAGACAGAGCGAGATTAGAATAGAGTCCCCCCGCAAGCCCTTGGTCACCTCCGAGGTCTGCCGCACCCCCCA
>JAOXNO010000063.1:15067285-15137662 GCA_028565335.1 Limnodromus scolopaceus | reverse complement strand
TTTGCCAGACAGAGCGAGATTAGAATAGAGTCCCCCCGCAAGCCCTTGGTCACCTCCGAGGTCTGCCGCACCCCCCACGGCCGGGCGCCCTCTCCCCCCAGCCCCAGAACCTTCCGCCGCTCGCCGCGGGCGGGCAGCCACCACACGCCTGCGGGGCGAGCTCCAGCCTGCGACACCTACCCGTCACCGGAGGGGTGCTGTTCTGTAATTGAGTTCGGGGAGAAAACATTTCTGAGGTATGGTGGCATCTCCCTGTGCCCAGGGACCGGCACCCCCTCCCCTGGCTGGCGGGAGCCCCCGAGCCCTCTGAGGGCGGGAAGAAAGAGGCGCCAGAAGACCTGCTGAGGGGCAGGGGAGGGCGGGTCCTCCTCAGGGGCCTCCTTTGTCACAGGAATCTTGCTTACAATGCCATACTGGCACCGATTATTTACATTTAAGTGAGCTAATGTTTAATAACTGAAGACGTTATGTTGGGAAATTGCTAAATATTTTTCCAAGTGCCAGGTAACCGGCAGATCTCCGCTCTTCTTGTCCCGCCGCTCGGCTGTGTCCCCCCGGCTGAGGCCGTGCCCAGCGCCGGGACCTGTCCCTCAGCCCGCCCGGGCCCGCCGCAGGTAACCCGCGCACCCCCGCGCTAAGGGCCACCTTTGTTTGGGAGGATTGGCGATTTTGTAGAGAAATTACTTTCGAAGCGAAACCAGTTTAAAGAATATCGTTAGAGAATAAGCAAGTTAAAATCAGAAGGTTGTGAATGCCAAGGAACACGGAGGAGAATTTATATTAGCATTTCATGGTCAAGTATCCCTTTGATGTTTCTTCTGTATTCATACTGTTATTTTCTACAGCACAAAAAAAGAATTCAATTAGTCAGTTTGGTTGGCAATGCCCAAGGCAGTTTTTCCTACAAGTTGTGCACACTTCAAACAGCACATCCACCCTCTCCTTTAACCCTCCAAGTACCAAGAGAACAAAATGATCACAGCGGGGCTTACAGCTTGACTTCAGAGCTAATGCTCCTTTTTAAATTATTCCTTTAATTTCTGTGCTAGAAATACAATATGAGCTTCATTCTGAACAAACTTAATTACTTCAGGTCAAAAAATAGAGGACTTATGTATAGTAAAACCAAAATTTTACTGTTTTGTAGAGCAGAATTAATGTTAGTTGTACTTATGTTGCCCATTCAAGATTACATTAGCATAAAAAATGTTAATGGCTTTGGGATTCCTTCCAAAATAGATGCATATTGACTTTTTTATTTTTTAAATACGTCAGACTAGTTTAACTGAGAGGTTAAAAGCACTTGCAATATTATACTAAAATATTAAGATATGTAGGTCACAATAGTCTTCTGATTTATTTTTCTCTGATACACAGCAATGCACTAGGGATCTCATTAAAAAAAAAAAAAGCAACCAACTTCCAGGATTAACATTTATAGCATTTTGATCTATTTTTCTTAGAAAATAAATAATCGTTGTAGTAATATTCATCCAGAACCTTCATAAGCAGGATGACATGATAAAAAAGTTTTTTTCTTGGAGTTTAAAAAACTCTTAAAAAAATAGTAGCTGCATTCTATTTCCCCTCTGTAAAGTGGTAAAATACAGGAGTTACAAAAATAGTCACAGCAGCAGTATTACGTACAAGCCAGCTTTTGCACTGTCCAGAACGTCCTACCTTTCAAAGGTACAGTACACCTTCATAGCTCTGACAAAGTAAACCAGCATTCTTTTGAATATTCATAAAGAGAAAAGGGCAGTAGGACTTCTGCTCAGCTACACTGTAGTCACAGTTTTAGTCTATAATTCCAAAAGAGAGAAATTCAAGTACTACTGAAATGTGCGGATATCATAAAGAATGTTTTATGACAAGTCTTGAGGACAGTTAACTAACACATAAAAATACTAATACTTGTAAAATATTTTGTTCATTAACTTAGTATAATAAACCAGCATGAGTTAAGTCAAGTACTGAAAAGAAACAGAGACTCTATAAAGCAGCAGCTCAGAAGAGAACTTAAAACCCTGTGGTGTTTGCTAGTTGGATGCCATTTCCCAATATAACACTGCAGTAAAGATCTACTGCAATCTTTGAACGGTGGAGATGACAAAATGATATTTAAAAGTATATTGCTTTTGTACATAAAATCAAACACTTCTGGAATTCACACATTAAAAAGAACAAGATTGCTCTGAAATTAGGCAAATATACACGGGTAAATACACTGAAGTAACTTATTTTACTTAGTTTAATTAAGGTAAAGACGATCATAATCTATATTTAGAAAACAGTGAACAGATGTTTGATAACAAAATGTTCTTTAGCAAATGCAAGCAAAATAAGATTGAGGGGCTGAAAGCTGAAGTCTGCAAAGTCCAAACTGAAAATAACACCCACGTTTTCAATGGCAGTTGCTGAATCAGAGAATAATTGAGGTGGAAGGGATCTGTGGAGGTTAGCTAGTCCAACCACTTGCTCAGAGGAGGGCTAATGCAAAAGTTAGACTGGGTACGGGAAACTATTAAGAAACAACAAATTCTATCAATGGCAGTACAAACTAGATAGCTTCAAAAAACATGTTTCATCCTAAATACAAAGTCTCTGACCAAAATCTGTGATACAGCCCCTGAATTAATCTCAGTGACGTTAATGTTAATAAAGGGGAGAAAAGCAAAATTTTGTTTGGCTTTTGTTGGGAAAAAAATTAGCCTGAGCTGTGCTGACATTCTTTGGGAAGACACAGGCAAACATTTTGTTTAGAGAATGTTTGTTCATGCAGTTTAATGTATGTATCAAATGTATGTAGCACAGGTTTAAACGTTGTTGACATAATCAGGAAAAAAGTAATCACAAAACCAACTTTTACTAGAAGTACTGAACTCTTTCTCCTCAATGAAAAATTAACCAATGGCTGTGTTGTATGAACAAAATTCCAAACCAGTTCTTCCCCAGTTATTCCAGTTCTCTTTCCCCCAGTTCCCCACAGTACCAGCTGTGGTACTAGAGCATGACCAAATCCAAATTCAGTTAAGTTAGCCTGGTGGATTCATTTTCAGAGCAAAAATAAAAGCTAGTCTACCTTGGAGCTAGAGCTATACTTGAAAATTAAGTCAACAGAGAGCCCAAACATTTGCAATACTGTGATCTAGCATGCTTTTTTGCATGTTATCATCAACACTTTGATGGGACATTGCACCTCAAAATCAGGATGTTTTTGCAGCTGTCTGCATAATGCTATTCTCTTATAGTTTCCCTAATTATTTCAGGGAAGGTGAGGTCATGAGTGATAAGAAAGCTAAGTAGAATAAAGTACATTGCCAAGTATAAAAGGACAGTTAAAAAACTTCTCTAAAACTAGAGAATAAAGAGCAATGTTCTTCTAACCAGTATGAGGAGATACTGTTTACATATGAAAAAGTGACAGCTTATTCATCATGGCAATTACATGGTACGTAAATAATAATAATCAACACTGCAGATCATCTAGTTTAAATTTTGAGTGAAGATCCATCTTCACACTCACACAGAGAAAGAATATGAACTAAAAGCTAAAAAAATCTGCTTCCTTATTAGATCTAAGAGGATGTCACTCAGGTACATACAGTACATTCTAGAAAGATGATTCATAAGCAGTGTCTATATTAAACTAAGATTACATAGTAATGCCCCCTATTTAGAAGGAAGTTCACCATGAGTGGCAGCTGTAAGTTATGGACACAAAGCATGTTAATTTTGCACAAAATAAATTTTCAGGTTGAAGACGTTTCTCACTTAATGTGCCAAATGCATAGCCTTGATTGCTACTTTCACACTGACTAGATTAGATATCTAAAATTTATCATTCATAAAACAAGGAGTATCTGAAAGGATCTAAGACCTCAGTTTCTATTAGTTATGCCTTTCAATTCATATTTTAGCCTACAGTTAATACTGCAGTCCTGGTTTAGGTGAGACATTTCTGCTTTCACACATTAAGAGCAATTTTCCTCAGATTTAGTAACAGCAAAACTGTCTCCCTATGAATGATTTTGTTTTATTAGCTCTTTCTGGTGCTGTTTAATATACTGTAAAAAGATCTTAAGAGGTGATTTCCAAACAACACAGTTCTGACAATAAGATAAGGAAAAGACAAAACTTGATTTGTAACTGACCTGAAGAACTAACTAAACATTTTTCGTATTGGAATGTCTTGGAGTTTATGCTAAAAGATTGATTGTTTTTAAGTTGTCAAAAGGAGGACAGTTTTGGTAGTGAAGAACTGAAAAAAGAGAACCAAACTATTGCTGGTAGAGAAGAACTGAATTTCATCTCTGAAAAGCAGTGAAATGAATGACAGAAATGGAGACAACAATTCAAAATTATACTATTTTCACCTAGACCACAGGGAAAAATCAAACTCATACAAACAATGTGCAATATCAACTGAAGGGCGGAATCAGAATGTGAACTTCTTATGTAGAAGTTCATTTTGCTTAGTCTGTAAATCAAAAATAGCCTAGTGCTATAAACACCTTGTAAGAGAAAGCTTAATAAAGATACATAAATAATTAAATGCCTACATAGGAGTTTTTAAACCAAGAAAAGAGACAAAGGTTTTGGGGTTTTTTTGCACTGAAAAAATGCATAAAAGACAAAATTTATAAAAGGAATAAAGCTGAATATTATAAATTAAGAATAATAGTTTAAAATACAAGGACTCATATTTTCAGCTTTAGTTCTTCTTTTTTTTTCCCCCAAGAACTAAAATGAAATTGAATAGGAAAGGAGAAAAAGAAACAGTTTGCAGAATGCTACTACTCCAAGAAGCCTTTTAAATTGAATGAGTTCTATGATTGTTCTACTGTGGGGTTACATGGAAAACCACACCAGCACAGGACAGGGGCAGGGGCAGGCAATGGAGCCTGGAGTACTGGAGGTGGGACCAGTTTGAGGTGCTTACAGAAGTACAGCTTTAGCTAAGCTTTCTTCTTGCCTTCCCTCTCGCAGTACTTTCATCTTTCCCTTTTGCTTCATTCCAAGACAGCCCTGCCTGTTCTCTAACCTCTCCACATATTACAGTAAGACTATCTTGCCTCATCAAAATTTTTATCCACTCACAAGAGGAAAAGCTCACTGTAAATATTTGTAAAATTAATTTCCACTCAGTCTTTCTGTACCTGTCTGTCACCTCTTCTCTTAATTCAGGGGCAGACACTGTCAGAGACTATTATTATTTGTATTACTATGTAGCACTACAGAACCAGTTAAATTAATATTACGTACCTGTGGACTGTGCCATAGTGCAATTAAGTAATGAATGTCAGCGATGATAATACTACTAACCTTATTTGTTCCGTATTTGGTTTGTTTAATGTTACGAATATTTCATGTTAATCACTAAACAACTTTCATGTGACTGGCTCTCCTTTAAGTGAAGAAGCCACAGTACAGGTTCTGGGTAAATTTGTATGTATTCTAACAACTTGTCCCTGAAAGATTTTTTTGGTCCTTCATATTTTAATCTATAATAAACTGTTAGTAGTAGTTAAGGTGTTGCCCACTGTGGCTTTGTTAACACTTGCATGGTGGTAGATAACCTAACATGAAATTCTCTACTCAAAAGCAAAGTGGATTATTTTTAACTTCACGCTATCCTTTGATCTATCCAGGCGTATTAGGATAAGCAAAGTCCAAAAATCTTCCTGTGACTCCCAGAGAAAGAGAATGTGCAAAGAACAGAGACATAACACTAAAACAATTTTTCTGGTGAAGTAAAAGCTTAGCAATGTTTTTACTAGTACAATTTCATTATTATTTATTATTGCAACAGTATGAAGAGGACTCAGAGCGGAAGATAACCACTCTTACCTGTTGCACAATGGTTGTTAGTTCCAGGCACAGTTGAACAATGTTGTTTTTCAGCAGTGAGTATTCTGTCACGCTGACAAATGGAGACCTGTGACAAAGGAAGGATAGGTTCATACACCATTAAGGATTATAACTGCTGTTTGCAGCATAAGCAGTTGTTAAACAGATTTATGGTCAGTAAGTTTGTTTTCATAGAGGCAAATATAACCAGGTTGGCTAGCTGTTCTAAAGTTTAATCAAGAAAAAAGTCCTAAAATAATGAATGTACTTTTCAATAGCACAGTCTTACTGTTTTTTGGAGTCTTAAGGGGCATTTAGAATATATATGTAATATATACACCACAGAAATGTGAATCACCTAATCATGACAATCCTCAGCAGCAATTTACACAACTTCTGTAAAATATACCTTTGAAACAAGAAAGGCAGGAAGGATGTAAACTGGATTTTGGCCAGAACATCAGAAGTTATCACTCATGTAGAAAGTGGAAATAGAAGCTTCCAAATAATCATTAGTCCAGATTTCCTTTGCACGGCTCATTAAAGACAACATTTCTAGTATGACGTCACTCTTTAGCAGCCGTTAGCACCTTCATTCAGAGAGCAAAGTAACGCTTACTTAGTCACTAAGAGCTTCCTGCACACTCAAATTTTCTTTAGGCTTTCCAAATTCTGGCCAGCTCTGACCCCATTTGAATTTATAAGAACTGACAAGGTCATAGCCCGAGAGAATATGACTGCTGGCATTAGGTTAGGAAGATGTCACCAGGATTATACAAATCCTGTGAAGGAGGGTGATTCACTCTCACTGTGATTTCTAAGGTGCCATTTATACATTCAAGAGCATTCAGATTCAAGACAAAGCTATCCATTGCTGTAATTCCAAAGAAAGAGACACAAAACATAAATGCTCTGATGCTATTTTATGTTTTAGCTTCTTTTGTTCCACAGTCAAAATTTTAACTACATTTATTCAGAGAGATACTTTTAATCAAATTCTCATTTTGTAAATGAAAAAAAAAACCACCAGTGGGCGATTGTTGAGGATTAATCAGCACCACATCTGTGCTTAATAAGTTGATCCCACTCTTGATAAAAAATCTAATAAGAAAATTTCATTTTCAGACTAAGCAAGTACTGTAATTTATTTTGAATATTCTGAATTGGTTTGCTCAAGTCCAGCATTTTGTATATCTTTGATGGCTGAAGGACAGTTCAAACTCCACAATCTTTTCTTCCTTACCCTTCTGAAATGACCAGTGATGTTACTACCACTTGTGACAGTACGATCTCAAATTGGAACAGCACAAAAGTATGCATTTTGCACAAAATGCCATCAGACTGAAAAGAATCCGAAAAAGTAACTAGGGAGTACTACATTTTTCCTCCGATATTTGAGAAATTTGCAGACCAAAATTTAGAGCTAGAATTGCGGAACTGCCATTTTAATATTAGAATAAAAGAATAACAAGGAGAAAGAAAGAACAAATACAAAACAACTCCAAATTCTTATGCATAAAGGAGATCAAGGAATAGTAAATTACCTGTCCAGCCAGGCTAGTAAGTTCTTGGCAGCACCAATCAGGTCAACTACAGAGGTAAGAAAATCATTTGGCAGGCGTCTGGAGGCCCTGCCATCATAATGGCCACTCCTCCTTCTACCCGTTATAAAGTTCTGAAGATTTTTGGCTGAGGCATTCAGCTTGTGAGACAGAGTTCTCAGGTTTTCGGTCTCCAAACCATAATTCTGAGGGGAAAGAAGATGATACACAATTAAGTGAAATAGTGTGTTGTCAGCTACGTGAACAAAACTGAGACGTTAAACATTCTGAATGGTATTGGCTGAAAAGATATGATTGTTATGGATGGTGTTTGACTAAGCAACAAGCTACTTCATTTAGAACATACAGGATGCATCTACCCTGTCACCATGACAACCTCTGCTGTCATCAACTCTCACAGTGTTGGAGTCCCCAAACCCGTTGGTCCAACTAAGTCACTGAGGGGAATGCAAAAAGAATCCCCGTATGCTGAGTCTCAAGGTCCTTCCCATTTTCAAAAAGTGAAGGCGATTAAGTCCACTCTCCCCTACCTGCCATGGCTCAGTGTTAACCAACCATCTGGTGTAGTTGTTACCCCGAGAGCAGGTATTTAGCAGTCCCACTGTACTGGATCTCACTCAGATTTGTGTTAGTCCCTCTACTAACTTAGCTTTAGCAGAACTTCCCTTTTGCTTACACTGTGAATAAGGCGTAAAATCTGACATGGCCTTGGTGACAGCCTTTTACAGGGAAATTCCTTCCTGAACCCTGCGTGGTGAGCAGCTCTCCCATATGTACTATAATATGGGAACAGTCAAATCAGGTCAGAGCAAAGCTGTGGTACTCCTGTTTCCAATGACTGCATAGGGAAGAATCTCAGAAAAGCAAGCATGTGATAACAGCTGTTAGTGGTTTAGAGACTTCAGCCAGTGACAGTGTCTTCATATTTAATAATTCTTAATGGATTTTCTTCCATTGTTCCAATTCTGATGGAGAGGGGGAGGGAGGATGGTTTGAATCTAAGTAAAGTTTTCTAGACAGAAGTCTCTTTTTCCACATTCTTTCACCTGTGTCTCTGTCCTTATATCACCAAGCCAATGCCCCACTTAGACTCAGGTAACAAGGACAAAGATATCTCAGATCATACACATTAAATAATTCACTCAATTTCACGTTGAAAGTCTTAAACAGACTGAACTGAACCCACATTTCTTGCTGCCACAACAGGATGTAGCATATGAAAGAATTTAATGAGCATTTAAACAAAAGCGACTTTCAGAAGACGAATTGATTGCCCACTATTAATTTCAACTGTGCATATGTTACAGAGGATGACTGATCATGAATATCACATATTAATTTTTATGCCTAAATTTCTTCCTCAAAACAGAGACTAAAGCACCATGAAAACTACACAATGTGTTAACTAATAACCAGCTGATGAAACAGGATTGTTTGGAAGTCAAACATTTGGTAAAGTTGTTTGGCCACTTACAGCTGGTACTTAGGACCATGGCTCCTCTGCCAGCCATTCTCCCTTTCAACATTCACTCTGAAAAATAAATCAAGCCCCCTGACTCCAGCTTGGAGGGCAACCTACAAGAAGTGGAAACACTTTGCTGTCTTAGCTCACTGCAAAGAACTTAGATTTTAAAATAATTTTAAATACTAGGGACAGAATTATCTTCACCATTGCACACATATCATGCCTAAAGCATCACAATCAGTCAATAATGTTTGGAAGCATCCAGTTTAAGATGGAATAGTGAAACAAATTAAAGTTACATTGGTTTAGCTACAGATGAGAACAATTCTCTTCATCTTACTTCCAGCAATAATACTGTACAGTTAGCAACAGCATCACTGAAGTAAGTCATTCTGTTTTGGAAAAGTTTAAAGTAAAAAAGCAGGTTGTATTTGATATCAGTATGCCATCTATTTAATATTTGCAGCTAATCTTTCTTCCATTAAAGCACTGAACGAATTGCCTCCCCTGCCCTATTTTTCTCTCAGCTTCTCCTCATGCCAAGACGATGAGTAAGTGGATGTACTGGGATGCCCTTCCCAGCTAGCAACCAGCTAGGCAGTGCTCCATTTCCCCTCAGAAAGAGTTTGATTTTGCACAGACAAGAACACATTATAGTGATGATAAACCAGATCTCCCTGTTTTTATTTTCAAGTCCAACTTTACTTATCCCTGTGGAAACAAGCAGAAAATATTTCTCCCAATAATTCATCATTGCATAAAAGCTCTAGAAACTGTCAGTTTACATTCAAAAAAAAAGCCAAGCAGGAAAGTAAACAGTATGACCAGTGAATCTTTACAAGCCAGTATACTTTTACCAGAGCATAAATGCCTGAATTTTGAAGACAGTAGACTAGATACTAGCAGTGTCATCAACTGGAGTGGTCTTACCCAAGTCATTGGAAAACACACAGGATTGAAGAGAAAATGTGTTTGAGGAAGTCCACCTCGTGAGCAAGTTCTTTATCTTAAAGTTTATTAACATGCCAATAGCAACCTCAATTAATGTCAATATAAAATTTAAAATATAGCAAAGCACAGATAAAATATAAAGATAATCAGGAGATGAAAGGAAATTTTTCAGCACAGTAAAAGTGCTGATGCAAGTTAGTGGTTTATCTGAGACTTAGCAAGACACAATAAAGGGAAAAAGATAAAAATATTGCAAAAAATGACAGTGAATCAATATCTCTGTAGAAGAGCAAGATATTGTATTCCTCTAAATTTAAGCTTGCCTCAAATACCAGATCTTCATTTTTAAATGAAGCAACCATAACCAACTATAAATAGGGAAAAAAAAAGGGTTAAAAATAATCCTTGAAAGCATCAGCTCCGAGCCCCTCATCCTAATTTACTGCACCCCAGCCCACCTGGTGTCAGCCGCACACGCTCCTCTCTCCACCGCAGCGCCTCGCACAGTCCGCTTGCCAGGCTGAAGCTCAGATGCCACAAAGCCCCACAAGCCCCACGGTGGCAGCGCATTAATAAACTACTGAAGGAAGTTAATGGTTGGACACAATGATTTCAAAGGTCCCTTCCAACCTAGATGATTCTATGGTTGTATGAAGTTACGGCCCCTTTTCCAGCTTCCTTTGTCAGCAACCAGGGTGTTGGGATTTAAAAGAGATTGTTCCAGAAGAGAAGAGTGCAAACAGGCGGATACACACACAAATTTGAGCAGCATCGATTATGATTCAGTAAGCGTGCTTGAAATCGCGGAGAGAAGAGTTGCAGTTCATGATAACCATGAGTAGGTGGGTAGCCTTGGTCTGAATACATGGCACCGCAAGTATCCAGATCTCTTCTGTTTCCTGTAGGAATCTCATCTGCATGATGCTAACCGAGCTAATCTCAAACTTGCCAGACTAAATCATTATCACAGCTATCATACCGGCGTTCCGTTTTCACAGCCATATATTCTGCTCTCACTGTGTTAAATACGTGCTGTTATTGTGAGACACACCACAGAAATGATGCTCCTGAGCCTGTAAAATTCTACCTCCTGGCAGGTGATTTCTTTCTTATACAGTAAATCCTAGGTATAATTTATCTTTTAAAAAGAAAGGGAAGAAAAAAAAAGAAAAAGCCTCTAAAAGGGACAAGAGGGTGCCATTAACATAGACAGGACTGTTTTTCATACCAAGAGTAGAGGAAAAAAAAAGCAAGCAAGGTTTTTTCCATTCCCTGTTTTGTTTCATGATGCTTAAGGTTGCTGCATAGCAATTTTTACCAAATTAATCTATTAGTGGAAATGGACATGTAGGTTTAGAGAACGAATATTGACTATTAAAGCAACCCCAAATACTGTCTGTCTGGAAGAACTACACAGCCATACCGTTTGTCAAGTTATCATGAAATCTGGATCATGAAACTGCTTAGAGAGAATAGAAAGTCAGCTAAAGTCACCTGCTCTCCATTTCAGTAAAATGGGCCTGACAGGTATATTGCAGGAAGGGTAACTGCTGGAAGAAAGGGCCAAAGTAACAGCAAATCTTCAACACAGGAAGATGTGACTGATAAATCTATTAAATCTTTACTTAAGCTTCTTCACATATAAACACTGTTCAAACAGCTAGAAATTCTGTATATCCACTGAATGTAATATATGATAGCTTTATTACCATCACACAAAAGAGCTACATAGAGATTATCTGATTTATACAGTGACAGACTGATTCAGTAGTATATTCTAGGCTGCAGCTCAGCAACTCCTGCACAGGAGTTGGAAGGAAGGATTCCGAGAGGTAGAAATTAAACGCAAATGTGAGATGAGAGCCAGACAAGCTTTTTATAGAAGAATATCATTAGCAATAATGCCAAGATGAAGCTGTGCTTAAAGTGACACTTGTTAGTGAGATGTAGAACGGACTTGCCTGCTTGCTGTCTGCAAAACACAGTTTTCAATTTTAGCAATTTCATTCCCTAATTCTCTGATTTTCAAACTATTGGTGAGGATTCTGGCCACCCCCACAGTTCGCCTCTCCTGTTCAGTTTAAGCTGCCTGTTTCCGTGTTCCTAGTCATTAGGGTTATTGTAGGGTAGGAAAAGGCAAGAGACAGGACAGGACAGATAGCCTCCAGGGCTTTTGCAGTTGATCTTTCTTTTTAAGTACAGAAAAACAGGTGGCTGTTGTCTGAAGCTCTAGAATTCAGGAAATGGGAGAGAATACCGGGGTTTTTTTTGAACAATCTGAAATACACTGTTGTTCTTGCTAGTGCAGAGTGGAAGATACAATGTAAGACATAAGCTGTTGAATATTCCATAGAGTTAAACAAGCATGCTGGAAATTGAAAAATCAGAAATCTGCATTCAAGCAGGTATTTCTTCCTTTTTATGTCATAAATCCAAAATGCAGAAATAGCTAAGTACACTGTGACAATGAACCCTCCCGCTCTGTGTCTATCACAATTCCAGCTAAAAGATCTGCTTGTTTTGTACATTACATACATTCTGGTATGAAGCTCCATTTTTAAAAGACAGTGGGGAAACTAAGTACATTTTTTATGTCTGACAATAACACCTCTGCTTTTTACATATTCAAAGAAATGGAATGAAAAAAATCTTCAGCTATGGCTTAGGGTGTTTTCATATCTTATTACATGTACGTAATAGCATCACAAATTAGTATTTTATGCTAATAAAACTATCTGTGGAAATTTTAGCTACTAAGATAAAATAGGCCAAATTATTGTAGCAAACATTAAGACAAAAAAATAACAAGTACAATGGAAAAAAATGATAAGTTCTAATCAACTTTTTGTAAACACACCTGAACATCAAAAGAAGAGCAAGAAATACCTGTAATATAAGAAGAGTTTATTTATTCTGTGGAAGAAACCACCCCAGTATCATATTCTTAAGGGTACTAATATAATGAAATTGTTTTACTATAATGTGACACAGAGGTAAAAAAACATATGCACATTGATATTTATTTGACACAGGAAATAATTTTAACTAAATAATTTGTACTGCATAAAGTAATGACTTTAACTTGCCTTAAAAACAGATTCTGTTTTAATTATAGCAGTTTTTTTGGATGTTTTCATTCATGTAAGTAGTTGGTGTAATACAGGTATAAATATATATAGAAATATATATAAACACATGGAGGTATATATGGCTTTTTCTGTAGGTGATATTTTGAGGACGTTATAATTATCACTGAACAGTAAGGTTCAGAGAATTAAAAGTGGGGAGCAGAAGATCCAACTGAGGAGATTAAAGAAAACAACCCCGATGGAAATTCAAGCATCTTACATGAAATTCACCACGTTAAGGCATTTAAACAACATGACCTAAATATTGTGCTACACTCCCATTTTTATCTTTCATGCGGAAACGTAAAGAATCCCCACGGTTCATCAGTCCGGCCCTACTGCAGTAGCCATCGCTGCAGGTCTCAGCTTCGGACACCAGCTCAGGACCATTAAGAAGCGCAGGCAGTAGATATGCTTTTGCCACGTGAGTGCCACCCTACCCCTAAACACCACCGTGCTCAGCACAGCAGGCTGCTCCCCCTCCCAGCCCATTTGTGACCCCTTCTCAGATTACACATACATTGACTTAAAGTTTCTGTGGACTTGTAATATCTGATGCAGCTCTGCAGATGTGCTCTGCCCCTTTTCTGCTGGGACAGCAGGTCTGCGCCCTTCCAGGCTGCCTGCTGGCCCCGCCAGCCCCCCTGGTCCCCAGGGACGTGCACTCACAGGCTCTCGGGCGACAGCAGAAGACCTCTCCCCACCTGTCTCCCTGGGGCACGGTTGCAGCGTGGGGCTCTTGAGATGACTAGGAAAGAAAATTCCCTGAAGCAGCTCTGGGCTTTTGGAATCTCCTTTGGGAATACGCAGTGTGCCAGATGGGATCCCACAACTCCCTGCTGTCTGCATCGCTGCCTGTGCTGCTCCTGCAAAGGCTGGAGCTTCACAATGAAAATTACAGCGTTTGTGATAGCATACAGTCATTTTGCACTTAATGAATAAAAACAGGCAAACACAGCCTGTTTAATAAAAGCAAAAATTGAAATAATCATAAACATGATTTTAACGTAAGTAATTCTGACACTTAAATAAAATGAAAATAAACAAAACACACTTTTTTAAAAGTTAAGAGGCTAACAGAAACCACAGTAGGAACTTAATTCTAAAATAATTGTCCCTATAAACATTTCTTTGATTTAATTAGGTAGATCTGTTAAAATTTTGTGGTGATTTTTTTGTGATACAACTTAAAACTGAAGTTATTAAAACAGTATGAAATCAAAATATGCGAGGCATTGCATATTTCAGTCAGGCATGTCATTTTTTCCTCTTTAAAAAGAATTTACAAGCCAAATATCTTTTACATGAATAGCAATTTGAAGGGGTAAAGTAAGTTTTTAATTTAAATCACAAAGGTCCTTCTTTCAAAATTATCTTAGCAAGTAAACAAGTTTTACTATAACATTTAAAAGGCTAACTTAAAAGTATTTATTACACCCTGGTTCCACAGAATATGGCCCACTTTAAGTACTTATTACTGATTTCAGATAAAGTGCTAGAAGATCTAGATTGGTATTCTGTGTGACTGAGGTGACATAAATTGAGCTGAAGAATAAGTTGTACCTTGTAATTAGTGTGTTATCTTTGGTAGCGTTGAAGTTCTGCTGGAGTGCTGTGTGGATAGGAAAACAATGACTTGCCTTGCAGTCTGCTAACGGTTACACCTTTGGCACGGCTACTGCTTACAGCATACTGGGCTTTTCTGGTTTTTTTTAATTGGGCTATCACTGTTCTAAACACATTGTACACCTGGTCCTGGGGAAAATGCAGTGCTTAATGGCCTGTGAGCATTTGCTGATTACCACTGTCTGATGGCTCGGAGCTGAGATCTTGCTTAGAATCAGAGAATGGTTTGGGTTGGAAGGGACCTTAAAGATCATCTAGTTCCAATCCCACTGCCCTGGGCAGGGACACCTCCCACTACACCACGTTGTTAAAAGCCCCATCCAGCCTGGCCTTGAACACCTCCAGAGACGGGGCATCCACAGCTTCTCTGGGCAACCTGGGCCAGTGTCTCACCACCCTCACAGTAAAGAATTTCTTCCTTATATGTCCCATCTAACTCTACCCTCTTTCAGTTTGAAACCATTACCCCGTGTCCTGTCACTACTGGCACTGGTAAAAGATCTTTCTCCATCTTTCTTATAAGCCCCCTTTAACTATTGAAAGGCTGCAATAAGGTCTGCCAGAGCTTTGTCTTTTCCAGGCTAAGCAACCTCACTTGCCTCATAGGAGAGGTGTTGCAGCCCTCTGCTCATTTTCATGGCCCTCTTCTGGACCCATGTCTTTCTGGTACTGGGGGCCCCAGAGCTGGATGCAGTACTCAGGGGAGTCTCATGAGCATGGAGTACAGGGGGAGAATCACCTCCCTTTACCTGCTGGCCACACTTCTTTTGATGCATTCCAGGATACGATTGGCTTTCTTGGCTGTAAGTGCACATTAGCATCTCATGTCCAATTTTCTATCTGCCAGTATCCCCAAGTCCTTCTCCACGGGGCTGCTCTCAGTCTGTACTGATATTGGGGATTGCCCTGACCCATGTGCAGGAGCCTGCACTTGACCTAGTTGAACTTAGTGAGGCTCACATGGGCCCACTTCTCAAGCCTGTCAAGGTCTGTCTGGATGGCATCCCTTCCCTTTAACATACCAGCTGCAACATTCAGCTTGGTGTCATCTGCAAACTTGCTGAGGGTGTGCTCAGTCTCATTGTCTGCATCATCATTAAACAGTATTGGTCCAGTACAGACCCTTGAGGCACACCACGTTACTGGTTTCCATTTGGACATTGAGCCAGTGACTGAAACTCTTTGGATGTGGCCATACATCCAGTTCCTTAACCAACCAATAGTCTGTCCATCAAATCCAACTCTCTCCAATCGTAACCTAAGGGCAATCTTACACGATGCCTACCACAGTTCTCCATCTAAATCCAATTAACAAAATCCATTAGGGATCATTGGAATCAGCGTACAAGTTCAAGTCTGGAACCTAAAACCGGACACATTTCCTCAGTGACAAAAATAGGACAATGATTATAATAAAATGCAAGTTTTGACAACACTTAATGACAAGTTACACAAAATAAGTTACACAAAATAAATCAATGAAACAGTGTAAGTTTTATTAAGGAAACTGTGTCAGATCTGGTTCGTACAGTGTCAGACTTGTCACTGCACAGTAGCGTTTTAATTGGGTAATGATCATAATCACATGCTCTGTGAGCAGAGGAGTGAGGCATCTGAGTAAGAGACAACTGAACCCAACGTGACCTAATTCTCAGAATGTCTTATCAGAAACCCTCACTTCTGCACAGTTTAACTTATCTGTCTGCAGTAAATGTCTAGTGGAATTATAATGGCCATTCTGGTTACTCTATAGCGAGGAGATGCTGTACAGCACAACAAAATATATTAACACACAAAATTAATCAGGATCGATTTCCCAAATGACAAAAGAAGCCTGGGTTACTAAGTAAATGTGCTTTGTTCTGCATTAGGGAAAGGGAAAAATAGAGGACACATCTGGATATGTGCTACTTAAAAGTAACATATTCAGTAAGTAGTATATTTTAAAAATACATAAAATCATAGTGCCTGTTGTTTTGCAAACTATAAACGTATTAAGAAAATACGTTCCATCTTAATGGCTGGGGATTGCAGTTCAAGTAAAACACTGACCAAATTTGTTTCAGCTTTTTCTCTAAAAGCTCTTCTCATTCTACATCAGTAAATTAGCAACACTATATAATGAAAACAATTCTAACTATGTTTAATAACCTCTGCCGATCAGTTTATTATGACAGTTAAACCACAGTATTATAACCTAGTTTATGTGCACAGAACACAGTATTTCATAAAAATAAAAGTATTGAATTTATTAATAACTATGGTAATAATATGCCAGTATGCAACATCATAATACAAATTAGAGTATATTATCTGAAACACCTCAATTCCCCCTTGTGCTCCCTTCCATTATAATTATCGTACCTTTCAGAGCAAATTGTGTCACAATTCTTTCTTGTCTCCTGAGTCTATAATTTGGAACTTGTCACGGCGCTTCTAAGCACTTCATACACCTTCCTATTATCTTGTAAATAGATACATTAAGTAGATAGTGCTAAGATTAAATATTTTAACCTTATTTAGAAACTTTCCATTATATTTTTAACTTCCAGAAAAAGCTGTAGCATTTCCATTGTAATTGATATGTATAAATGTAATCAAGCATAATTAAGGTGCCTTGAAAAGTAATTTTATTGAAAAAGCCACGCGTTTCTGATTTCACATAAGAATTAGAATATGATAGTCTTTCCCTTAAAAATTGGGCTTGAAAAGGCCATAAGACCAGCCACTGCAATAGATTTTTTTCAGAATATGGTATTTAAATAAATTGTTAAAATTATGTTTAAGAGAGTCAAATGACTGGACACCTGGTAAGAGGAACTGAGTTAGAAAAAAGCAAAAGATGAAGTTATATTCCTGCAAATATCTCCTCTGAAAACATGAAAAATACATGGGTAGACTGGACCTTGAAATGACTATGGATAAGAGATGATCAAGAGAAGATTGCAGACACAGTTTGCAGGTTTGTTGTTCGTGGATCTCAGACGGGTCACTGACTATGACCCGACTTGACGCACTATAACTATGTGCCTGGCCAAAACTGCACAGTACACCAGGTTCTGCTGTGAAACGGTCAGGACGATCAAGAATGAACCGGTGTTCTTATCTCCTGCCTAAACATTTTTTAAGTAGCTTTTATATTGTAGCTCTTGCTACAGATCTCTGAACACACTGCATAAAGTTTTCTTGGTCTGCTAAATCCTAATGAAGTCAACGTGATTTTAAATTGTGTAACATCCAAATAGTCTCCCCAATTGGGTACGCTTGAATAAACTAGAACATCTTAATGTTTCTGTTCATGTACATTTACATATCTATCTATGGGGAGAGAGTGAGAATATATTACTATGGTACAAGTATCTAAACCACAAAAAGGTATGATAAAATTAAATTAATTACGTACAGCACAGGCATTTAAAAATGTCCTACAGCATTAAGCAAATTGATTACCCAAGAATCTCACTGATTATCCTGACAGTGAGAAGTATGCATTTTCTTAAAATGCATTTTAAGATTATATCTCACCATGCTATGTGGTCACACTATATGATCCAGCACAGCGTTACAGATCATCAATGTAATTTTTGGATAAGGCCTGTAAAAACATGGAATAATATAGACTGCTTATTACCATCATAATGTCACGTATAAAGAAAGTGTACTTTTATGCAAATAAAAATGCCTCTACCAGAACATCTGATCCCAGATGACTTGGGCCACTGGTCTGAGACACTTTCAACATACAGAAGATTCACTTTCTAATACACCCAAATATATTTTTAAAGATCATGCCATTCTGAGCTTGCTGGCTATTTTCAAGGAATACCTTGATTTCACTTTTTCCCATATATTTATTCTGGTATTTATTCTTTTATTTTCTCTACCCCTTGAAGAGATTTTATTTGTATTTTTTTAACATCTAAAAACTTCTTGTATTCTTCACAGTTTTAGATTATTCATTTGGTGAGTACTGAAATACTTTTCTGTTTTTAAATAGTCTAAATGCCTTTACCTTGCTATATACCATATATATATTTCTGTTTCATAAATAACTATTTAAGAATGTAACCTAGAATGGAGGTGTGCAGCAGGGACTATAGAAAATAGCAGGAAATAATGATATTTTAAGATTTTATTAAACAATATGCAGTCAAAATGAACTTTTGTATTTTCAAGATCAAAACATGATCTAGATATAATAGGTATTTCTTATATAGAAATCATCTGACATTACAAACAGAATAAGAGTAAAGATACATTGGAGATCAGCCGGCTTACATATTCTACTTTTTTCTTGGAATCATCTAAGAAATTGAAACAGCTATTTGCCTATTTAATGCCCATTCTCGCAAAAACTTTAGGAACAGAAACTTTTAATAGAAGGAATTCCCTTTGAAAGGAGAATGTCTCATTTCAGCTGTAGAGTGGAACGTGGTCACTTGCACCTCTGAACCATCTATAATAGACTTATTTCTGTGGAGGCAACAAACCATCAGTTTCAGAACCAGAAGAGACTGATCCTAAACCATGCTTAAAATAGTACTTTAGTTTATCTGAAAGAGAAGGCTTTTACTACTTTTCCTTTGAAATTCAGCAGCGTCCCTCTGAGCTGTTCGTAACTGCTCTCCCACTGTACTTGTAATTCACATTTTCTGCTCAGCTCTGTCTTCACAAAGAGTTTTGATCTGAGCTCCCTGCAAGTGAATTTGCATTTTAAAAAAAAGCTCCATTTCAAAATGCATTTAATGTTTTTCTCATATTTTCTAAGCAAAACCTTAATATTACAGCAGCATGAAATAATGAAATTTTATCATAAACATACTAACATGAAACGGTGACTGTATTGCACCATCCATACATCGTTTGTCCTCTGTCAAGCTGACATCTCTGCATGTTTAATAGCTTCAATGTCAACTCTCAGAAAAAAATACCACTAGGAACATAAAGCTGTAGCAGCGTTTCGCTTCTGATACACATAAAAGCAAGACCCAAGAGGATGAAGGAAGTTAGTCTATTTTGTGGCTTCTTTTCACATCACAAGATAAATTGTTTCCAATTACTTCACTTCAGTATTAAGTAAGGACTGATCTGCATATGGCTTCAATTAAAAAACCCATATGTAAGCCAGACATCTGTGATGGCTTGACCTCTTCCATATGTGTATGAAAACAAGCTATGCAGAATATGCTGATTGGGGACACTGTGATAAATAAACAAGACCAAAGGATGACCTAGTAGATATTACCTCCAAAAACCTAATAGACCCTGATCTGCTAACTTTTGAAAATGATTACCAAATACTGCCTGCATTAGTGGTTACCATGCCTGCAACTGTTGTTTCCCAGTGTGTACCATGCTGCACACCACTCCCAATACCTTCTGTCTCTCAGAAATACCTGAATTACAGCCAAATTCTTCTTTAAAATTCCCATTGTCAGTTCAGGGAACTTCACTGGCTATATTTCATGGATAAAATGTCTCAAGCCTACACTCTATGTTTCCAGTACTCTCTGATCTCTATTCATGTGCAGTTTTCTTTCTCAGCAAAACTTAATGAAACTGCACACGTGTACCACACTGTTCAAAAACCAAAAAGCTTTATTATTTGTTACTAAAACCTTGTGACCAATTTACCTTTGCTATTTATTTAACCATAATTAGTTTTGTGTGAGAACCCACCATCCAATCATAGGAAGTCTAATTTTTTCAATTTTTCAAAGTACCTTTTAAAATTAAATATAAAACAGAAATGCAAGATTACAGAGGAGAAGACATTCAGTACATAAAACAAAATTAGAATTTTGAGCAGTGAGGAATTATTCAAAGTTCACAGAATAAATGGTAGGCTTGCCTTTGGGAAATACAATGTCAACACTGACCATTTTACTTAAGGTCAGACATTTAGTTTAGGTTCTTGCAGAATTGGTACTTCTATGTAAAAATTACATCAATTCAGGAAAGATGTTACACGTATTCATAACAATCCAGAAAGAAGCATCTAAAAATTAAATTAGTAACAAGATTCTTGTTTTGAATGGGCATTAACGAGAATATGAAAAAAGTTAATCTACCTGGTTTTATCATGAATTTGCCGAAGGCTGCTCAAGGCATTCACGGTCAACAACAACTGCATGAATATGCACGCGCATACAAACAGATACTTGCATGGATTTATCTATAGCAATAACTGATCACGGATAATTACTCAGGAGTTCAGGCAGCTTATAATGATTAATACTGTACTGAAAACTAACTTAGTGAGAATTTATGAAAGAAATTGCTCCTTGCAAATGAGAAAAGCAATTTTTCAGTTTTTTCCATCATAGGGAAAACGTCATCGTTCTTAACTGACACTGAGATACTCCCTGCATTTCCTTTGCACAGAGAATCCCTATGGTATAGTGCTTGCTACCAGTGTAGTAGAACATTCATTGCATTGTCCAGTACAGATTCCAAATCAGGATCCTAAAGAAAAATTGAACTATTGCTTTCTGCAAGGGAAAGAAGATTTTGCAAATGAAACACATAAGCAATAAATAAAATTTAATCATTTCCAGTGCAAAAGATCTACAGAAAAAAATTAAAAGCTAATTCTAAATGTTCATAATATTGTTAATACCTAATTATTTAAAATACCATGTAAGTAGTAGTGCAAACACTTTTCATTAGAAGACTAAGAATTACCAATGCATTTTATGTTGACCGAGAATTTCTTTGATGTTTAAGACTTTGAACACATGAACATGCCTATGGTAGGGGGGTTGGAACTAGATGATCTTTAAGGTCCCTTCCAACCCAAACCATTCTATGATTCTATGAATCAATATTCCATTAGCTGGATTCAGTCAATGAACTGTCTTTCACTGCCTGCATATTCTAGTTCTAAGGTTTGCAGTGCTGACACACCACAAGCATAAGACACACCACTGCAATACTGACAAACCAGTAGTCATGCACAGATATTTATACATTCTGCTTTAAAATCGCAGTGTAAGGAGTAACAAATTGTTCAGTGAGCAGAGGTACTGAAAAGGCCTGATTTTCAGTGGTCTTTGTCCTCTTCATTCCCACATCCCCTTCTTCACATGACTCCCATGCCAATCTGCATACGAATAGATGCTGATGGCACCAGCTCTGGGAGTCAGGGAGAGCCACATCTGAGGTGGCTGCAGAGGCCACAGGCACAGACCTGTCATTGGCCATAGGACTGATGCTTCTCTGATCAAGTGCATTTTCTCCCAGAAAGTCACTGGTTTAGGACACATGAAACATCCCTCTAGCAACCTACCGACTACCTCAGCAGTTGCAGAAATCCTTGTGGACTTAACTGTTCTGTTGAGTTTGGTTGAGATTGGCTAGAACTTTCAAAACTTTAATTAGAGGTGCTCCAGGGAAGAACTGGTGCAGACATGGGCAAGTTACAGAAAACGTCACCTGCTTGGAGAATTATGTACATTTGGATGGTTGTCACACCCAAGTATGTATGGGAATTCAAAGAGCTTTGTTAAAGACTTTTAATAAAGCATGCTAAGGCAAAGTTACCAATTTCAGCTGGCTAATCGATTTAAATTATACATTAAAATGTTTAATGCAGTACTATATGAATAAGTGTTCTTACGTAGCAACACATCAAACATTTGCTAGTTTCTGACAGAAAACGTAAAAACCCTCTGTGCTGCAAGTCATGATTTTAGAAAAACGTTTTCCTTCCATGTACTCTGCTTGAAGTATTATTTCTGCGTTTGTAATAAAAGATCAGAATGGAAAAGATACCACTGAGCACTCCAGAATTTAGAACTTAAAATTAGGAGTTTAACTCTTGTACAAAAGAATGGTGTTTCAGTGGCATTTTTATGAAATCACAGCATACTTGGCAGGATCTGTATTCTTATGCTTTACTGAATGGAGCAGTAACTTTTCAAAATCTCATTATGAGAACAGGCCAACAATTTCCAGACGTGTTTATTGTGACAAGGATTTGAAGTCAGCAGTAAGAATTATTTAATATGAAGCATATATTTGTAATGGTCTCATACATATGTATAACACATAAGACAACAGCAGATAGAACTGAAAAGTCACCAGTATCGAAACAGCACTTTTTTGCCATTACTTGTTTTCCCCTTTGAACAAGAAGGATAAAGACAATCTAAGCCACTGACATGAGCCTTGTTTTTACAAGTCAGTGCACACGTGGATGTCTTAGCACAGTAAATCAATGTGGATTTGCATCAACTATGTTTTATGTCAGCCAGTAAAGAGCAGAGGAACGATGAATTCTCACTGTCAGAGCTGCACTATATTCAGCCACAGAAAAGTTTTAATCAGTTCCAAAATTTAGTGCATCTATCAAAAATTAACAAAACCTTAAATGTAGTCCACAGACAAATCTCAAAACAACATGTCTGACTACATTTATAAATTTGGCCAGTGTTTCTGCACTGTCCAGAATCAGTGATATTTCCATAGCTCTCAAATTCTAGAATATTGACCCAAACATTCCTGACTAAAGGAATTCCTGACTAAAGATTCAGTTATCTAAGCCACTTTTCATACAAGTTTCACTGTACTTAATTTTGCTGTAAGCTTTTACATGAATCTGGACATTTTGGCTATAAAGCTGCAGAAATGCCAAATCAGTGCCCCTTTATACACAAACGAAAGACACAGTTGCTTAATGTTAAGCACTATGTAACGTAATACTGTTATGTGAAAAGCACATTTACTAAAGACATTATATTCTATAGAAAAGCAGGGGCTCTTAACATAAGAGGCTATGACAGCTGACCATTTTATACGTGTTTTTGTATGACAGCATTGCCAGTAGTATTATAATGTAATAAATGTTGTTACAAAACCAGAGTGATCTATAAAGTTTAACCTGACTTGCACCAATTCCCACACTATAACTTAAAGCTTCAGTCCTTCAAGGTGGTCAAACACTTGGCTCTGATTCCTGTACTTACAGTCTTGCAAAAAATTGAATGCTCACTTTCCTCAAGGCCCTGTGGAAACAATCACATTCTCAGCTCAAAGTACACCACAAATATCATGCAGAAATGGAGAAAAAAAACCACAAACAAACAACAAAGATGTAAAGTACCATTTTATCTCAGAGATTAATGTTTGTGGTAGCATTGATGAGACTCTCTCACAAGACTGCTTTTTGTGGCAAGCTTTAATCACTCTAATTTTATCAAAAGCAGTGTATAAATCTAGCAATATATTTTATTACGAGGTAAGGAGTGACACAGGACAAATATTACAAACATCTTTCTTTTTAATTCCTTTAGTCTAGAAAAAAGAAAAGAAAATGTGAGTCCTCTGCTGCACAGCCCACAGCCTATTCACGTGTCGCTACCAGACTATTCCACACACTTCACATTGAAATTCTAGGGAAAGTAATAATTCATATAAATTAATTGGATATGTCAATTCTAATTAGTCCACAAATGCTAGGTAGGAGTCCTTAGGAGACCACAGGGTATTCTCCACATTGCTGCAGACAAATCAAGTATCCAAATCTTAGCTAGTCTGTGGCTTGGGACACGAGAGAGCTTACACAGAGCAATTCACAATATTGGAGCAAGGCAGCAAGGGAACAAGGTTAAAAAACAAAAGCTGGCCTTCCTGCCTCTTGCTGTCCACTGCTTTTGGCAAACTAGACTACACTGCAATAAAGAATGCCTTCTGAAACACAAAGAAATCAAAGCAAAAGAAATAATAAACATTCACTAAATACTGTCACATGGGATGTTATGGCAGCTGGTTTCAACAGGAACAGCCATGACGCGAAACAGAGTGTTACTATATAGGTTTTTCTTTTATCATTGTGCAGGGAAAACGTCCATTCCTCTATCCCTAGTAGTAATTGTGATCACTATCATCAGCCTTGAAGAAAGAGAACATCCATAAAGGCTGAAATTACAAACAAAAACACTGTCTTCCAGATCTAAGCCTCAGAAGAAATCTAAATGATGTCAGGAACGACTGTACCATTAGCATGCCCCGAATCAGAGGTAGAAGAATACACACAAATTATAATGTGTATACCAACACTATTTGGATTGAATTATTTCAGCCAGTATTTTCTCTCTTGCCATGGTCTATAGCATCAGACACGTGTGGTTTTTCAGCACAGTAACATTAGCTTACCTATTCATTTGCATAAATTTCTGCATTGACCTAATAAGTAACAATAGCATTTAATTACACATATTGCGGTGTGCTGTTCTCCACCAGTAGGCAAGAGTAACTCACACTATGGAAAAGAATATGAAAAAATAAAATAATTGACAGAATACCACAGAGTTTACCCAGACACAAAATACAGTAATGGATTATTATAAATGGATTCTTTTATAAATTTCTAAATGGAAATAAGTATATTTATTTTTCAGAAGCACAGAGTAGTCCCTGTAGTAGCCTATTCACCAGCTACCCTGCAGTGAATTAGGATCTTTGTCCTCATTGGCACTTAAAGATGCATTTTTAGAAGAAAACTGCAAGCTTAGGAACAGATTTAACATTTTGAATAAAACATGGTTCTTCCTATTTTCTGAAAAAGAATTACTGTGTGACAAGAGGATATCTTTCAACTATGTCAAAAGACAGCAAAACCAAAAGTATTTCCTCTTGTTAGACTGTTAACATTGTCTTCTTCTACAGGCAACTGATGTACATAAATTCAAGGAATTAAAATAGGAGTCAGTACAGCAAATTTGTATTTTACCTGATTTTTTTTTTTAATATAAAGCCAGCCTTAAGTAGGAAGAATACAGAAATACTTATAGCCTGAAATAATTTATCTGCCGTTTGATACTCTAATACCACAAAGACTGGATGTGTTACTTGTGAAAAAGAATTAGATGTGGTCTACTGGAATTCACCCAGCCTGCAGCTCACCTGCTGCTACTCTCTTCCCCTTTTGGACTGTATGCAGGTAGCTGAAATTTGAGTAAAAAGCAGACATTCTCCGTTCTTCTGTTTCTACTATATACACCTCATCTTATGACAACAGGTGACATACACACTGGAATACCTGAATAGGACCGTTTCCAGTCCGTGGTTGGCCACGTGACATGCAGAGCTCTCATAAGCACAGGGTTCTGTGCCTTCATCAGACGTTACGTGGCCTTGACTACTGAGGCTGCTGTACAAGAATGATAAATCATATAGGATAAAGTTGTCAAAAGAGCCCAAGCCTAAGTTTCTAGTGCAACTTAACATACAAAACACAAATTCATAAGTCACCTAGGTTCTAAGTTACCCTTAAAACAATCCTGTGCTTGGGTACCTTTGAAAATTTTACTTACAAAACTTTTATACTACCATTGGTGGTACTGCTACAATATTCCAAAGTACTCCTACTGTTCAATCAATAGTCTTGGAAACCATGTGCTACTATGGAACAATCGGTGTAGGGGTAGTGGTCCTTGAAGAGAAAACTGAGAATCCATCAAGAAAAATTACCCTCTCCCTTGTTCTCTACATATATCAACTCACTATAGCTGCCTTTGCATCTGGTAAGGGAACACTGGGTGATTTCACAATTAAAGAATCTCATTTGTACTAGGTAGTCACCACAAATAATATGCAATTGCATTCAAGATTTTCCTTGTTCAGCATACCAGTTTAGCAGGACCTTGAATGTCTTACTTCTTACCAGTAAGACAACACTATTATGCACTCACATGTGTAAAAAACCTGTGAACAAAAGTACATTAGGGTAGTGCGAACTGTGTACAAACTTACAAATTATCTTCCTTCAATGTCCTGATCCTAAAAGATTTTTTTAAATGCAAATATTGGCAACAGACTTTAAAATGAAAAAAAGCAACAGACAATCCTTAAAGTAGTTTACCAAATTACATAATTTGAAAGGCTAAAAAAGAATGAAGCAGCTAATTAGACTAAGCAAAAGATTATATACCCTGTGTAATATATGGAATAATTAACAAACTCATTTAATAGTATTAATTCAGTGGTTTGGCACAACATAATAGACAGCACTGGACTGTCAAAAGTCGAACTTCTTTTCCAACTGAGATTAGTAAAGCTCTTTGGAAGCACGTATGCTTGTATAGACAAAAGGAATGTATGTGCCAGGTTCCTCATTCAGAACTGAGGAGATGGAATATCTCTTCATCTCTCCCTAAGAGAGATAGCATTCCATTTCAAACAAAGAAAATTTATTTTCATCCATTTAAGCATCAATATCTAAATAAAATGAAGATTTCAGTCTAGAATAATTACCTTTGAAATACAGAGGGAAAAATATGTATCCGGCATATCAAATGACTTGTTAAAAATGAAACCTGATTACATACCAGATAAAGTAAGAAAAAGTACTTTCCAATATACTCACAGTATTGACAAATCAAAAAGCGTATCAGCAGAATGAAAGACAAAGGATGTCAAGAGAGATCATTGTAGGTATGGCCATTAAAAAGTAGCATAAATTTAAGGAAAACTTGAATAATTTTAATTCAGAAGAAACAATCTTATCAATAGATACAGAGACAGCTATGAAAGAGTGGCTGCTTCGTCTTCAGCATGGCATACTTCAAAATGAATTGTTGCAAACCTCTTTCCATCCGACCAACTATTGCTGTTGTAATTTTGTTAAAGAGACTCCTAATAAAGAAATACATAAGAAAAATGCTAGAAAAAAACCCAAAGCATATGTGTTTGGTAACTATGCCCCACACGTTGTTTAAAGAAAGTAGTAAATATGCAAACAAATTAAACTCACACCAGTTGTTATAATCACGTTGACCCACAGGTGACTTTATTTTGCCTTCCAGCAGAAAAACTATCATGCTTGGGTTGGTAGCTTTTGCAGTAACTGCAGAGAGAATATTTCTCCTTGAATGCTGTCACAGCACAGTGGCTAATTTCACTAGCTGAATGCCTATGAATTAACAGTACTTTTAATTACTTTAGATACAATCTATATTTGAGCATGCTTTTCATTTTACATTCATTTTTCTTCCATTCATTATCAAGGTCTTTCTTCCCACTACGCTGTTTATATTTTAATTTATCTGGGTTTTAACAACATACTGACTCCAATACTGTCCTAATTAAATTAAATTTACTTGCATGGATTTGAACAGCAACCCATGTTGACCTCAAAAGTGCTCCTTTTTCCTTCTTTCCAATATATTTTACCATCTATCAAAGAATTATTTTCCCCAGTCCCTACTACTTCTTCAGTCAGCCAATGCCTTTGTGCAACTAGTCCTCCAATACATATCCAGTATTTCAGCTATAATAAAATTGCAGTCCAAATCCTAAATGGCCTGCACTTTTTAGTCCATAGACATTATTTAGGTCACTTCAAATAAATAATTACAGAGCAACTTCTGACCACACAAGTAAGAAAGGATTTTGATTTTAAGATACTATTTTTCTCCATAGCCATCATTCCCAATGTTCTTCATAATTAAAACACTACTCAAAAATGTCTTTCTGGAATGTCTTCCCCTCAAAGAACTGAAGCTGAAAGCATGGCTCACCTATGACTTTTCCTTTCATAGCACATACATTCAACCCTGAGAAATCCCAAGAAAGTGCTAGTACTTTCCCTCCTACAGTGAAAGATACTCTCACCTTTTGCACTGCAATTTTACCCTTTAAAAACCAGATTATTCCAACATTTTAAATATTTTATTTTAAATACTTCTATATCACCATTTTGCCACTTCTGTTATGCACAGGTGTATTTAATACTTTTATTTTTGCCTATTTACATTTCCGACATCGTTCTTTCCTACTGCAGGCTGTCTTCTTCCAGTGTAGAATCCTTTCTAGATAGAATTCTCACCCATAATGCCTAGTTAAAGAAAGCTCTGAATTCAGCTTTCTTTCAGAAGAAAAATTATGATCTGTTAGATATTAGTAACATCTCTTCTGATTTTATTCAGAAGTAATATGATGGTTTGAATCAAATAACCAAGACATAATATTAGGTGGCGTTTTTTTCATGTTTCTCTGTGAAAATTGGGTATAAAATTATATCAAAAGCAAATGCGTACCAATAAACCTTCCATGCCTTTAATAATTTGCATCTGAGAGTCCAGTTAATACACGGGTTAGGACAGAACCCATAGATTTTTCTTCCCAGCTTAGGGAAGAAAAAACACAGAAGGTGCCTCCTTTGCTTTTTGTTTTCTCTTGCACTTAAAACCTTAATTATGGCTCAGCATTTAGTTACGTGTATGCTGTGTCATGGTTTGCATCACTAGGATAGAAGCAGAGACATTGCTCTTTGATGTGTAACCCCGAACAACTACTCCCCACTCCCCCAGACGGCAGTGGGCTGATGGCCAGGCCTTTAGGGAGCGCATATGGAAAATGTGGCATCACAACATGCACCTTCAGTGTGTTCCAAGAGCTTGAGCAAAGACAGTCAAATTTCTCTTGGTTTCCTGAAGCAGCATAGCTGTTCTGCAGCTAAACTCACGACCAGCGTGCAGCTGAATTCCTGATGCATCACTGAGCCTAAGCTTACCTGAGAGATTTCTACAGTACATTGGAGATGCTTCTGCTCACAGCGTTACACAACCCGTCTAGCTAAGACAGAGGGGAACATCCTGCTAATACTGCCTGGAAGAAATAGGTCACGTAAGTTGGACACTGCCGATTGCCAAACAGAAATCAATTAAGAAATCCATGTACGGAAAAAAAAAAAAATCAATGCTCATTGACATGGCCCAGTGAGTGGATGATACGCAGAGTACAAAGCAGTACTGACATATATTGATGTAAACAGGAATGCAGCTATCTGTGATCCAGACAGGAAGAAAATACAGTGTGTGTAGCATCGTGGATGTTCTGCCAGAAAGGGTCTGGGAACACATGCCATGCTGAATGGGGCAAATGGAGGGACTCCACAAACTATTGTTCCTGCTGTCACCACGCGTCCACATGTGGAATTTTAGACCAGATTGAGCGAATTTTTGTTTCCCCTCAATTCTTTTCATAGCAAGCTTTGAAAAAAATTTTTGAAGTACATATATATATGACTCTAGAAATATACTTACTTTGTGCACCCTGTCTATATATGTAAACACACATACAATGCACTAAGGTATAGACATCTTACTGACTGGGCATTCTACCTGCCCCTAAACTGTATTAAGTTTGCTTATAATGTAATTCAGGAAATCAGGGGTAAAATGACATGCTCCTTAAGACATTCCGATTCAAATAATTACTTGTATGTTAGTTCTTGTTTAGTGGCATAAGCAAAACACAGATATACCTATACCCTCCTTTTTTAAAATAAATTACTTTTTAAAAAAGGTTTTTTCTCTGTTTTTTTAAACTAGCTAGTCTAAAAATCAATTATTGTGATGAACTTCAGTTCACAATTTTTACTGATCACTAAACCAGCAGTCAGATTTTAGTGCAAGAATTGATTAGTGTTTTAAGATTTAGTACAGAATAAGAATACAATTGTAATATTGTAAAAATACATTTCAGTTGTTAATAAAGGCAGCATCAGGTCTCCTATCATTCAATTATTTTCATTATTTAAAAGAATTAAGAGAAATTTTTAATTATGCTTTTTGGTTGCATAGATTAAAATTCTCATAAATTATTACAGATTAAAATAGATATTATATTCAGTCTTGTAAAACTTTTACTTGTGATCCTTGCTCCATGTGAAGCTTCAAGAATTGAATAATATGTTGTGCATAGCAGCAAGGCAAAAATGTCAGAAGCGAGAGAATAACCCCCAAGAGCAGAGCCACAGGCAGCAGACTCAGTCAGCAGAAAAGACATGGAATGGGCAGGAAGATAAAAATTTAGAAGCAGGGTTAAAAAGACACCCCAAACCAAAAGAACCAGGCATTTTAGAGACAGAGCGAGAAAGGAAGGGTAAAGGCTTAAAGGCAGGAGGCTAAATAAATGATACCAGGAGCTGGAAAATCCCTGTTCTGCTTTAAAAGAAAAAACAAGGTCATGACACAGAAGAGTAAGAGAAGAGCTGCGCTACTGACCAGCAGCGGGGCCAGCGTTTGAGAGGTACAGTGTCTTTGTATAAAAAAGAAGGAAAAAAAAAAAACCCACAACAAAAAATCAGCAAGGGTCCTCCTAGTGGGCACACTTGACTGAAAGGCATTCTGTTTCCAGAGGAAACCTCGGGTCTGCGGTTTCTGACTAGTGTCAGGGCATAGCACTGCATCCTTCTTTAGATAACGTAACAGTGGGATATTTACCTTCCTTTTATGTGGAAAACAAAGTTTCAGAGGGAAAACTCTGGAGTTCGTTTCCAAACCACAATAGTTTTCTGGGTTACACAGCATGCACCAGTTTGCAGCATGGCTGCATCAAGGCCAAAATCATACCTCTGATTTGACATACATGTTATTTAGTTTGGAAGAGTAGATCTCAAGCTACATTAAGTGTATTTTGTAATTAGAGGTACTTGCAAGAAGCGTATGCATGATAAAAGGGACATCATACTACTTTTTTCTTACATCAGCTGCATTTTTCCTTCTTGCTTTCTATCTCACTCCTAACTTTCCCTGTTGGAGACAATTTATCATATCAAAATCCCACAGGATAATTTAGTTTGTGCAAAAGCAGAACTCCTGACAAAGAAATAAAGTACTAGGACTGTCATATATAATTTACCTACTTAATTTTACTATTTTACTTTTTTGTATTTTCAATATCCTTTCACCTGTTCACCTACATGAAGTTATTTTTATTTTAGAATTAATTTAATACATTGCATTTTATTAGCTGGTATGAATTAAATAACAGAGGATTAAATAATTTTCTGATATCAAATACTTTGTTAAAAGGCTGACTAAATTAATAACTTGTTACATGGAAAAAAGCATTCTTCCAAATTTCAATGCTTGCAGGTTCCTAAAAAAAACCCCACCTTTAAATTGACACACATGTCTGTACTTTCAAGTCAATTTTATCATTCCAGTCTTATCTTAAAGCTCATTTTAAACAATCTTCCAGTCTAATTAGCATTACCTTCTGGCTCCTTAGTACCATCCTTTTGAAGGCTGGCATGGTTAAAACACTCAGGTCTACTTGGTTTAGTGCAGTGTGGCAAATGTCAGTGAAATGCGAGGGCATATGGCATATAATTACAGAACCATATGGATGCCAGTAGTGATAGTCAACAGTATTTGAATGCAAGACCAAGAAAGTTAGAGGAAGAGCAATAAAAGACCATAGTACATAATCATAAAACGGATACATATACTTTCTTTACAGCTGAAAGAAGCCTGTACATATCTGTCCCTTAATGAAGCGAAGTCACTCTGTGTGTAGAAGCATATAGCTGCGAGTGCAGTCTGCATTATTTTCATTTTGGTTTGGAAATTTATAAACCCAGATTAAGATGAGTGATGCAAGAAATGACTTACCAATGCACATAGCAGATCAACTGCTTCCAGTATCAGCTCTTGGTGGCCAATGCGAGTGACTCCCAATTCCTCAAGCTCTTGGTGAGTGATGTGTAGCAGCTGTTCACCATTGATCTTTTCTCTTTCAAAATTTTTTATGTATTGTTGGAGGCAATCATCAAGGCCTATTTAAAAAAGCCAACAATGCATATTCAGAGAACAGAGACAAACAGTCATAATTCTGTAATTCAGAAATATAGAAATTTCTTGGGAATACAAGTATAGTTCCTTGTTTGAATCTCTTCTGGAAAATTTGCAAAAAAATTAAAATTATATCATTTACATATATATGTGGAACTTACATAGTACAGCACATACTACTAAAGAGAAAAGCTTATATTACTGGCATTATTTTCAAAATTCTTAAAACATTTTAATGTTAATTTAAAACTGTCATGGTACTTATTAGGGAAACAAGGGGAAGGACAAAGAAGCACAGAGAGTGACATTCTAGAAAACCTTTTCCTCATGATGTCACAAAGACCTAAATGTAAGTTTAACTTATGATTAACAGCATATTCTCCCTGGTATTCATGGAAGGCTATCACTACGGTGTGGCTATCACTGATTAGGAAGAGTGGTTTTCAGGTTTGGTAACCACCTACACTACCTGCTACACCCACTGCCAATTTTTAATTTTTTTTTTTTTCAAGTCCAACTACCCAACTTTCTGAAACTCAATAACATACAAATGGTTTTGTTACAAAACCTTAGATTAATAATACAATTTTTCCCATGCACAAAGAATTATTCCATTTGTCCTTGAAACTTGACATGGTAAGAGTAACACATTCAGTAGCTGCCGCATTATTCTGTTTTTCAGGCCTGAGAAGAGACTGATTAAGATCATAACTTGAAATAGTTTTCATTCCTCTGAAACATTCAAATCTGTTTCAGAACCATACATGCTTTAAATTCCAGCTAGAACAATTAGTTGAACATCAGACTCTTTGCTATTGAAAGATACACAAGGTTATACAGTGTTCCCTCAAGGACTCTGCCTAGAGTTGTATTAGATTCAATGAAAACCTCACACGCATATGATTTTTGGAGACCTGGAAAAATTCAGCTTCAATAATTTCACCTACTAAGAGGAAGTAGAACACTTTGATTGTCAATTATTTGTCCTAAGCAGGTAAACTCAAGATCCATAAAAAGAACCAGTTGCCATCAGCCACAGAAGTAATCAGCTTGGGCACTTAAGGAAGACAAAAGCTTTGCAATATCGTAACTTCTGCATGCAGCCTTCTATTGGATGCACACAAAGTTACCAGTATGGTTAAATTAAGGAAAAAAATGTGTAGGCAGGCACTTTTACCCAAAAAACCACAATGCATATAAAGAAAAGGAAATAATTGGTGAATATTGCTCGCATTAGTCAGTTCAAAAGTTCTCACAAATGCAGTATAAACAGAAATAAAGGAAATGTTAAAGCCTTTATTTCCTGGATTATCAATGTAAGGAAACAGATAATTCTATCGTGTACCTTAGTATCTTTTGAAAGAGAAATTTGTAGTTATTTTAACATTTTTTTAACAGCAAAAGTTCTTTTAAGTAACCAGATGATACAGTTTTGCAATGATGAAATGAAATATATTCCTCTAAATTAGTACAGGAATATTTGATGAGTTAAACAAGAGGATGGAGGAAACTTACCAAAAACATATTAGAAAACAATCTATTACTCCATTTATCAATTACAATCTACTACAATCTGTTACTCCATTTCTAAGCATACCTACTTAGATATTATGGCGCTTCATATTTAGCATGCTGAATATTACCACACTAAGTCTCAATTAAGCCCACATAATTCAGTTGAGACACAAGGGCTGTGACAACACAAGAACTGAATAAAACAAAACAATGCATTTGTCTTCTGTTCCATAAATACAAGGGGATATATTGCAGTTTCCTTCAATTAACTTATCTTTCAAAATTATTCAATTATTTACTCTGTAAACATATAGTCCTAAGTTACGTTATATTGCTCATTCATCATTTACTGAGTAACCTGCACAGCTTTACAGTCACTTATACATATAACCCATACAAAACTAGATTAGTGATACAAAATGTCATATTTTATGTTGTTATTCGTAAGTATGAGATAGTTTGGGGGGTTTTGTTTGTTTGGTTTGGTTTTTGTTTTGATTTTTAAAAACCCCTCAGATCAGCAGCCTGTTTGTAACTAATGCACCCAAGTCCTTTTTCTGTTCTGGAACGGTCTGCAAACAGGACACTTTCTCTGTATCTGTTCATGGTTTTAAATGATTTAATGAATGATTTTATGTAATTATATTTCAGTTTGGATTGGTTGAAAACTGGTCCCTGAACTTCTGCAATTATTATTTAACATTTGCAATTCAGAGCCATTACACATTTCTGTTCCCTGCTTGCTCAAGAATAATTCCTAGAAACAATTTCAGAGCAAGATCCAAAACCCATGCGTTCCAGATCTGCTTTTAGTGAGTATTTGCCTAAAACTCATCAGAACAAGTCACTGAAACCGACACCAGAAATGAAATTATTTTGAAGAAAAGTGAAGCAAATTAATTTTAGTATCAACGGCCACAAATAAGCATTTGTAGTATTCAGAAAGGTTTAGAAAATACCAAATGAACGTGACATCTTAGGAAGACTGTGTCGTCAGATGTATTAAATGTGTCTGTGCCAGAGAGAATGTATGACAGATGAGCAAAATAATAAATTTATATTATTCATACTGCTCTGTAATGGCTCCCCAGGGCATCTTTAGAAGGCGTTTACTTAATGGTGCAAACAGTATGGCAGTTAACAATAGCCTACAGAAATATATCAGTAAAGGACCAGGCCGTCTGGTACCGTGGCAGCATCTAATAAATACACACAATAAAAGAAATATTTGTCAATTTCTATCTGCTTTTCTGTCTACCTAGGAACTAGGTATTGTATTCTGGTGTTTCTTTTCTTGCAGTGTAAAATTTTGTGTTTGATGTCTCACGGGTTACAAAGCGAGTATTTAGGTATCAGTAGTTTCTTCCTTTATTATCATGGCTATAATTGGAAAATACCAAAGATGCAATTAAAAAGAGTACAGAATGAGATCATTTTGACCAAAGCCAAATGGAATATTTATTTCCTCAAGCCTCTTAGGCTTCATTAGTGCTTTCTATGCAATATTCTCAATATAATTTCTGTTTACAGGCAAGACCTGAATTAGTCAAGATTCATAGCTACAAAGAAGTAAAGGGCATTAACTCTGCTTTAGATGTAGGTAAATGAAATTAAGCTACTATTCCCAAGTTACACAGTCTCAGTTAGGCAAGAAACACAGAGGCTTACAGTTCCATTTCTGCACATTCTTACTTTTTTTGGGTACAGCTTGTAACTAACAATATATCCTTCATAGTGCAATAAATTAATTCAAGGAAAAGGGCTTAAATGTGTAAGCTTTATTTTAAATGATGAGAAATCTGCTATATTGTCTCTTTCCATTTTTAAATAAAAGAAAGCTAATTCCATCTACACAGACCAGAAGAACTATCTCTGTATTCAAAGAGTAGAGGAAAAGCAAACATCTCTCTGATATATTGACTGCAAACTATGATTTTGCAAATAAGGGCTGTAGTAAATTGCCTGAATCAAGGAAGCATGAAAAAGAAAGGAAGTGGAAAAAAGGTAGGGAGAAAGGGCAGGAAAAGAAAAGCCTGATAGCTTTAAAATATTTCTTTCTTTAAAATATTTCTATATAATTAAGAAAAAAGAATCATTAAAACAGCAATGCAAACCAACATGTCATAAAAAAAATTCTCTGTAGAGCTAGCTAAAATCAGATTTAAGTATTAACTCAGACCCAACGTTACAGAAGAGATGCTACATATTGTGGGCAATAAGGTCCTCTGAGATTCAAACGAATCTTCCCATTGATGTCACCAAACATCAGGTTTGTTTTACATTAAAAGCACAAACATAGTTGCCATGTTACATAAAGATCTGGACCTTTCTCTCTGGCATTAGAGATACTGAAAAAAAATACTATAAAAATAAATGAAAGAAAAGCATAAGGCGTTGCCTTCTATGCAGGAAGTCAAATTATGCAGAGAGGGCAGCTCTCACAGGGGATAAATGCGGTGACCATAACTTTGTCAAGTGTGATCCATCACAAAAGAAAAGTAATTTCTAAGTTTGAAAAGTCTGTCATTTACAATTTTTCATAAATCTCACCATAAATTACATTTATTTCCTTGTCCTTTTTCATATATTTTAATAGATTTTGTTACTTATTGTAAATTACGCTGGTTTTGTAGTCTATCCTAAAAATTCCTGAGCAAATGATGGTTTTGTTCACACTACATCATTATTCCCAGAGGAAAATATAGAGCAGCTGGCTAGAACAGCAGAACTCTGGCTGTGAAATGGAGGGGTTATGGGGAGGGCAGACAGGAAAGGTCCTTGCCAGTTCAGCTTGTCACAAACATGACTTCTCTCACGAGGTGATTCTTCTGACAGAAGAGGGTACACAAAGTGAGACACTCAGTTATAAAAACGCAGCGTTGCTCATTCTGCTTTTAGAGTCTAGGATGAAAGAGAAGGAAAACAGCTCAGTGGAAATCCATTCACCACTCCTGACGTCTCCAGTTTAGCACTGATGCGAGGCAGCGTTAGAGTCCACTTACACCCACTTTAGCAAAGAAGGCAAAATCAGTTTGATCAAGTGTCTGAGAAAGTATTTAACGTTTTTCCTAATCAAAATACATTTTAACATAAAAAGCACATGGCAGAATACTGAAATCACAGTTGCACAAAGGCTTATATACATCAGATTTGAAGTACAGATACAAGAGTCTGTGGAACCTGGGTCTAAAGGACAAAATCTGAAAGTCACCGGAAGGATCTCAGTTTGTTCAGAAGGATTACACTGTGGTCTGCCAAGAGCAAATTAATATCCCTATTAATGTATCTCATTTGACTAATAAAAGCTATACAACAGTCATATCTCATTACAGAA
The DNA here is from genome assembly GCA_028565335.1 of Limnodromus scolopaceus. Lineage (NCBI taxonomy): Eukaryota > Metazoa > Chordata > Aves > Charadriiformes > Scolopacidae > Limnodromus > Limnodromus scolopaceus. Next base: position 15,100,649 of record JAOXNO010000063.1, on the reverse strand, counting down.
TGGTGATTTGTGAAAAATCAATAAATCAAAGTGAAATGGGGACAAACTCAATTTTCAAATGTTGTGGTGCTAGATATTGAACGAAATCCACTAAAGCTGCTGTGTCCTTCAGTGAAGCTAAATGCAAATGATGGCTGAGCTTGTGTGTTAGGGCAGATACCTTGTATAATGTGACCACAGCACACAACAGGAACACGCTCGCACCAGCATATGCATTTTAGGAGCATTTTAGGAGCGTGAGCAGAGTTGTGAGCCAACAGGGTCATCTAATAATTCAAAAGAAAACTGATTGTACTGAAACTACCCCTGGGTGACAAGGATAAAAAAAAAAAAAAAAAAGAAACACTGCAAAGAGAGGAGCAGAAAAGGTAAAAGACAAACAGAAACTGTGTGTGCTTAGAGAAAAGGCATCGAGAGGAAGACTCTGAAGTAGGTCTGGAGCCGTAAGAAAAGAAACATATTGTTTGACTCCTGCTGATCTTTGCAAATTACCTTGCACGTGACCTTCTGAATAAATGGGACTGCGCCTGAGACTCCTCGCCTGATTCCACCAATGGCTTCTCTACCTGGCAAACCAACTTGCAAGCCCAGAAAATCAGCTCTTCACTATTAGGAAAAAAAGGAAGCTCATCTCTGTGCTGGGAGTTACGTAATTAATTGGGGAAGGCAGCACAAACTTCTGCTCCTGTCACAACCTTCTGTTTACATATGCAGATCTGCTTAAATACATCCAGTATTTAACAGCATCTACTGGTTGGCTAACAGAAGTAGGTAGAGAATGCATGCTTCTTCCTAAATATCATTTTACTGAATACACACATCAGTTTATGCGTGTTCTTGATCAAAACCACTTTTCTTTATTACATTGAGCTTAGGCACAGTGGATCTTTTTCCAATCCTTATATAGCTTGTAACAAGGAAAAGCATCAGGTGGGTATTTTTTGCCAATGAGGTTAAAAGCTTTTTAAGAATTATTCAGTCCAAATAAAGAAAAGGCATAATCCTCAGGACCATGTTCACACTAAGCCAACTCTCAAATATCAGCTATTTGTTCTTAAGCTCTTTCAGGAGGAAAAAACTGTTTGGAGTTCCTGGAGAAAAAGGTCTTCATACCCACACAATTCAGAAAGAGACAAAGGGGATGTGTCTGAAAACACTCTAAAACACCAAGCTTGGAGCATTTCAGACCTAAAGTTTAGAGTCTATCTGAAAACTAGGGAGTATCATGCAGTATTTTGCATCTGAAAGCCTACTTGTTACAAACCTGACCTATAGCAATATAGTAGCCAGGTTACAAAATTTCATACCAAAAATACATGAAGAATTGCAAGTTACAGCATGAGTGCACAAACAAACACAGAAATGAAAGAATTAAGATTATTCTTACAAAAAAAAAAATCCCTCAGTTCTGGCATTATCTGACCTTTAAATGCTTGACTGTGCGAGCATAATGTGTTTAAATGTTGCTTCCCAGATGAGTTTCCTCTGCGTCACTGTAATATTCACACAGATACAGATGGATGTTTCAGATGCAAATACAGGCAAGACTTCTGCTACTTGAATTTACAGATCCATCATCTGCATGAACAGGAACTAGAGCGGGATGAGTGCTTTGAATTAACATTTTCCAGACACTGACTGACACCAAAAAAGTTGACTTCCATTCCAGGCTTCAAAGCAGATTGAACTTTACTGGACGTAAACTCTTCCACGTGTCTCCGACCACTGGCTAAGACTATGAAGGTCCACAAGCTACTTCTCTTGCTCCTTTTCCCTTCTCCTGAGAGAGCCAGGCTCCACATCTGCCCATCAGAGCCCTCTGCAGGAAGGCTCAAGCGCCAGCACCCACCCAGCACCGTCAGGCTCTTGTCCAGCCACACCAGTTCTCCTGCTCTTGGTTTTTCCTTCAGAGGCTTCTCCTCAGCCTCTCCCATCCTCATCCTGCAGCTACATCCCACATGCCAGACAACGTCACCGCCTCAATATTCTTGGAGTATGAGTATCCTCTCCCCCTCCTAATTCTTAGCACAAAACTTTTTAGGTTTTTCTCCCCCAGCAAAATCCTGTACATCTTCAATCCCCTTCATTTACTGCCAGCTTCCATTTCCAGAGCTCACATGTTTTTCTCCTTCCACACTGTCTCTATTCTTGTCTTTTCTATGCGTGGCTTTGGCAGGTTCCTCTCCTCTCCACCAGCGGGACAGTGCTGTGGTGAGACAAGCTGGAGGGAGACGGAAGCTTCCGACTTCAGTTCCTCTTCTCTCCTCAGAAGAGGTCAGAGGTTCGCTTGCGACAACAGATCTTCTCAGCCACAAGCACCTTTTGTAAAAGGGACATAATCCTCAAGGAACATGAAAATCAGTAGCAAATTCCTAAGCACATCAATATGCTTTTTTCCCCTCCTCTGAAAGCGGGCACACATCACAGCCGCTTTACCAAGAGGGGGGCCTGAGACACAAACAGCCTCCCGAATTCTATCCCATATGCAAAACCAGTGCGAATACTCCATCATTACTGTAACTAACTTTGTTTATTTATTAAGCATGGCCAAAGCAACAGGCTTTCCCAGAATCTCAGTGTCTGTAACAACAAGCTCTTTCTGGAAGCATTTTTCCAGGAGAACTATATTATGAAGACAAAAGCTGTGCTGAAATTATTAATATTTTAAGAGTGCAGAGCATCTGAGAAGGTTTTGTAAGGCGATGTGTCAAGCAATATTCATAACAAATGAACAAACTGCTGCACTTATAAAATTTGATTTAATGATATGCCATCACCCTTCAATTGACATTCATGTCAATGAAGTAAATGACTTAACAGAGTTCTGCCTTCATTACCTGTGACTGAATTACAGGAAGCAAAGACATTCTAACTTTTTCCTCATGAACTGGCAGGTGATGTGGAGCTGTGGTGTTATCACAGAAACAGGAACCAGCATTTTCAAGAAGCTTCCTGGAACTAGACCTGACCTGATCGATGTTTCTGGAAGAAAAGCGTAGCACTCTGAGAACATATCACATTTTCAGACATAAGAGCATGCTCCTCACTGTCACATTTCACAACAATCTTAACCTCGAGATATGTCACTGATGCTGTTACTGATGAATTTCCCATAAAAGTGATAAAACACAGAAGTGTTTATTAGCTCGCTGTGCTAATGAAAATTTGTCTTTCCTCAGCCTCATTAATTTTCTGCTTGATAAAGATATAACAATAGCCTCCAGCATGGCTGAGGAGTGACCTGGAAGCGCTAGCAAGCCTCTAGGAGCCAGCACATTCATACCTACCATTTATTTGGTTACATGCTCCCACATTCCAGTGTGACAAAGCTGAGAATACTTGGACACTGAATCTGCCCTGTCACATTTATTTTAAAAGAGAAATGCTTTGGCCAAATACAAGTACTTCTATCTATTTCCTGCACTGGACTCATCTAACACATTGCTCTACTTTTTTGAGAAAGAGTTTGATGAGAACCTCTTCTGGCAGAAGCACTGGTTCCAACTCAGAGCGGTACCCTTGTACATCCTCCTCCTCGTGCTTCGCACGGCTCCGTGTGCGGCTACAGAGTGAACTGGGTCAGAAACTGCTCTATGTTAACTTCACTCCTTTTTGTTACCAGCTATTTTTAACTGAAACAAACGAGGTAGAATACACCAGTGGATGAAAGAGCAGTTGCTTAAGCTGTCACCACTGCCAACATACATCCCTTTCAAGCTGCACTGCAAGAAAGTCACGCTTGGGAATTCCTCACTTCGTTTTCACTTTTATTTGTTGAGATGACAAATTTATGATCACCATACCAGCCACAGTTCCAGACATGCTGAAATACATACTGACATTTAAAAAAAGTTTAGAATTAGCTAAAAGGCCAAAATAAAATAAATTGAAAAGTCAAGAAGTAGATTCATATTTAGAAGAATCTTCAGCTACTGGTTTGATTTATACTCAAGCCAAAATGCAGAACCAGCATAATGAAATCCTTGAATTTCTTTACCCAGATACAGAAGAGCAAATACCCCTGTATCAGAACGATTCTGGGGATGACGGAACATCTCTAGGATCAGTAATAACAGTTAGAAGGAATAACATCTACCCTGCATGCATAAGGGGTAGTGTTGCTTAGAAGCAGAGAATTGATGTGATCAGTTTTTGTATTCCTCCTTTTTTGCCAAAAGTGCCAAAGGCTTCTTCTCATCCTCCACAGCCTGGAGGGCAGTGGTGTAGGTGATTCAGAGTGCCTGCTCCAGCCCGCTATTTGCAAGGTGTTGGTTTTGCAGTAACCATTAACCTGCTGCCAAAACTGACAGCAGAAGAAAATCTCACAACATGACAAGAACAAAACCAAAAACGACAACAAACCAAACCAAAAACGACAAACCAAACCAAAAACCACCAACATAAAGGAACTAGTCTTAGGCGGAAATGAAAATATTCATAAATCAAGTTTGATTTCCTTCAGTAGTGCCTAAACACATCGAGGTGAGTTTATTTCAGATCCCCGTTGTCTCCATTTTAGAAAGGTCAGAAATTCTAAGAAGGAAGGAACAGCATTAACTGTGTTTTTGTATACAAGGACTGATCTTAAAACCAAAAGTACTAGAACAAAGAAATATAACTGAAAGCTCCTTTCTCCAGCTTCTGAGAATTTCTCCACTTTGGACTCCCCAGAGGAAAGTCTTAATCACGGATTGACCTTCAAAAACCTACAGTTTGATATACAAAACCAAACAATCGCACCAAACCGTTTTTGTACAAGTAATACAGAGATATGCCCCACTTGTCCTGGTCTTAAATGTGAAGAAAAAAAATACAGTGAAGAGCTAGATAACACGTCTGAGCTAATCAACAGACAGAAAAGTCACTTGTTGGACAAAATTCATATAATCATAAGGCAGATATTTAAAGTTAGGTGAAATGAATCCTGCCCTAAAAGTATCTGTTGAACTTGCAATAGGTCTCTACATTACATTCAGTTCGTAATCATATTCAAAAACATCCAGGCATCGTGTCACAGATGCTTCAGAACAGTGACTTCCAGGCCAAAACGTGTATAAAGAATCTGAAGTTTTCTGAGGCACATAAACAGCTGCAAAATGTTATCAAGAAGGTGAAGCTGTAACAAGATAGGCAGAATCCCCACATCACATTCTCTGTCAGCAAGTGTTAACACTTGCAAAGCTGAGTGGTAATAAGAGACCTGACATGGAAGAAGCAAACAAAAATACATTACTTGTTGTTCACTGATGTATTCTACTACAAGTCCTGGATATTGAGAGAACAGCCAAATCCAGTGTACGCATTTATAGTGAAAAACCCCAACAAATAAGATTTCTGCTCAACACAATTTCTTCAGCAACTATGAGTCTAGAACCTAATTCACAAGTAATAGTTTAAACACCTGCAAGATGCAAATCCTAGAAAGTAGAAGGTAGGCTTGACAATTCATCACATGGTTGCCAAAAATCACTAGGAAGTTGCTTTCAGATTGCTGCAAGAGGCAAAGAAAAGGCTAGGATTTGTGGGTTTTTTTCAGGGATATTCAGCAGCTTTGTTGATAGCATCTGCTGGTCGACTACTTGGCAAAAGCTGTGGATCAGCTGACCCGGGTTTCACACACATCTCCTTTTATTGCAAGGAAACACAGAGGACGTAACGCGTAGCACCACAGCTCTTGTTTATATTGTCCCGTTGACTCTACAGATCTGGATGATCTTCAATGAGGTTCTTTACTTAAGCAGTTTGGCGGAATTAGCTCTAGCAATCAGTGATTAGCTCAGTTAAAAGTCAGGCAATTGTCAGGAAATTCCCAAACTAGGAATCCTTATGTTTATCAATACAAACTGTGTGAGACTAGCAGAACTAGGCAAGTGGGAATAGATCACAAAAGAAAAAGAAATCAAACTGTAAATCCTACAGAAGAAAGAAGCTTTTCTCTTTCATTCACCCATTTTCACTCTATGTATTTATGTTATGTGATGATGCCAGAAAAATTTATTATAGTTGTTATTACACAGAATGGGAGCTAGAAATTTTTATTCACTACCATTTTTCATGCAGTATCAGATTAAGACAGATTTAGTCTCTGACTTTAACTACATGATGAAAAATATTACTACATCTTAAATCACTATTATTTTGTGGTTTAATTCTGAATTCTAAATGTTTTGCTCTTTGATCTGGCCATAGCTTATCCAAGATTAAATACTTCTATATGAAGTAACATGAAACTGGCAAGAATTTTATATCTAAATAAATATATACCCAAAAGTCCATGAACAAATTATGATTATAGCTAAACGTATAAGAAAACTGTATTCTGTCCAAGTTATTGGTAATTCAATACAAAAAAGTAAAGTCAAGTGATTACAAAACATTTCAAAACCACAGGATATCACTCATATATTTGAAAAATCATTTTTTAATATGCTTTAGAAGATTAAACCTTTTACATGGCAGCATGCAAAAGATGGGCATAGGTCAGGGCTAGCACCTGATATTTAAATCTCTTTGAAAAGGAAGCAACAGACTGAAAGTTTCCATCTAGAACTAAGAATTGTGTCTGCTACAGAGCCCACTACTGCCAAAGAATAACATGGGATTACTAAAACATAGTTCTCAAACCATTCCTAGTTATTTTTCCATTCTTCATACGTAAACAGTTAAAGCTTTTTTTTCTCAAGGCACCAGTCAATGAGTAAGAGATACGCAACAGTAATGTGCCAGTAATAAGAGCTGTCCATAAAACCTCTAAATAGAGCTGCTGGTGAAAAGGTAAATATATTAGATCCAACATCCTGGAGCAGTGCACTCTATTAACTGAGCAGGGTAAATTAATTCTTCCATGTCAGCAAAAGCAGCACAATATGAACTAACATTTCTGGGGGCATTCCTCATGGCTTCTCAGGGATGAGGCTGCCGCATTACTCGAGCAGCCGTTCCCAGTAGTCTCAAAAAAGGAAACTCTCCTCTGGTTGACTGTTTCCCTTTTCATGTATGTCAGAGCACAAAACAAGGAAAGACATTAGAGGTTAGTCAGCTCCGTAAGTCACGCTTAGGAAGTGGTTTGCTCCTGTCACCACACTTTGCTACTGCACCTGATACCGCAGTCACGGGCTGTGACACACAGACAGGCTTTAGGTGTCTTCTGGTCTTTGAGCATAACCCTGAGAAAACATGGTTGGGAACTTCAGGCAAAATGAAGTTATGCAAATAGTAACACAGAAACAACAAGTTACTGGGAAAAGTAAGTATGCAAATAAGTTAAAGATCTACAGGTTTCTGTATAAAATAAAATATCTATGATAAGGAAAAAGTAGGGAAGTAAGACTGAGATAATCAAAAAAAGGTCAGAAGAGCAAACTAGATATGAAAAAGAACATTTTGTCTTTAAATCATTACATGATTAGCTTTTTCTAAATTCACATTTTTCTAGAAATATGACATGAAACATGATAGCTTCATTTCTTCAGATATTACTAGTTCTCCATGAAAAGGGATTATGTCACCTGTCACTGCTGTTGGGTTTTTTTCTGTGATATGACTTGGTAAATTAATAGGTAAATCTGGCCACTCCAATCTCTCTCAGCAAATATGGAAAAAGTTCAGTCCATCCTGGATCCAAGAGATTGTCTCTTTCCTACTTTTGTATATTAGTAAAAACAAAAGGAAACTTGAAAATCTTTTACACGTATGTTATAAAACCTAATTTATAAAGGACATGTTGCCATTTATAACAAAGGGTTTCAGCCTACAACTAATGATAAAGCACTCACAAATCATTACTATAGAAGAGGCGTTGCAGGCTCGGAAAAGTGCTGGATGAGCAGGGTCCCTCGGAGGAGTTTGTTACACAACTGGCCCGTGGCCTATTCAATCAAAAGAGCAGGCGAAGAGCAAATGTAACTTACTTGCTAACTCTACAGACCACAGCAAAATTTGAGGCTGCTTCATCACTAAGAGGATTTAGCAAACAGTACGTTACAATCGGCTTCTTCACTATCTGGAACTGGAAGCCCAGTGCACCTGCGTTAAGAGGATTGTACAGGTAAAGGGTGGCAACTTGCATCTTCAGTGTAGCCAGAAGCAGAGATGCATTTTTATGGTATAAGAGGATTTGATTAGTAGTTTTAGTTACTGTTGTGCTGTAATTGTAGGCTTTTCCAGATGACACACAACTTTGGCTCAGTATGGATCTAAGAAAAACAAATGGCCCTCCCCACACACACATCTTTCCCCAAAACCACAACAGCAGCACCAGCCGTTCTTACCAGCTGAGCCTTAAGACCAGGCTTGTTGAATCTCAGTCCAAAAAGCAACATAAGTACTTGAAAAGAATTATGGAAATGGACTCAATTGTATGAAATCATTTAAGGTTGCATTATTCACATGGCACTACTTTAGGAAAAAACTCACAATCTTAATTTTTTTCTTTTAAAAATTAGATGCTAACTGCATTGTTTCCCTGAGGCAAGCACTAAGTATTGATAATTTTCAATTTGAAAATGCACGTAATTATTTTATGTATTTTACATATAAGGAATATTACGATTCTTGCTTTTAAATGCTTTAAAAATGCCTACTTTTTACACAAGACACCTCTATCATCATACCCCTCCCAAGTACAATCTCTGTAATTAATTCAGAAACAAAAAGGTGTCATTTTGATCTCAAATGCAGTAGCTGTTAAAGACTAAATTTGGATTTTTCCTTTACTATCCTTTTGTCAGATAAACTACTTTTAAGAATGTAACTTAAGTAACTTGATAATGTAGATTGACATCACATCATTTTTTTCCCCTATAAATGTATAAATGGGGGTCAAAAAAAAAAAAAACAATTTAGAATGACCTTTAATAGAAATCTAATGACACTAATTGCTCAGTGTGATCAATTTTCAAATCCTAACTTAAAAAACAAATCAGGTACCTGCAACCATGTTTAAAATGATTTACAAAAATTGAATGTCCTTGACTTACTTTAGTCATTTTCAGGGACAGGATGAAAAATTAGTATTTCCTCTAGAGGGCTTCAGGGTCTATATCATTTCACAAGTCATCTAAGTTATACTGCACTAAGACTGCGCTACTAAGGGTCAGAAAGCCCCATTGCTATTCCAATTGCTCCCGCTTTCAAAAAAATATCATGCTTAGTTAAGTGCATAGGTAACGCTAATGATCCTATCATGGCTAGTGTCTCACTTTCCAATACACCTATAAGAAACCAAAAAAACATAGAGACTGGTTATGTGATTATTTTTACTAAAAATATTGAAGTTAATAAATTCTCACTTTATGTTTTCTTGGAATATTCCTCCCTATGGAGAACTAGTCCTTTTCTTTAAAGTTTTTTTAATACTACATTTAGAATTTAACGAGACATTCTGAAGTAATGCGTATGTAAAACCCATATACCAAATAAACTATTATTTTAATTTTTCTCTAAGTCTGTATTGTGACAATCTTTGTTAACCAACATCCTGATTCAAAGAATTTACACACTAATACAAAATTTAACTCAAGTTCAAAATTTATCACCTTGCTGTCTCAATGTTTCCATGCCTGCCACCGGAAATCCTAGGCCTGATCAACCAATATAGTTTTGTGCTGTATTCTGTTTTTCTCTCTATTCTTTTGCAAAACTTGTACTTTTTATGTCTACCTTACTACAGAGCCACTATGTAATTCACTACCTCTCAGCAGCTCTTACTTTTCAAGTATCTGATGCGTCAACTATACTTCTAAAGATGATGTATTTCTTATCTTTTCAGATATAAAAAAAAAGTCACTAAAGGTGCAGTTCCACAATGGGCTTAAGCCAATTTCAAACCATGCTGCTGCCAAAAGAGGCAACAACTTTTCCTCCCCGCCCTTCTTTTATATTGGCATAAGTAATTTTGTGGCAGCACGGTGAATCGGATCAGCCTGTTTCAGGAAGCTAAAGGTGAAGCATGCAGAAGGTGAAGCTCAACCTTTTTTGTCAACTGCCTGTGAAACAACTTTGGTTTGAAAATTCGGCTGCCTCTTGGCACTTGCTGCTACCTCCAAATGTTTTTGTGGCTGCATGTTGAGCTGAACTGGAATCCATCTGAACAATGGCCCAGAAACAATAAAAGGAAAAAGGTTATTGCTTGGCAGGTGAATATTCTCCAACCCAATTTGCAATACAGGCACAAAAGCCAGAGCAGCATACCTAGGAGGAAGGGCAAGAAGGAGCTGCAGGGGCACAAGAAGTATGGAGGCAGAAGCAAGTGGATGGAGAAAAAACATTTAAACCAGGACTGCCACAAATTAAGTTGCTTGATTGACTACATCCATATAAAAAAGCTTGGAAAGGAAAGATGATTCTGAGGTACAAGACTGCTACAACTTACTACGGCAAACTTTAAAAAATGTATTACAAACACAAAGCACAAGAAATAAGTGCTTTTCCCAACAGGCAGAAATTGTGTTAGTCCCAAGTGTCTCTGGTGGGACTGGCGATCTTTTTTATATAAATATGATGAAGGAAAAGAGAAGGAAACTGAAGACTAGTCAATGAAACTCTAAGATGATAGAAAGTTAATTTTTATATGTTGCACTAGCAATTAAGAAATCATCATTTAAATCCTTGACAATTACAGGGAAACTTCTCAAGATGTATCTTATGTTTAATTTCATAACTGAACCAGCAGTCAGACTGTATAACTCACCAAATCAAGCACATTTTCTTTTAAAATAGAAGTCTAATTAGACATATCCAGTTTGATGTTTGTCAGATGATTCTGTGAAAATCATAGTACTGTGGAAATTGTAGTACTAAAGTTCTCACTGAAAGTTTCCCTTTTCCAAAAAAAAAATTTAAAAAAAGATTACTCAGCACACAGCTATTTGAAAAGACAAACTTTTTATGTATTCTGGTCTTGGAGGGTCCTATTCTTGGTACCAGTCATTATTTAATATAGGAAGCACTGTAGCGATGATTTGTGTGAGTGTGGCCTTGATCCAACAGCGAACTTAAGTGCCTGCCTTGCCTCCCTGTATATTGCTAATCGTCCAATTGATTTGCACAGGAATATTCACAGGATTCAACTCAAACTTAAGTGCATTGCTGGAGCAGAGCCAGAGTGCACTGAACATTGCATGACTGAGCCCATGATGGCCAAAGGTTTAGAGATGGTCTCATTCAATTTCACAGATCAAAATTCATGTCTGTGGAAGGACATCACATAGAAAATTTATACCTCACTTAAAGCTTCCTTCATTTTGAAAAAACCTCTACAAGAATTAATGTCTCCCATGATACTTAGTGCTATGCATGTGTGCTAAGTTCTTCAGCAAAGATGCATTTTGGTAGCATATTTACATTTTACAATTGCACTACTCTTGTTGTCTCTTCCACTGTAGGACAGGCAGTAACATGACTTAAACACCACCTACTTGTAAAGAGATTATATTCCTTTCAATACCAACAACCAAGTTGTTGGTTCCAGAAAAAGAGAGAACCACTAAAAATTTCTCATTCTGTCTCATCTTCTATATGTTGTCCTCCTCTGTGATAATCTTTGAGAAATGTATTATAAAACCCTTTAAAGTTGCACATAAATATTAGTTCAATCAATAAAATACTATATAACCTTTTAGGGACTTAAAATTATGGCTCTTCAGTTGACTGACGGAAAAAAAAAATCAGGAGACTGGAAACATGAGAATGCTGGTCACATTCAACAAAGTGAAGACACTGATCATGAGAAGATGATGAGAAAAAATTCCCCCCAGACCAAGACTGATGCGTTGGGTCAGTTCTGAAGAACTACAGCCAGCGAGGGGCCAAGAGAAGTGGGACTGGCCTGTTTTGCACTGATCAGTGCTTTCCCAAAGGAGCGAGAGATACAGAGCTTAAAGAAATTAATATTTCCATTTTCCCTAGACAAGTCTCTTTGCAAGATCAGGATGGTACGTACACTGAGTCCGAACTGAAACCAAAGAGATTTGGCTCTACATTCAGAAAGACAAAAGGTCAAAACTAAAGCTTCCTTTTCAAGGACTGAAGTAAAAATCCGTGGAGACCAGAGTGATAACTGATGGTACTTAAATGAATGTTCTCTTCATCAGTTTTATTATTAAGCACTTTCAGATTTCAAAAAGCAGGTGCTCAGGTACATCCACGTCTCCTTTTAAAGCCAGAAGGATGTAATTTTATAAATACCAGTGGTTATTGCCACCAAATAGCTGTATAAGTAGCACTATACCAGTTTGGAATGTGATGTTCTAGCACAAAACTGTCTCCGACAAAAACACACAGTGCACAAAACCAGTCTTCTAACTTCAGTCTTAGAGCATCAGTAAATGTCCTCACTTCAAGGTCACCAGTGTTTTGCATATAAGCTGAAATAGAGAGCACGCTAAGCTATATACTGACATTTTAAATGAGGATTGAACGTGCCATATGGATATTTCTAGGGCAAAAAGATGACCCATTTCTGGTTGCCTGTGACACACATGCATCCAAATCATAACAGACGCAAACCCTTACTCATGCTACTCACTCAAAAACAGAAAAACAGAGTATCTGTTCCCTGTGCTGGCATAAAAGTTGTCCCACGATACCGGTAAGACTTTCAATAGCTCCTTCAGATCTGTAGACCCATTGACATGGTCAACCACAAGTTTGAACAAGCAATCCAGTGGTGTAGCTTATCAGGGGACAAGTTAAGGCATTTTTTCCCCTCTTCCAAGCTAGAAATGCCTGATCAAACCATAAATTTTGTTGAAATGGTCTTGTAAAGATTATCTTTATGTCACTTACATTCTATTTAAAAAAATATTTTTAAAAAGGTGTGATAACTAGGCTGAAAACAACGCATAATGAGTTTATTTTGCATATTGGGTAATTTTCATGCTTCATTCTGAAACAGGTTGTTCCATCTTGCTACTACAAAGTTGGCAGTTGTGCTGTATTTTGGATATACTGTGAACACATTTTGATTTGATTCTGGCAGGCTCCCAGTTAAGCTGAATTGCAATGAACGCCAACACATTACAATTTCTTTCAGTAAACACAAGCCACAGTTTCTTAGGCAAACGGCCATATGCCATGTTCTCACACTGTTCATTTTTAACCCAAAGAGCTGAATTTAGCTGTTGCTTATGAAGAAAAAAAAGACAGTCAAAGGAACTCCTCTTGTTCTTAAAAAAGCTGAATTTGTCTCAGTGTCAGAGAAACACCTGTATAAAACTGTGCTAGACAGCTATACCAGCTAGGGAAAGGTAATTCCAGTTCCAAGGACTAGAAACAGAGGTGAGAGCAGGAACGTGACCTTCCATTGTCTCTATTTTTTTTCTGTGTTTGCTTGAGTCAAGAGGATTGAACATTGGCTTGTATAGTCATTCATGTAGTTTCAAAGCTACTCAAAACCATCAATTGCTGCTGTGTGGAGATTAGTTTGAGGAATGTTTTGAGACTGAAGTAAATATTGAAATTTATTTTAGAGAGAACCTTAGAATTTCAATTAAAAATGCATGACGATGAACCAAGCTAGGTAGGGGCATGGCCAGAATTCAAAGCTCATCCCTTATTTAGGATCTAATTTCTCACAATGAATATATGTGACATGAACTTCCAGCAAATGAAATATGTAGCTCCACAAGCTTCTCAGAAAACTGTGTCTGTTTAAAGTCTAGTATTAATCAAAATATTCCCAATACTTCATGATTTCTTCAAGACAGTTCTGACAAAACTCTTCTGATAAGTCAGTGACAGGCAGAAGCACTGTGAGTAGGTAGCTCTCTTGTTAATCTTTTTAAACCTAGTGGAAATGACAACTCTCTCCTTTGAAGCCTATCCAACAGACAAAAAGCAATGGAAGAGCTCGAATTCACCTAAAGGAAAAATTAGTAGATTGGAAGGCACTTCCATAGTTACAATCACCTTCCTGCTGAAAAAGGCAGTGGTGCTTGTCTCCAGCTCTTGGCTGCACATTCCCATCCCCTCTCTTGCATCCACGCTCAACAGTTGCTGAGCTCTGCAACGAGTTTAAGAGTTCACCAATGTCTCAGTGAGAGCAGGTTTTTTAACCCTGTTACAGGGCAGCATATTGCCAGGATAATGACAGAACCACTGTTATGTGTGACAGCACAGTGTTAGATCAGCTTAAACTGATGGGGAACCTGTGCTACTTGCTGCCTCATGCAAAGATGCTAAAATTGCAACCTACTTTCCAGAGATACTCCAAGGTTAGCTTGGCTTCTTAGCATATAAATCCTCAAGAAGCATAGATATATAAATCTAAAATATGTATTATTACTATATATATTATTATATGTATTAATAATAATACCTTATCCTTACATAGCACTTCTCTTGTTAGCAAAGCTCGGAGCTCAGTATAATTCCCTGTTTCACAGGTAAGAAAAAGGAATCAAAGATGTAAAGAAATTTTCCTGAATTCACACTGAAAAGCAGTGGGAGAACTAGAAATAGTCCCCATGTCTTTTCACAGTTTTCATGCATGGGCTTAATTAACTGGGAAAAATTAGAATCTTCTCTAACCAAAAGTAAAAGGGAGCACACAAACTACTTAATCATCCACCCAAATCTTCATGGTCTCTGAGAGAACAAAGAAAAAAATTATGACATACACTTTACCCTTTGTTTTTTGAAAATAATTTTTCAATATTTGCAACAAGTGCTGTTCAAGCCACATTCTCCTCTAATGCATTTTAGTTCACAAGTGTTCAATAATCAAAATAAATTCAACCAAGTATTGTAAATGAGATATGGAAAATTACATCCACTTGGTCTACCACATCTTTATCACATTCTTCATGCCAAAAAATTCAAATGACTATGTATTATGTATTCACACATTCTGTTGCTTGCTCTTTAAAACTCTACTTGTTTTCCCACACATCTCTTGTTCATTTTGCAAATGCTATCTTAACATTCTTGTCTTTCTTGTTTTAGTTCTCTGTGCTCCCATTTCTTGATCTCAGTACCTCGGTTTTTAGACTACTCTTTTGTTTATTCCATTTGCATCCTGCAATGTCAGCTCTAGCTCCTATTTCCTAACCTGCAATTTCTGTTACCATTTCTACTAATGTGCAGCTGAGTGGCTGCTGAGAGCACACTAATGATGATGACATATTACAATTTGCAGCCTATCCCTTTTTGCAGTCCATTCTATTCACTTCTAAACAATTTCAATCCCACTCTGCAAGTACGTGGCATTCCCATTTTTCTCCCCACAAAACAGCGTGCCAATGTTATGTCAAAATTAATCTCTTCAAAAGCTTTATTAACAAGTTAAAACAAAAGTAATAAATTCTATTCTATATTATTCCTAAATTTAGTTGTGCCCTAGCATAAAATTTTTCTCAGTCCTTGACTTTCAATTATTTTAATTCAAAGCGTTTTTATAATTCTCCCACAACCACTTCTCTTACTGCAGTAAATCTGCAGGACGCCATATCTCTGCATGGTTTCAATCTCTGATCGTTAGATGGGTCAATAGAAGAGTCAGCTTCCAGCTGCAGCAAAAAAAAAAAGGCTTTGAGAAATTTCAGGAGGAATCACAACTATGACCTCTCAAAAAGCATTTCACCATTGTTTCCATAACTGAACACCAAAACAGACTACAATACGAGCAAACTCAAGTTTCTGTCTCATTTCAGTAAGCAGAACAGATATAAGCTTCTTCTTCAGTTACAGTGACTTCATAACCACGAATCCTGACGAGAGCTCATTTTCAAATTGCTACACCCATTCCTAGTACAAATTCACTCTTTTCAGAAGTGCAAGCGAGAACATGATTGTTGATGTGAAAGGTCACTGTAATGTGCTTTAGAGCATCACACCTCAGCTGAAAGGCCCTTCATTCCACATTCATCTTCCAGGAAGATCGGCAAGATTTCCCCCTTGCTCATCTCACAGACACTGAATGGTAAAAATGCTGCTTAGAACTTTTAAACCCAATTTTATTTGTATGCTGCTGGATTTGCTGCTATACCTCAAACTTAAAAGCAGAAAGGGATTAAAAGTTCCCTCAAATTCACCATTATTTCCCAGTTCCAGTTCCATTTTGTAAAGTCTAGTTATCTCACACACACACAAATACTTTTTCACTTTTACTCTCATTATCCTTTAATTACTCTGTCCTTTTTGATCTTAAGCACTCTTTGCTTCCCTCTCTCTTGAAAAACATTAAGTCTGTCTGGCAGTCCACCTCCAAACTCTTTATAGCTTCTCCACCACTTTACCTTCCAAGTCTCATGGCATATTTTCTCTTCCTCCTGCACACATTTCCTTTCTGCTGCCTTTTTTAAATTGGCTTCTTTCACATTCATCAAAACTGCTCCCTCTCATTTTCATAGTCGCAGCAGGCAGAGTGTGCTCATGAAACACATTAACAATAAACTCAAAAGGCAGGGTCAACAAAAAGACTGAAATATTGTCTGAACAGGACTGTATGACTTTGAGAACTAGACCAGTAGAAATTGAATGAAATACCGTAGTACAACAGGTCATGCCATCTGGGAACTATTAACAGATTACAGCTACTGTGGAGAGAGTCATCCCATCATTAGAGGGGAAAAAATGGCGGGGGGGGGGGGGGGGAGGGAATTGGGAAAGAGAAGTGAAAAAAGGAGAATCTGAGCACTCTAATGGACCAAGAGATGAATTCCTGACAGCAATAAGATGGGGCTGTGAGGAAGGCAAATACAAATCTCAAGTGAATCGAGAGATAAATTTTCAAAATTTTAATTTATTCATACTAAAATTAATCAGAGATCTGTGGTGATTTCCTTCTTTTCTATTGTAAATCTGTCAAAGTTTCCTTAATAATCAGCTTTATTATAGCTAAGCAAACCCATGCTTCTTAGATTTTGCCACAAACATAAATGACTTGAAGTGCACTCTAAAAGTTGATTGTCTTCATTATTTTACATTTGCTTTTTTTATTTTAGAGGTCTGGAATGCCATATTGTATTCTCTTTAAACCCAGAGCCTACAAGATGTGTTACCCACCCACACTTTGTTTGCGTGGGGTCTAATACCTCTTTCTCTAAACAATACTAGCATCTAGAGTGACCAAAACAGAGAGAGACAGAGAGATGCATCTTACATTCCCATCCATTTACAGAACGGTTAGATGCAGGATCATGTTGCTTAATTAAATTTTTCTTAAATGATGCAAAATTTCATTCTTTATTTGACAAATTAACATCTTAAAGTTCAAAATCAAGTCAACAGAACATCTTTATCACAGCACCACTCAGAAAAGTTACAGGTATTACTTCTACTTACATAGGTGTTTTATGCAGTGCATCCTCCTCCATCAGCATTTTTAATTTTCTCATTTCCCAGAAAAAATGTCACAAAATTTAGATGATGATATTGAGGGTGCTCTCATTTTCTTCTCAACTCACTGCAACATTGATTTCAAGTCAAGATTTATCAGAAATCACTGGTTTTACATCTAAGAAACTTCTTTGGAAAAAATTAAAAGGATGAATAGTAGCACTGAGAACATGATGGCAGAATTTCAAGTGTTACTGATCAACAGGTTTTTCTTTATGACAGAACTATTCACAAGCAAATAATAAAGTGGAGTTGCATATAACAAGTGAGGTGTCCCATAGGGAAAGTTCTCTTTTCTGGTTACATCTGCTCATACAAGCTTTCATAAGAATTATCCTTTGCCTTGTCAAGTTTCAAGTGCCTTAGGAGAGATTTAATTCACTGCCACTGAACTTAGCATATATGCAACTACCAGTGTAGGTTGGTAGCCTAATTTCTGGGTTAACCAGGCACTTTTCACATCACATTATATTAATACAGTGTAAAATGGAGCATTGTCACATTTGCCAATTTTATCAGATTACCAAAGTTATCACATTTTCTAGCAAGTTTGCAGCGCTTGTTATGTAACACAAAATGATCTGCTACTACCTCAGACTTAATATTTAACTTTAATATACATTTTTTCAGGCCTGTGAAACCTTTGGACAACTATTAAGACTATAAATATCACAAACGCATAAACAAAAGTAGACCTGAAAGTGCAAAACCATTTGCTCAAGTGTGCAGCTTTGCCATAGAAGAAAAAACAGCAAGGTTTCAAAGTGCAAAGAAGAATTGGAGGAAGTAATCAATAATTAGACAGGGTTGGGGGGGGAGAGGTTTTTTTAATTATTTTTTTTTAAACTTAGGATCTATGTAAAGGTGATTTAAAAATGTAGGGTTTGTTGTTTTTTTTTTCTTTCAAAAACTTGTTGATCCTCAGGTCTTACACACTAAAAAATAATCAGTAGACAAACACTTGTAAATTTGGCTGATGGATTATTTAACTTTGATTCCTTATGGGGGCTTTCTGCCCCCTTATACATGATGAATTAAAGTCATAATTGGTATTTATAACTGTAAGAACACCCAGAGGAATTTTGGAGACAGTGAATCAAAGGACGATAGTGTTGAGAAGATTATGAAGCACAACTAGTAGAGACCCAATCGTTATGCATCAAAGACATTCTGCTGTTACAGAGACAGAATGTTCATTAATGCTCATCTGATATTATGGCAATCACGTCAGATTAATTTTGTCTATAATACTGTCTTCATAGGAATTCTTCTATCAGATCTGTCAAAGAGGCTGAAATGTTCTTTTACTACACACATCCAGAATTCTTTTGTTTTCTTCTAAAACCTACCACAGTCATTCATAGGGAGCATACAACAATCCACTAAGAGCAACTTAGCAGATCTTAATCAGAAGGTGTACAAGAAGCAAGCAGATTTTCACTTTAGGTATTTTTAAAGCCAAACCAGCTCCCAGAAGCTGCTTCACAGCATGACCACTGCAGCTGCAGGAGTCAGTGCTGTCAAATGTAGCATTAGCATTATTGTATAAATCTGCCCATACAGTCTAAACAATTTCCATCAATGCACACATATTACACCCATCAAAAGCATGACAAGTTACACATTAAAAATTTCGAACATACACATGCCTAAAGGAGTAAAGTTTAAATATAAGATTTTATGTAAGGTTTACAACTCCTCCACCTGAAAACAGTAAAAGATGGGAAATACAGAATTAAAATTTCAGACTCCATTTTCAAAGGAAAGAGTCTCCTTTTGCATTTCCCATGAACGAGGTAGGGAAAAAATATTACCTTATTTAATTAATTCTAACAGCATTCAGCTGCAATTAACCTTTGTCTATAAAAATTAAGAGAATCTTAGTGTGCCAAGAAGGGAAGAATTATCTATTACATCAGACTCAGAAGTCTTAGGCCAATAGCCTCCCTCTCTCTCCTGGTAGCCAGCAGATGTTAAACAACATAGCACTAAACTGCTGGTTATAGTCCATAAATCTGAAACCTCATCATTTGTTCCTAACCTTCACTTCCTATTTTTAATGAACACTCATCCACAAAAAGGATTTCTCCCTCTCCTCCCCCAATATTTTGCTGTCTTCTGAAGTCTTGATAGAAGAATTCTGAAAACTTAAGTGCAATACCATCAGCTAGATCAAAGATGCCTTTATCTGCGTGCTCACCAACTCCCACAAAGAACCCTGATAGATTTAGGAGCATGAGTCCATTTATAAAGGGTGTACTGATTCTTTTCATATTTATTCATGTAACTCTAAATTCTTAACATTAGTTTCTACCAAACTTGCCTAGCAGGATAATCAGATTTCTTTCTCCAGTATACCACAATCACATGGCAATCCTTTTTAAAGATTTATATCTCGCTTGCAATCTTCTATCCCTCTGGTACTAGGACTTATTTGAATGAAAGATTATATATCATTTACCTTATGTTTGAGATGATGATGTGTTTTGTGCATGTTTGGTTTTCGAACTTTAAGAATTCTTTTAGTATAACAACTTGTAGCAGTATCATACTGTCCACCAATTTATTCCATACACTGTCTCCTAACACTTCCATTCCAGACAACGCTCCAGATGCATTTCCGGTAAAGAATATCCTCCTGATCTCCCCTAGTAAGGAGTTATTTATTTTACATTATGTTTCAACTCAGCAGACAAAAGACAAATGAGATTATGTGTAATACAGTTTAACAGAGGAGCATATAATGCTCAAATCAGGCAATTACTTGTAAAACATTTGTGATGAATACTGCATTTAAACTCAATCATGCTCTTTTTTCAATATTTTTCTTGTACTGTGTACAAGCCACAGCTTCCTAAATGTATGTAGATATCCAAGTATTGAAATGAATCATTAGCAGACAAATTAAACTTGTTATCAAAATGCAACTCTATTGTTAACAGATGAAAAATGAGTGGATTAAGTGACTGCAGCAGGAAAATCTAGTAACAGCTCATCTTTGACCTGTCATCTCCTGCCACAGCACTTAATTCATAGTAACATATAAGCATCAATTATTTCATACCTGCATGTATTTTTATATCTCTGAAGTAATTTCAGGGTTCAGCTATAGCAACTTAATTTCTGAATTAGTGGTTTCCAGGGAATATGCTATCATTTTCTTCAGGCTGTTACTCTGAAAGGGGGAAGAGGGAAGCTGGGAACCTTCTTGGCAAAGCATGAGTTCATACTTTCAAGGTTTGAACATGAAAAGAGGAGAAAATTTAGGAGAGCCTAAAACTCAGTCAGGATGTCCCATCTCTATGCTGAGCTTATTTTGTAATTCTTTGTTCTAATGACAGAAATAAGAGAGAGGAAGGAGACAGAGGGACCGAAACAATTTGGCAATATGAAGAACTTGTATGCTAATCTCAGCTGTTGAAAGGTTTCCAAATTTTGCTTTAAATATCAAGTGACACAGACACCTCATACTAATACCTGATAGAGAGCAAGTCATTCTCCAGCGAATACATACAGCAATGACCTCACTAAAAGGGTCCTGCTTTTCAGCAGTATTTTGAAATTTGAGTTTTCCAGCAAGCAAGGAGAGAATCCTACTTTTAAATAGAAATTTTGGAAACCAAAGTATTGATCCTTTTGCTTGCTAGCTCTCAGAGGTTTTACAGGTAGTATTTTGAAGATGAAGTGTAACAGAACTTGGAAACTGTGAGTCAAAGGGTGAAGCATGATGCACAATCATAGTATACGTACTTCAGAGGCTTGTGACTTTTCTTTGCTATTAGCCCAGTTATCACATGAGAAGTCAAGATTTGTGCAGATACAGAAATGCCTCAAAACTCTGCATATGTATGACGACGCAATCATCACAGAATCACAAATATGATTTAAAACTAAATCTCCTATGGAGATATTATTTATATACTATGATTTTCCCATACAGGCTACTCAACTTTTCCGAGATAGATTCTGTAGCCGTGTGACACGGCAAGCAGAACAGAAAAGGGTGACATAAGTAGTGGATTCTATGATGACAATTACAACATAGCACCAGATCACATGATGGAAGAAGAACTAGAGCAGATGCTAAGACACTGGTGAATGGTGCTCGGAAAGAGGGTAACAGAAAGCCCCAATCCAAGCTCCTTTCTTCTGTAAAGCAAATAGGAAGATTAGACAGCAGCAACATCAAACAGTGCAGGGAGCAGTACAGCAAAGTGAAACTTCAGAGGGAACAGTCTGCTGCTGATAGGAACCTAGGATAATCCTTAAAATGTTGGTTTAAAAAAAATATGCTTTTCTAAGAAGAAGAAAGCACCTAAAATGCCCTTATCCTCCTTGACTGGCATTTATTTGAATCACAGCACTGTGAAGAAAACATGGAATTTGTCAGTTATATTCATTACGTTTCTGTTATGTTGTGATGATTTTAAATGGATCATTTGAAATATCAGTCATTCTGTAATCTTCAAGCTTTTAAGCTATGACTACACAAATGCTACAAAACCATAGCTGCTTCTTGACTCAGATCCGTTCTTCAGTGTGCTTTTTACTTTTCCCAGGCTAGGGGTCAGGGAGCAGCAAGAGCTGACTGCTCCCAAAGGGAAGGTGAGCTGGGAGCCACAGATGACCTCAGCACGAGCAAGGGCCCTAACTGACAGGGTGCAGGCCCCAGCATCCGAATGCAATGGGCAGAACTGGGTGTTGATAACAGGGTCCAGGGTAACGAGGCTGGTAATGGCAATTGAAGCTTATCAGCACCCACTGGCCCCCGACATTAGGAGGCAATGATCAAGGCTGGGACTGCTGGCTATGTGTTGGATATGCTGCCTTCTCATTAATACTGATGATAATAATACCATAATACTAATAAATACTATTTATTAAGCAAAAGGCACAAACTGTCTGGGAAAGAAGGAACACTATCTGTCTGCAGTACAGTGCAAATTTAGCACTTAGTGCAACATAGTGTCTGGGCTGGGGATAGTATTTTGATGCAGCCATGATGGTCTAAAGATCATCTAAATACACCTTTGCTAGAAACTTTTAATTTTCCAAGCAACTGCTAGTTTAAAAACAAATTAGTTATATGCAAATTCATGCTATCATGATGAGAAATGCTCTCCTCCTTTGAAAATACGTGCATATACCAAAAAAGTCCTGGTAACACACTAATAGATATAAACATCACTTTATTGAACCACAACTGATAAGTGAAATATAAAAGGAAGGAATTGACAAATTGAAAGAGAATCACCCTACAGTAGAAAGTAAAATATACAGGTATCAATGGGATAATAAATCTTCTGATACCATCTGGGAGAGCCCTGCAGCCATCACACCATTATTCAAAGTATTATTAATGTGAGTGAAGTCTTCACAGGAAGATTATCCTCATCTGTCTGTAAAATAGACTGCATTCTGTGAGAAAAGCTCCAAAGTCTTCTGTGTTCAGCTTTCCATAACAATCTCCTATTGATAACTTCTGCAAATTGGAGCCACCCAGGAGTCTAAAAAGGTTTTCATGTGGGCTTTCCTTTCTTTCTATCTCAGAAATAGCAAAAATCTTTCTTTTCATTCCTTTAACCCTAAATTTGCTCTTTTTTATGAGTCAAAATACTCAAGTCAAAATGCAATGGTTGCCTCAGTAAGAGGGACCTTCATGTGCATAGGTATGTCCTCCTCTTTTACAAATATTTTGAACCAATGTATGTGCTCTATAATATTAGATAGGACTTACAGCTTTGCAGCATTTTCATTTCAATGAACTAATTTTTAAACCTTCACAAAAAGTCTCTCTCAAGTACAGACCCTGAAGTCATCGTCTCCAAAAAAACATCAGCCAAAAACATGGAAAAATATAAAGGCCACCATTTCTTTATTATTTTAATATTATTAAGTAAAGTATTTCTTAAAATAACATTTCACAGCTTTAAATTTATTGTAAAAATACCAGCCAGTATTTTACCAACAGACGAAGAGAAGCCATTGGTCTGATTTCAGTTCTGTAATCAACACACACTCTCAGCCACACAATTCAGTCTGACTCATTCACTGCACAGACTCTAATTAACTTCCGAAGGAAAGCCAGGGGATTCCTGTTCGAGTAATAAAGCTATTGAGACATTATGCAAAACTTTACCTCTAGGAAACAATCTTGTCTAACTGGGATTGCATCTCAACAACAATGCAGAAAGCTTTCGTGATCGTGAGGAGAATATAATCAATCTGTTGGCAAGATTGGGGCAAGATTTTTTTTTTCCTCTTTTAAAATGAAAGTATATCTGAAAAAATGATTGAGAAAATACCATAGACAAAACTGGATCCTATATTATAGGGTTTTAACCTATACGATATATGATATGATATCCAGTTATCAAATAGGAAGCTAGTGACTTCAAGATTCTGAGACCCAGCATTGCTGAGGCTGCCATCATCGACAGGATTCTTCCATTAACAGAGGGGAAAAAAAAGAAGAAATCTTATACAACTTACCCAACATCATTATAATAGTACATATGACTGAAAAAACAACCTAGAAATCCCCACACTATGATCCCTGAAGAATGGGGGATAGGAGGTGGTATATTTTAAATTTATTAAAAAAAAAAATAATAATACTGACATTGAAATTAATCCTTAAAAGAGAGAAGCAGGCCAAAGGATGCCTATTTTCAGTTATAATTTGTTTTTCCTGTATTTTTTTTCCTTCTCTTAACTACATAAGAGACACCATAGTCCCTTCTCCCTTTCCTATCCAGTTCCAACATACTGTATTTACACTGACTGCTTCTGCAAGAGTAAAATTCTCATTTTCACATTGCAAGCCATTCTTGAACCCCATTTAATTCCTTTCTTGTATCATTATAATCTTATCCATCTTCTTTTCTTCATTGCTTCCTTTGAATCAAGTTTTTCTATATCTTCATTATTCCTGTCCATTCACAGGTGATTTATTTTTGACATACAATGAACACAATTTCATTCAATCCTTCATTAAAAAAAAAATCTCAGCTGGTATTAAATGTAAGGTCACTGCAAATAAAATGGACAGATTACAGAAAGATCATTAAAAATGTAAATAATGACAATGTTAGGGCACTTGTACATCACAATCTGGATCATTTAATAAGTCTGACCCATTCAAAGAAATGCATTTTTTAAATGGCCAAATACATTTTACACATTCAGGAACGAAGACTGTCGGGCATACTTTCAGAATGGGGGCACACATCAGGGAAATCAGATACTGTGAAAGAGACTTGAGATGGTCCAGTAACTTAACACGAGCCTCAGGATACAATGCTATGGTGAAAGACATAACTTGATCCTTAAATATCTAAGAATGTAGTGACAGAAATAGGGGAGTTGTTTTACCTCTGGATGTACCATGGGTGGAGTGGTACTTAAGTACTGCACCCAATTTTGATGTCTACAATTAAGATGTAAAAAAACCCTAATAATCAGAGAGGATGCATAGAAGTGGTACAGGATTTGGAGGAAATAATGAGATAACCTCCTCAATTAACTTAACTTATTAAAAATAAGGCTTAAGTGATACAGCTAAAATTTATTAGTACCTGTTCAAAGAAAGAAAGTATCAGGAACTGAAGCACTTCAATTTAGCAGTGAAAGACCATTTGAAAGTTAAAGCCAGACAAAAAGATGTAAATTAGGTGCTTTAAGAAACAAATAAGCAACAGAATGCTGAAAACCCATCAGTGAATGTTATTAAACAGAAGAACAAGCACCCTGGAGAAATTATGGATATTCCATTTCTTAATATTTTCAAATGTATCTTTCGGGAAAACTCTGCTTCAGTAAATTAAGTTACTAGGTACTGCACTTCGCAAACGGGCACTAGATTTTACATAGCAAACAAGCTTTACCAGTCATCTCAGAATACCATTACTGGAGTTGTTATTCTATCAACTGTACTTTTCATAATTTATTGATCACATAATTCTTATTATTACTATTTTTTAATATTATGTGTAGTTACCAGTTTCTTTTTTTCCCTCAGTCCAGACCTGCAAGGAGATAAAGTCAATTGATGCAAGCCTTAGGAAAAGAAAAATCAGAAAACAAAGAGTGGGGGGAAAAAAACCAAAAGATGATGGAGAATATATCCGATATATAAGAAAAGAGCCGAACAGCAATTGCTGTGTTCTCATTAGTGCTCCATAGGTCCTGTGGGATTCTGATTATTTTTAAGAACATTACTTTGATCAATCAAGAATCTTTGCTTTTTCTTCCTTGACTTACAATTGAATGTTTTTGTTGATCCTACTCTACACTTTCAGCAATGCTATTTCATGTAAATAAAATCTTGCCTTGGGTAGTAAGCTCTGAACTATGTAAAACACACAGCACACTAAGGTAGTTAGGTAAACCCTGCAGGGGTCTTAAACGTCAAAAAGCAGCTTTCTAGCTTGAAAAGGGGAACATTAGAGGGACTGTGTTGCCCCACCGTATTTATCACTACCAATTCAGATAATTTTCAAGTGCCAGAATAAGTATTTGGACTCTGAGCAATGTGCTTATGCTGTTTATATACAACCAGGCTTTGGGGTTTTAGCGTCCGCTCCTGTTCAGCGTATTTTATAAGGTTATATGGATAAATAATTTGAACAATCTGGCTTTTATTCAATATACTCTGCGATTTATTTTTAAAGAAACAAATAAGGGGAGGGGGGCAACAATAGGAGAATGAGGTTTTATAAACCATCATAGTGCTAAAGTGTGTGTGTATGGAGTTAAGATTCTCTTAGTATTACAGTATTTATACTCTCTTCATTGTTTTTCCAATATAATCTAGATTTATTCTGAGATCCTTGGAACAGTTTTTTTTTTCACCCACTTAAACAAGACTGCCTTGAGACTGAAATGATGAACAATTGTGTCAAGAATCAAGAATGGGGAATCAGGCTTCTTGTGGGAAGGAGTTGGTTTTGGTTTAGGTTTTTCATCTGTTTTCTTAGATTAAGTAGAGATCACCATAAATCCAGTACTTGCTTAGAGTGATGCAGTTTTAAGGCACTTAGAGTTTTCTATCAGGTTAGGACTGGAGCTTGATTTTTAAAAACAGACTGTAACTTGAATTTTCATTTGCTGAGGAAGCATAAAATTTCACAGAATTCAGAGTTCTTAAAAATAGGTTGCCTTTGCTTTAATTAGGGCTGCAGGTATTCTGCAGAAATCAAGCTGACAAGTAGAACTATGCAAGGCAATTCACATCTTTGGCAAAAATCAGCAAATGTTACAGTGGTACGAGATAAAAGCAAATTCTGCTGTACTTTAAAAATTTCAGAGAGATGTACAGATTATACTAATCTAGCGACACAAGAAGTTTAGGATTAAAAAAAAAAATCTGTTAGATATTTTATCATTTGAGTCAGTTCTCTTGCTTTTCTTACAGGTTTGTGCTATACCAACCATTTGCTCCAACAGCTAGGGACCCGTACAAGCCTGGGTTGCCCATAACTATCTATAGTCCCAAAATTCAAATACAGAATAAAAAAAAAAAAACCTTTTTTTTCCCTAACTGGTGTTGCTATACCATGAATTTAAATGCTCTGAGAGACATTTCCTCCAAGAGTTTCTATGCAACTTTTTCACTTCTGTCAGCAAAACCACTCAAGAAGGTCCCTGCCCTCTTTCATGAGGCATCTGTTGAGCTCATAAGAGCATGCATAGAGCCATGTTGTAAACAGCATTAATGACATGATCTAGCTTAAAATTAACCTTGTAGAAAGAAAAGAAGGGCAGAGAGGCATTTTTAGCCAAGTGATTCCTTTCACAGCAAACCCTACATTAAATTGTTACTAACAATCATGGAGATGGGGACCTATTGAACTGGAGTAGCCTGAATTTAATTAATCTAACTTTAGTTGGATTCATCAAATATATGAAACTGTATTTCATGTGTGGTAAAATTACAATCTTTGCTCTTCAGCAGATATTTCTTCATGTCGATGCTAAAAATCTATGCATCACAGTAAGTACTAAATATGTCAAAGGTGTAATATAGCTACACTTTCATTACCGATAGTGTTGATGATTTTTGTGAAACAGCTAAATTTTCAGTTTTGAATTATGGAACTAATTACTCCACTTAATTAAATAATACCTATTAAATTTAATATTGTGTCAAAACATGAGCGACTAAGTTTTGTGAGAAAATTGTTTACTAACCAAGCTCCTTAATTAAAGCATCAATAATCATAATCTCCATCTGAAATACCATCATCTGTAAAAATCATCATTATGTCATAACTAAGAGGCAGAAAAACAGGCTGTAATACAAAAAAACCCAACCAAACACAAACAAACTTCATTGGTAGTTATTACTTAAAATAAAGCCAAATTATCTAAATAAAACCCCAAAAGTTGGAAAGGGTGCTTGCTCATTCTCTTTAGTTGAATTCTTTGACTGTCCTTGGTTATAAGCCCAATCTCCTCAAAGTCCTATTGCTATGCCTTCTTTGTTCATCCATTTATTTTCAAATGTATAACCTTAGTGCTGAAAACATAAACTGTGCATATTTACCAAAAAGATAAAAATGCAATAATGAATAGGAAAACTCTGTACAAAAACCCCGAAAGTACACACTTGCAGACATTTTGTTTGGGATCAAATACTGTATCTATTATCTCTATATTCTGTACTTGGCCCCACTGATGTTAGATAGAATATTTGCCACCAACTAAAACAAGCATAAGATCAAGCCCTACAACACAGCAGTAGAAAATATGAAATTATTTGACTTCTCAGACATCATACTTAACTATAGAATTCTAAAGGCAGGCCTACTGTCTACAAAAAAGGGTTTTTTGTGGCCATACTTCCTATTATCATCTTATGTGTTGATTCTTCCTCCTCAGGTTTATAGTCTCTTTACCACACTGTTTTGCTTTTGATATAATTAACAATTATGTTCCAAGGTAATGAACTAGATAGCAAAAAAAACCAAAACCCACCCAAAACCAACCAGTGAATAATGAATGACGTTCTTCTGCTCTGAAGTAGCAGAGGCTTTTAGATATTTTTCTCAGGAGGCCAATAGTAAGTAAAGACTAAGGTTTTACGAAATAACCACAGAACCAGCAAGACAAGTCGCATACCGTAGCACAGCCAGATACTAAGGCCTCAGCAAAAGGTGTACATGGACAATACACAGCACATGCTACAGTGAAGTTGGTATTAAGTTCCAGATCTTCAAAAAGGATTTCCCCAAATAATGAAATGCATTAAAGAGCTGTAGTGTTGTAGAGAGACCATACATCAGCTAGAAGACTGCAATAGATTAGTGAGATATTTACAGCTGACCTTTCATAAGCACCAACAAGCACAGTAATGAATCAGACCTTTAATCTGCTTTCATCTGCACACACAAAACCCAAGCTTAATCCAAAATTTTAAAACAAAGTTACAATAAAACTTCCACCATGCAGTCTAAAACAATAATGGCAAAAGTCTGAGAAGGGCAGTAGCTGAGTGTGTCATATTTCAACTAAACTTACTGACCCCTTTCTTGTTACTAACTGTGATATGAACCAGAAAACTCACACAGTAAATGACTTTTTAAGGAACACCTATGTTCTTAAAGGAAAAACAAAACCCCAAAAAAAGCAAAATGCCCCTACACAGAATTGGATGCCAAACTAGCCATTGAGCTAGTAAGGGCATTCTAATGCAAGAGATATATAGTCTACAGCAAAATGAAGTCTCTATTTCTAATTAAATCAGCAGTCACTCTAGTTTGAAAACCGACATTTCAAATGAAGCTTACATTTCTAAGTTGTTATTTAAAATATCTTCTATACAAACACTGAAGTTTCAGTAGCATCAAAGAGTTATCATATATGATCAAAAGAACAGATCTCACAAACCAATAGTGACAAATAAAAGTTAATTAATATGAAATGCTGTCACTGAAGTACAAAGGCAGTAGAAAATTTTATTTCAACAGAGAACTGAAAGTTTAGGATTTTTTTTGAATTCAAACATCAGATGTTTTTACGTGTTATTAAGGCTAATTTTTTTATTTAAGGATACTACTAGATAATGCATATACAGCTAACATACACATGTCTAAAACACAGTGATCAGAGACATTTATTCATTTCACACCTCAAAAATTATGAAACAGATTTTTCATTAGCAAATGCTATGGCATAAATGACATTACACACCTTGAAAAAAAAAGGCACTTTTAAAACTGAAGATATACAAAATAAGTGTAAAGAAGAATAAACTATGCATTATTTGTATGCATTAAAGTGATCAAAATCCGTGCAGATTTTGTAGAAGTACTCAACTCCAATGTTGCGATTAACCAAAAATAACTCTTATTTTCGTAGTTCTTCCAAAATATTACTTGGAATTATTTTACCCTATTCATCAGCTGGGAACTATCAAACATAAATGAAAGCTTTTGAAATATAAAATTCCAGTGAATATCACATATAAGACTTAACATGACATACCTGATTTCCTCTTTAAATATCGCAGGAACTATATATGCTTCTGCTAAGAAAACACGTAGCATAGGTCTCCTGCTTATGAACTCATCTGACTACCCACTGAAAATAAAACGCACTCCCTAGTGGTCTCAAATCAACCAGTACAATTTTTATGGCTGTATACACGTAGCAGCGTACTGGAAATGAAACCAGTATTTTTAAAATGTATTACATAAAAGACATCTCTGGAATTGCTTTACAGAGTATCCTTTTAGCATCAAAAGTAAATCTGTGCTTAAATCAACTTAAAAACAAAAAATTCTGTAATATAAATGTGTAAGGCTTAGTACTCCAAGGCCCTAAATACTCTGGTCTAAGTCTAGGCAAGCAACCACTTAGTACTTAAAGAGGTAACACCTGGGCAGCTGCAATGATTACTAAAGAATGACCATACTTCTAACACCTTTGGAGAAATGCTGCCTGAATTTATCCTCCAAGAAAAGGAAATCAGGCAGAACCACATAATGGAGACAAAAGTCTGCACCTGACAAAGGTCAATCCTTCATTTCTATTACATCTGAGATTTCTCCAGCTGATCTGATAGTATGATTTTATCATTAGCATGTCATCTTTCATAATTAAACAGGATTTCAAAAATTATATTCAAACTTTTAATAGAAGTGAGTACATCAATCAGCTTCCTGATATATTTTTAGCAAGTTCATTATTTACACTTCCTGAATCCGTTTCTTGTTAGCAGAGAGATCTAAAACTGGCTTATTGCATTCATCTGAAATACTCATAGCCATAACCCTAAAGCTAACTTCATGCCAGCTCTATTTAAAAACAAAACAAAACAAAACAAAACAAAACAAAAAATAGTCAATAGCTTAGCAGGAAAATGAAAGAGTTTACTGTATTCAAAACAAATCAAGGCTCAATTCCATGTCTGAATAAGCACAGAAAAGAGTAATATAATATCTAATGAGGCACTTGGTAAATTATACATAGTACTCCTTATTTTGGAGGGAAATGTTGCATAAACATAATCACAGGATTCTCCAAAGTATAATGCTTTACAGCTTGTGCATTAAAACTAATGTCCAGCAGAATTCCTCAGATATGGGGCACAAATGCCAGTAGAATTTGCCAAAATTGTCTGCAGATGTCTGTTGGCCATGCAATCAGGCAGTAAGTCAGAACCAAAATGGTATTTAATGCAGCTGTGAAACATCAATTACACAGGACCCCTGTCTTTCTCTAGCTTTGAAAAGATGCTAGTTTCCTATACTATT
Organism: Limnodromus scolopaceus; assembly: GCA_028565335.1. Taxonomy (NCBI): domain Eukaryota; kingdom Metazoa; phylum Chordata; class Aves; order Charadriiformes; family Scolopacidae; genus Limnodromus; species Limnodromus scolopaceus. The sequence goes on along the minus strand of JAOXNO010000063.1, from coordinate 15,069,555 downwards.
TTGTTTATTTCACTCATAACTTCCTATTAACCCTGTAAATATCTAGTTCTTCTTAAAATCTTCCATTGTATCTGACCCCAATTCCTCACTTCTACCTTCAGCTGATTCTTTTTGTAGATGCTAGAAATCCTCTGAAATTATCAAACTGCACAGAGTCTTTGCAGTATCCCAGTAGTTTCAATTTCTTTTTTATTTGCTGACTTTTGAAAAATATTCTAAAGCTGGATAGTAAATTTAAGCATATTGACAACGGGCTAGCTTTTCTTTAAAAAGGACTACCTGAAGTAAGGCTGAGTACCTTCCTATTCACACACCCCTTCAGGATGGGTCCAACTATGAACATTAGATTGGTAATTACTCTACTGATGATTACAATTTGCTGCATTTATGCATAATTAAATATAAATGCATTCATTACCTCTTAGATGTTAGGAATTATATATTTTTAAATATTTTTCACCCTTCCAGGTCTCACATCTTGACCAGAAACAAAGGAATGTATGGACTATAAATGCCATGCACTGGTATGTATTAATTCATAACTAACTAATTCAATTATTTTCTTATGTGAAAATATAACATTGTATCACCTACGCGCTACAAAAAGCTAAAAGAAATTTTCTTTGAGGTCATCCATTTTTCACAACCATTTTATTCTTCTTTTAAGTCAAACTAGATCATTCACAACAACAAAATTAAAACATTTATTTTTTTCCATTTCCACAGGGTACTCAATAATTTCTGTGAATCAGGCCAATGATAGAAATGTGTAAACTTTATATCCTAAAATTTATTAACAATTGGAGAAGTATAGTAAATGAGTCTATATGCAACTCAAAGACTGCTATATTTATAGAGTGAGAAAGTTTCTATCCCGACTTCTGAAGTGGAAGTAGGCAAAGCATCTTTAAACATATGTTTTTAACTAGTAACACTTCCAAATTGGGAACAGACTGCCTGATGGCTACAATTAAAAGTGTTATCCGCAAAAGAAATAAATATATGGTTGTTTCCAGCAGCAATGAATACATAATCCTACACTCAACCCTGACAAATACGATCCACACTACATGTTTTACAGATAAACAGCCTGAAAAAATTAGACACCATATCAGCAGGCAGGAGAAACAAACAATGTATAGCATGAATAATGGTTAAAATAAGGTATAGGTATGTAGAAAAAATGTAGCAAATGAATGTGGTTCAGGGATATTTTCTCCTTTGGGGGCAAAACTATATAACGGGTGCTAGGTTTATTTTCTTTTATTCTGACTCCACATGTTATTCAAGAACTCAGATAATAATGAAAATCTTTCTTAACAAAACTCAGCAGTTTTCCAGAAATTTCTGGCATCTTCACCAGAAATGGCTTGAATTATAAAAAAGTGGAGAAGTAGAACTATTCTACATGATATTCTGCATATCTTAGTAGATTTTTTAATTCATATTTTATGTTCTGGATAAGTCCACTTACAGAAAATGCATTAAAATGAGCAAATACCTGCCCATTCTCCTTTCTAGCTTTCAGATTCAAGCCAAGACATATCTGAAGTGTTTTGCAGAGTGCTTTAAAATTTACATTTTTTGGTTTGGTTCCAAGCTATTTTAACTGCCTGAAAAGTTGCTCAAATAAGAAGCTAAAAGTCAAAAAGAGATTAGGGAAAAGTTACATTTCATTTAGAATGTCTCTGTGATTATCTCTATGAAAATATCGACTGGAACAATTGCATAACTACTCAAAACTCAACCTTTTCCCTGGTTACTTTAATATATTTATAAAGAAAATACCCTAATCCATGAAAATGGAAGTAAAATTTTGGGTCCACTCTGTTTATATCTATTGAGAAACTAAAAATCTAGATAAATATTACATATTTCATTCTGTTTAAGGCTCTGATTCAAACACACCTACATTTATACAGATTTTGTTGTTCCAAACCCCCTTCAGAGAATACTAGTGCTCCACTGCTGGCATGAACACAGAAGAAAAAACTGGAGCATGAATAACTCCCAGAATCACAAAGCCATTAAGGCATCACCACCATCTACTATCTGGGAGCAAGTTTTAGAGATCTTTCAGAAAATATATAGGTCAGCATCTGTCATTCAGAGTCCTTCTTCACAAAGCTTCTATCAGTTAATGTTTTAAAACAGGTTTGTCATCAGGGCCTGTTGATGTGTGTTGCACGCAGCACAAAGTATGTATTTACATTCAGCTCAATTATCCTTCACTGAGTACACTGCTCCCCTTCTTCCTTCCTCCCAATTGT
>JAOXNO010000063.1:15030674-15067185 GCA_028565335.1 Limnodromus scolopaceus | reverse complement strand
CTCCCCTTCTTCCTTCCACCAAATTATCCCCCCCCCCCCCCAAAAAAAAATATAAATTAGCAGGAATAAAGTTTGTTTACTTTTTGGGAATGAGTTTTGCTCGGCTTTATGTATTTAATTTCTGAGTCAATGTGGCAATCCTTATCTACTATGAAGGAAGAAACTGGACATAACTGCTTATGCTATAAAACTAGGAAGTTTTACAAAGTGCTGATCACTTAATAGTAATTACTGGATGCATTTGATTCTTAATATTAAGGAAAAAAAAAAGGTTTTAGGCTTCCAAATCTAGATTTGATTGAGACTCTTAGCATTCACTGAACTTCTTGAATAATTAAAATGTTTTTTGTACTGTTAGATATGACTGCAAAAATGTAAGAATAAGATGCCAAGCAAATAAGAAAGAGAAACTTATTACCATCATGCTGTTCAAACTGATTTTTCATTCCACATGAGAGAAAATATACCTTCTTTTTTTGCACTGGCAAGACTGGAACAACATTACTACTAGGACTCTATGAGCTGGTAGTCATTCTGCAGGGCTGAGGCAAAAAGTGTCCATGGAGGACTGCAATGACTTTCTGATTATAAAAAGTGAAATTAGTCCCAAGAGATCAGTCCATAGGGAAGATGTAAAATTACTACCACCATAAGCTAATAAGACTTTCCTCTACTTCAAGTGATAAAGAACTATACTTCCAGTCTAAAGACAGTCTTAATTCCCTACATCTGTATGTTCATAATTAATGTATTTCTGGAAATTGTTGCACTGATGTCTGCAATGCAGTGTAGAAGTAAAATAGGTGAGATTGAGAACCAAACCAATTGTTATGGGTCAATTAACTTTGCTGGCTGCTGTTTTATCTGAAGTTATTTTAGATTTCTGTGCATTGTGCTGCAGTTTTCAATACAGACATTTCATTTATTTACATTACACTGATCGCTAAAAAACAAGATTATTTTTTTTAAATACCTAAAAATTACAAAAGCAATCCCTAATGCTGACCAGTCTTAGAAAAACAGTATGTTCAAAATGAAATTATCAGAAGTAGATATTGTCAAAAAACTTTTTATAGTGTTTTAAAGCGTTAAATTTGTCTGGTTTAGCTTTACAGTTTGTACACCATTTAAGATTGATTTGTAAGAGCTATTTCTCTCAACAGCATGGTTACAGATCCAGTAAAAGAGTACTGCCTTACGTTACAGTTGGAAGATTTTCACCACAGCAAAATCTGGAAATACTTTGTGAGCAACATTTAAATCCTATATAACCCTCTTTCAGACCTATTATCAGTGAATACTTGCAGACAAAATATGTCTAGTTATTTGTTATACACTTTCTCCAATAAAAAATATCCCGATATAAATTCTTGGCAGGACTGCTAGCATGTGCTATGATACAGACACAGCTTTTGTGCTAATGTACCAATTTCAGCAAAAAGCATGATTTTATGCTGGAAACACTTCTACTCGTACAAGCCCCTGAGTAGGTTATTTTCTTATAAAAGTACTCACACTTGAGTTCCATATTCCTCTTTCTATAGCAGAATAACAAAAAAAAAATACATCCAGGTAATGTTATTCCTATAAAAAGGAACAACTTACAGCTTTAACCAGGGTGTAAACTGGGCCAATGTAATGTGTTCCTTTGAAATTCCAAGGCACATGGTAAAATAGCCCTTTTTTCCCCCACGTGAATATCAAATTAATAGCTTGTCTATCAGGCCTCCACCTTGCTCATTTTGACCATTACTTGTTTGTTTCCTTATAAAAGTATACTCTTTTTTCTTACACAGAAAAATAATGCGTATAAGATTAATATTTAAAACCCACTACGTATACTTCCCGGAAGCTTCTATTTAAACACTATATAATCAGGCCTTTGTTTGATCTAATTTTCCTTTTTTTTTCCCATCCCGAGACTTCTTTCAAGTGTTAGACAAATCTCCTCCAGTCTAACATCAAAACATACTGACAGGAAGAAGACTGCAAGGCTGCTAGCTTCTCTCAAGCAATGCCACCCATTGATCCATGAATAAATGTTCCAGCTTCAAGGCACATCTCTGCTGTAAAGCTATCTCTTTTGAGATTCAAAGAAGAGCTCCTTGTCTGGTGCCCCGAGATCTGAAAACCTGCTGTAGTAACTGTGGGAGTCAGAAACTGACATCATGGTTTGTAGTGTTTGGTAGGATTTACCATCTCATTATCTTATGAAATAACAACGGAATTTTCAAAGATTTACATATAGGATTCAAACACTTTATTTTCACATGCTGGCATTCTGTTGAAAATTTTGTTATATTTAATAATATCTTAAAACAAAAATACTGCTTGTTTTCAAATTACACACTCTCTATGTATATACAATAATCCCTAACAAGAATTGTAAGCATCTTGCTTTCATTTTGTTAACAAAATGTTTTAGTGATACTGTATCAACAATTTACCATAAAAATTACTAGAACATTGTATTGCCTACAATATGCTAGGAATTTTGAAGTTGTAACTGAAGTATTTTAGAAATTCTGAATTTAGAAAATCTTTTAGAAATTCTCTAACACTAAAAGCTTTCAGGTATATGGCTTTGTTTTTACCTCCACATAATGAATAGAAATTAAAACATCCAACTTCATTTACATTTCTCCAAAAGCCTCTGTGAAGTAGTAGACTAGCTTCTTACTCAGACCTTGTTTTAAATCCAAACCCAAGTACATCTCAGAATAGTAATCTAAGTGTTCCTCAATTATCTTCTGGATCTTAAATATGAAGTAAACTTATTTTCAATTTCTATGGCATTCACAGCTTCAAAAACTCACCACTACTGAGGTATATAGGCTGAAAAAATGCTAAAACCTGTACAAGTGGTTTTCCTGAAATTTCATGGCACTATTTTGTTTCATATCAAGTGCTCCAGTTCATAAACAAAGCTGAATGAAACAGTCTGAAAAAAAATGGGGGGAAAAAAAAAGAAAAATAACAAATATAACTGGACTCCTGACTGAACCTTATCTGAAGAGCTATGATGAACGCTGATATAATGTATCAAATGCCACTTAACAATAGCCTACTGAAAAAGAGCTGGCTTTGGGATATATTTACTCACGTCATTCTTGGCAAGCATACAAAGTATGAGTCAGTCCTGGAACATTTATACTACTTGTTACAGTTAAAAAGAGATTCAGGTCTGACTATTAATACCCAACTCACTTTTAAAAATATTTATTTTTCTACACAACTGTTTCCTAAATTCTGATGTTTAAAGTATATTTAATTACTTTCTAAGGGAAAAATACTGTCTTGGAAGCAAGAACCTATTTGTGAAGCAAAAATGGCAATATGCATTGACTGAACCTGATTCAGGTTTATCTGAGATAAACAGTGAAATTGAAATATAGGTTGAAACTAAGCTGCCAGCCTGTTTCTGACAGAGGTTCTAGCTCAATTCCCTCAAACCTTCTACAACATTTCCTACATTTGCAAGAACTATCATTAGTTTTTCAGGGGAAAATGACTGTAAAATCTGTTCCAAAATCACAACAAGTTGCCAGAACACCAAACATAATCACCTTTCAATTACCCAAGTAATTGAGAGTTCTGGTAACACAAATGAAGCAAAAAATCAGTAGTTACACAAACACATGCATATTAAACTGCAGAGAGCACTGAAGAATCAGGAACACTGTGGACCGTGAAGGCAGAGATCCCACAGCAAGCACTGACCTAAGTCATGAAAGCCACGTATCGCAGCATCGCATCAAGTACAGCTACTCCGCTTTCACGCCCACGCAGCTCAAGGGGAACCAGCTCCATGTTTCTGCACCTGCAGCCTGAATAACTGTGAGGCGATTGCAGATGAAATCAAAGAAAATGAGCAAGCTTTTACTCTCTGCAGAGCTGTTTATCACAAAAGTCTAACTGCAGTGCATATAGATTGTAAGGAACTAGAAAAGGAACGGAAAATAATGGACTAGTGCTTTCCTCAACAGCTAAAAATAATATGATTCTAACTTGAATATACCTCATTATTTCCTAGAAAATTATATACACACAAATTTACAACAAATATGGAATTTAAAATGTGATTTGGAATTTTATTGCATTACATTCTCTTAGGACATTAGATAATTATGGAGTTATTTGTACTTGATATATGAACAAACAGACTCATACCAAATATACAAGGCTGAATACAGGTATTTTTTTAGTCAATAATATCCAAGGGAGAAATTACAAGAACTTCAGTAAGCTCCTCCTTTTGGAAGAAGGCATATAAAACAGCTGGGAGGAAGATTATAGCAGGAAATGAAGGTGCAGATGAGGTTAAAAGTGATTGTGGGTTTTGTTTTTGTTTAACAGCCAGTACTTACTCAATCTGTGCTCAATTTAAGAAACTAAACAGACAAAGTGATGTGACTGACGACTATGATTTTAGCAGTTCCTCATCAATATTTGGAAAACAACAGCAGTATCTTATTCACACATATTTGCACAAATATGTGTTCAGTCTCAGCACATTGCATCTGTTTGTCCAACTCACACCCACTCACATCAGCGAGCGTTCATCCCCCATAAACACTTGCTGGAATTATTTTTTCCTAAGCAGGCTCCATCATAAATCCATTTAGCAAAGTATACAAATAGACATGTGCGTATACATTACCCACAGCGGTGTCTCATCCTCCTGCTCCAGCCTCCTCCACACAGCTGTCCATTACCCTGCTCTCCCCGCTGGTTTTGTGCACGCTTCAGGCCCTTACGCTTTGTTGGCATTCTTTCTGCTAATATATACACATAGACCCTTCTCCTCACACACAAACCTGAATTTTCTCCCTCAAACCCCAGTCCCAGTCCGCAAGGAGGAAGCCTGAGGGAAGCCTGGGAAGAGCAGCAGCAACTCACTTGTCCCCAGGCCTGGCCATTTTGCTCACATTCCTGTTCTCCTCCACCTTCCCGCCCCCCTCTCTCAGAGCTGTACTGCACAGTGGGGCCATGCCATTGCCAGAAACGTGCCCTCCTCCCAGAGCATCAGTCCTCTGTTTCCACTCCACCATTCACCTTCCCCATCCCATGCCAGCCTTCCCCTCCTGGAGGCACAGCCGCTCTCCTCCATCCCACCTTTCCACCTCAGCCTCAGGAGCAGGCCCGTGCCCCTCTTTGGCAGCAGCTTTGACCCTTCAACAGGGCAGCCATTTCGTGAGGAGCAGGCAGCAGTCCCCAGTGGGAGGGGGTCCCACGGGCAGCCCTGAGGGGAATCCCCTCCTCTACCTCCTTTTTCCTCACAGAGGGCAGAGCTGCTGCCAATAATGTGCCCCTTGAGGCGAGGAAGGGCAGCTGTGAGGCCCCTCTCCAGGGTCCCTGTAACACCACAGCAGCTGGGGCCATCTCTACCACGGCCTTGAGGCCGGCTAAAGGTAAGGGAGCCCCAGATTTCACCTCAGCCTCTGCCTGCCAGCAATCTGGCTGGTAAAACCGCAGGCCTCCATTTCACCATGTCCCAGGAGGGATATGGCACAGAAATATTGTTGCATTTCAAAGACAGGTGTGTGTTTGGCCTTGTGGAATTGCTTCATTGGTCCCTTCTCTCCTAATAGGGAAACGAAATTAACTGTGGAAGGGAGGAATTGCTTATGGAGCAATCCAGTTTCTAAACAGCATTATGTTTCTTTAAATATACTCTCTATTGTCATTTCCATATCCTATACAATATATTTTAGCTATTTTAGCACAGCAAAATACAGTAAGTTTGCATTAATAGGTTATTTAGGAAAAATAACTTAAAAAAACTTAAGAAAAGCATGCTGAAGCCGTAGGGATTCACACTAGAATTATCTATTTAAAGTGTCTTTTCTTGACATCATCTTGTTGCTTTAAGCATAATGTGCATTTAGTGTGCAAGACGAACAGACTTTTTAAAATGTAAATTATATAGTGAAAATTATGTTTTATATCCACACAAAAAGTCCACTACCATATACCTGACATCCATTTAAAAATCAGGAGCAACTTTCACTCAAGCGAATTTTGTTTATCTTGGAGATCTAGACAATTTACTAAATTTCCAAGTGTGTTATTTAATCTTTGATGAATGCTACTGCTTTTACAAATATTGCTGGAGGTGGTAATGAAAATTCAGTGTTAGAGAACTGTCTCCTAACAGGCTGCTCCATGTATTGGAAATCAAAGAGACTTTTGAGTCTTTTTCACACCAGCTTTCTGGAGGCTGCAAGGAAAAATGGTTCATAATCTTCGGGCTGTCTTCTGCTCTGAAATGTTTCTACATGCTTGGGATACTGGATCTTTAAGGCATGTATACCTCAACAGCAGATTGCTTGTATTTCCTGAGTGCAGCTCAGTGTTAGTCTGGGACCTACTGTGCAACATACTCATTAAAATACGGTTTCTTGGAGCCAAGTAATTTTGGTTGCATATTTAAAGTAGCGCCATTTGTACATAGACGTATCCTCTTCTGAAGCCTGAGAGAGTCAAAATCTATTTTTGAGAAGAAAACAAGCACCAAATAAATGACCACGCCTTTTTAATTAGAAACTACTACTTCAGCATGGTGCAGAAATGCTGTCAGACTCTTGACACTGGTTTTCTTTTCCTTGGGTTTTTTAAATACTACTTAAAAACTCAAAAAGGTACAAGATGGATAGAAAATAGTTAGGCAGATAAGCTAGAGACCTACACAGAGTATTTATGTTTCACTTGCTTTGATTGCATTTGCTTTCAGATTGTTTTGGGAGAAGGAAGCTCAGGAGAAGGAACTTATCAAATAGAAAAGGAAAAGAAAGAAGCATCCCATTTCTCTTATGTGGAAGAATTGTACTGGAAAGAGACAGGTAAAAACTGGAAATAATCATTGCTCCTGCACACTGAAGATGGTGGTGGGCATCTTAGACAGATACAAATGTGTTCGCCTGTGGATCAGTTCAGATTGTGCTAGCATGTCTATAATTGAATCTGCCTAATTTAAAAGCAAGAGGATAAAACATTTGACATTATCAAATCACAGGAATATGTGTATTGATCTCTGTCAACACAAATATGTATGGCACTATTAAAAACACACACACACATGTATGTATCTGCAGGAATCCAAAAAATACGTCCTTTGGTTGCCCAACTCTAAGGATATTAATTCAGTTTCTGTTATGGATATGACTATGCAAGTTATCAATAAGGCATGACTGGATTATCTGACTGAATTAAGTTTATTGTAAGACTGTTTCCAAAGACTGGGTAGCTTAGTGCTCAGCTCACGCTTATGTATTTATGTTGGTCCTTCTATCCAGACAACTTACATTTTGAGTGCTATTAAATATTTATATGCTGTCAGGAGTAACAAGATAGAATAGTAACTGACATTATCAAAAATAGTAAAGACATATTTAGTCTTCTCCACTAGTTTTACAGAAAAAAATACATCATCTGCTAAATAATTTTGTTTTTCCATGGCCAAGGACATTACAGAAAGCATTGAAGTTCAGGACAGTAGTATGTTTCAAGCAGCAAGACAATGTCACAATTATTGATTTATTTTTTTATGCAACACTTCAGAGAGTCATTGCCATATCAATCATGTGTGTTCTCACTGGCACACTCTTGAGGTCAAAACTGAAGACCTAAAATTTGAAACCTACATTTTTGGATCTGGGTAAAAAAGAAGCAATCTTTCAGTAGTGTCATTGTTCTAAGAAGCCATTTTGTTCTGATCTGGCACTGAAAAAGACTCCGCCTGTTTACCAAAATAATTTTTCTAAATTACACTATTATATAAAATAAAATTAAAGTTTGAATAAGAAAATTTTATATTAAAAAGCCTGTCTGATTTTAAACTGCAGTATCAATACTATGTTTGTGTTGATTGAATGCAGTGACACAGTATTTAAATGAATGTTCATAGATGTGACACACATCTTGAATTTTTTTATTCGAGAGAAAATGAATGAAATATTTTTCTATACATTGTATGTATAAAATGTAAATAAATGGTTTAATCTTTAGTTTTTAAGTACTGAGTATTCAGTTGTTTCCTTAAGAGTATATCTGTCATGGAATTTGTGTTTTTCTACTTAAATTTGGAAACAATTTTCCTGTAGAAAATGTAATATTTATTGAAACGAGTTTTATGAACTCTTACACAAGTATAACTACTTAGGGGGTTGAGGCATACATATATACACAACTAAATGAAATACTTTATATAAGTTGAGTTTATCAGAAAATGAAACCTAGGACCAAATTGTATATACATAGTTTTAAATACAGACTCATTGTTTGAATCATGTTCTTGTTTTTCTTTCCTGTTCTACATGGGGTACCTGAACCAGTGCACTGTAGGAATAAATAGCTAGTTGTAAAGAAACAATTGAAAAAAAGAATGTCATGTTAGAGAACTATCAACTATTTTATTCTATTTAATTTTAATGTGACTCTTTAGGACTAATTTCCTTTACCAAGTTTCATAAATCTGTATATCAGAACTGCAAATCATAGAATTATCACTGGGAACAGGCTTTCATGCTGCCCTTAACTTAGTCTCATTTTTTGTGGTCAAAGATAATTATATGTATAATTTTATTCCTTCAGTTATTTACAACTGAAAAAAGTTAGTCTACTATCTGAAAACTGACCTCTAATAATTTGTGCTTTTATTGCTGCCACATAGTGCTAGTTTGATGTTAAAACCACAGAACCTTAACTTCTTTATTTTATCCATGTGATCTATTTAACCATTTGCATGTATATCAAAGTAACAGTGCTACTTTTTCACCAAAGTTTTTTTCTGAATTTAGCAGAAGCAATCATTATTTGACTCAGAGTAATGAGTTACAGTAATAATTTTCATCATTTTCTCTACCCTATTCCATAAAGATGATTTAACCCAGAGGAGGTCTTTCTAACTTCAGCATTATTCAAGGGAGTTGCTTATGTGTAGCTGTAAATTTAAGCAATTATTGTCTAAAGGACATGGGCCTTGTTATCATGTTGCAGCATTTGGGGTTTTTTATGAGATTAAGTATTAAATTGTTTACAAAAGAATTTTTTTAAAATCACCATTAATTCAGTATTTTATTTTGCTTTATTGTTAGCTCTACTCTTTTTTCATCATGCTCTCTGTTGTTGCACATGCTGATCATCATTTATTTTTAACTTTTTGTATAGTTACTCATTAGGATATGGCAAATAATACTGTCCTTATTACCTGTAATAACTAAGATCCTGCAAGTTATGCCACCTTAAGCTCTTTCAACTAAAAAGATCTATTCTTCTATATTCTATATACACTGTTGGGAATTTAGGCCCCAAACTCGAAACTGTTAGAGCCTGTGGGTCATTTTATTGCAGCAAAAGGAAAGAAAAAATGTTTCTTTTGAAAAGTATATTTTGTCAAACAATATTTATTTTACAAGCTACTTGGCTGTACTGTAGAATACTTCTGGGCTTCACAGGGATAGAAGACAATCACTTTTTAAATTATTAAACAATTAATTAGCTGTCCCATACTTTTGTGACATCTTTATGAAACCAAATTGTTCTTTTATTAACTTGTGCTTCAGCTTTGCAAAAATAGTCCGTTTAAAATTGTCCACGTATGCATGTGAATTTGCATTTCATAGCATCTACACTACTCTCTTCCTTCATTGCCTTAGAAACCAAGAGAAATATGGTTGAAGTCAACAAGGTATGAAATAGAATAATTGACCTATTTATTTCCAGTAGGCTTAATTTTAAAAAGTTAATTTGAATAGCCTGATAATTTGATAAATCATGAAGAGCTGCTTGTATAAGTGCCTAATAATGGTCGTACAACCTGTGAAACACATTTCAGGCATATATCCCTGACCAAGTTACTGATTGCTAGCCCCTACCTCATTGCCAGACTGGCTGCTGAGCCACTGTGATGTGACAGGGCTGTTACAAGTAATTTTCATGTGTAACCCATTGGACTGAATTTAAATAACCTGTGAAAGCTATCTGAACAGATGCACTTTATCAAGTTGGACTGAAGGATCCAAATGAAGTTTAGTAGGTATGTCTTCATATAATTTGTGCATAGCATCTCTTACGGGAATATGTTTGAAAAGCCAGCCTGCATGCTGTTCTTTCTGTAGTCCTAAGAGAAGACAGTGCAATGAGTCATTTCTCTGCTGAGCTTGAGATTGTTCAGAACACATTCAGTGACTCTACCTGGAAAGCTGACAAAAAAGATCAGTGTAGACTCCATCAGTTCCACCTCCTTTCTTCCTCCTTTTGTGGGTTTCCTCTCCTCCCTTTGATATTTTATGTAAATATTACAGTTGCCTGTAATAGCTCTCGCTTTTGTGTCAGTGGTTGCAGTAATCCCCCATCTCCACCAACGTACTAGAGAAACGCAACAAAAGACTGTATGATTTCCTAGGGAATATCCTTGTCAGATTTCAAACTTCCTTCACCAAGACTGGGTACCCTCAGTGGCAGAATGAATACCAGATATCTTGTAAATAGCCTTAAAGTGTGAAGATTCATTAGAAGTAAGATTTCAAAACCATCTAAATGAGTTAGGATCTGAATCCAGAGGCAGATGTAGAATTCTGGGCGTTTCAGTGGCATATTAAGAAGTACCCACTCCACCCAGCCTATAGGTGGGTCGTCGTGCTTTCATCATGTTTCTTTACCTTCTTGCAGAGGTTATTCATCTTTCCCCCATCGGATCTCTAGGTAGAAGCATACACATGGTTTTTCATTAACTAGACTATCAGCATACTCCAGGTTGGTAAAACTACCATTAAGTGTGTTTAAACTAATCCAGATAATTTTTAGAATGTACTTTCCACTGGAACCAATCCTGAAGATACATAGCTGCTTGTGAAAACTGTAGTCCTCTTTAGCTGCTGTAAACAGCAATGTATTTACAGTTGGTGGCATGTATTAATGTGGTTTTTAACACACTGCCTCTCATTTTAAAGTTTTTGTGTTAATCACTGTGCCTGCTGGAAATAAAATACATCAAGATCATTTTTCCTTAGTGACAACTTTAGTTCTTCAGTTCATTCTCAAATGTTAACCATTTCTGAGTTAGGGTAGCTCCTCGGGATGGCTCTGTATTCATTCTAAGAAACAGTGCATTGATAGGCTGGAAAGTTGTTTCTGTGAATTCTGTCATGACAGAAGTTACCAATCTGTGCAGGCAGATATTGTCAGCTGTTATCATTGCTTTATTAAATAAAGCAAAGTTGTCTCTTTGCTTGCCTTCGGTATTACGCATATCATTAATTCTTTTCTCAATTGAGAGGCTAACTTAACACAGCAGTATAATTTTAGGCATTAACTGCATAACCCTGTGTGTGTTCTTTTGCAAATATGATGCTGTTAGAATCCCCTAGGTGCACTGCTGAGATCTTGCCCTCATGATGTAATCTTGCTTTTTTTTGTCCTTTACAGCAACTCTTTCAGTATCTTATTGATTACTGTTCCACAGTTTAAGCCTTCCACCTTTCACAGTCATGCATTATGCATCTACTTCTCTTGCTCTTCATATTCTTAATACTTATCTAATGTTCTCTTCTTTTGGCAAATGTTTTTGCTAACTTCTTTATTCTGGAAAAATGCCAGACACATCTATCCTTTATAGTGCATATTTTTTTCCACCGTAAAACATGCAGGCATACAGTCTGGGTGGTTTGCTTGCTGCGGTGTTCTTGATACAAGCTGATTGTCCTTCATTAAGTACACTCACTCTTGATTCCAGCTTAAAAGTGAAAGATGTTCACTTGATGTGTAATTCAAGCTGGTGGGAACCTGAGTTGAAGTTCATGTGTTCTGTGTAAGCAAGATCCTTAACTCCACTGAGTTTCAGGGGACTCATACATCTTGAACCTAATCACAGCTTTCTTGTCTGCAGATGGAAGAACTATGTAGCCGTATGGGTTCTTGGAGCAGAAGTATTCTAAAGAAAATGGTTGGAAGGGTTATGAGCTAAACCCTTTTCTGTTATGTAATTCAAATTTATTTTCTATGCTGACTGTATTTCCCAATGCCACTGATACTCATGTGCAAACCCATGGGGTCCTTCTTTGCAGATGCTATGAAGTCTTGTAAGTGTTGTACGATAATAGGCCTCTTTGCCAGCTGTAGACGCCTGTTATTAAAAGAGATGATTTGCTGAATATTCCAATACATAGAGATATTTTCAAGTGGATGTGATTTACATAGCATGTGCTGATATGCAGTTTGCTGCCATAGGGAATGATACTTCTTTGTATATAGAAGAACACAGCTGAAAGTAATAGCAAAGGCTGCAGCATGCAATGGCTGAATGATTTCCATATACATGGTATGAAAAATTCCCTGTCATTTTGAAAGGTAAATCAACTTCAGTTTGTTTTGTTTTGTTTTTAATCAATACATGAATATATTTTTACAAAGTAGGATGTTGATCCAGCCCATTCTAGTCGCCCTTTTTCTGCTGTCACAAGCTTCATGAGACGTCTGGGGTCAAGTAACTCTGCTTATGATTTGCTTCTATTTTGCAAACAGCTGTGATATCAGAAGACGCTATCTTCATGCACCTCTTTTTCTAAGATCTTCTATGACCTCATAGCTTAGTTTTTAGAGAGTAAGAATAACACTTTCTACCTACACAAATTTAAATTGAATTTATATCAGTACGTGTGGTTTCCAATTTTTTTCCTTTACAATAACTTGATGTCCTCCAATGCTGGAGTATCATCATTTTAGCCAAATTGAGGCCGTTCCCCCCTCCTCCCGAGATGTTCCGATAGCCATAATGTAAATATTTCTATGAAAGTATTTGACACTGGTTATAAAATAAATGGAGACATGTTCATTCTTTAAGGGTGCAATAATATCAGAACTTTTCAGCATGTGGTGTACTTAGTGGTCATTTTGTCCATCAAGAGATCATTCAGGCAACACTTTAGGGAGGTAGAGATATTTTATTTAATCTATTTCACATTTTATTAAATGTATTTCTTATGATTCTTATAATTTTGAAGTTATTCATACAAATACGGAAATAAAATGCAAGTAGATGAGACAAATGCAGTTTATTCTCCTACAGAGCAAAGCACCTGTGGGGATAAACTAAATGTGACCCTGAGAGCTGTCAAGACAAATTAACTGGTCAAGAACCATCTAAGCAAATTAAAATTTAAACTGTGGAAAACTAAAAGAGAGGACTCTCAGCTGTCATGCTTAACATTTAGACCAACAGTGTTTAAGCAATGAGATGTAATTTCCAATTTTTTTCCTAGGGGACAAACTTATTAAAGAAAGAAACAGTAATGTCTGAAGCAGTACTGAATTCTTGCCAGATTAAGATTAAAAAGTCAGGAAAAAAGACTTTTTTTGAGGTGGAAATTAGTTCAGTAAAAGTTATCATAACTGCAAAACAGGTACCATGATGATTCGGAATTTAAGTTGTAAGCAAAACCAATCTCAATTTTCCAAGCAAATAAGCCAAATGCCACAAGAGAGTATTAAATCACAGGCATTTCTTTGGAGCAGAGTCCTTTCAGTGAGAAAGGTAACTTCTCATGCAAAAAGATATAGTTTATATTCCGAAAACTGGCTAATTCATGCTTATGAAATTAAATGTGAACAGGAAATATTGGGAGCCTGTAAAATGCTGAAGTTAGAGAGAAAAAGTTTTGGTGATTATTGTTAGTTATGGGGCGATTTAACAGAGATTCTTATGCAAATTCTGATATCATTCTTGGCCACATACATTGCATAATATTAGCTGTATCAAAACATAAGGCAATTAAAGATACAGTTTACATTAAGACTGCAGTCATAAAAGCTTGTGGAATATATTTCTCTTAGATGATCCCAATCTCTTTTGAGGATCTCACCATTCATATTCTGTAGTAAATGTATTACTAAATTGTAACTATGGTCATTCCGTAACTGCTGAAAATACTGTGGGGACCAGGTGCTCCAAAGTTGAGCCAGTGAGCCAATCTGTGTAGCTCTGACACTCGAATGTTGCTGACAGTCACACCAGTGATGCAGTAGAGACCTAGCTGCTGGGCTCTCCCAACGAAGTTTTCCTCAGGGCCATTAGAGTACTTTTCTGGATTGTAAATGTTCCTAATTGAGCCCAATTAATTCAGGAATTAAGACCATAGTGAAGACATTGTAGATGATACACAGTAAGAGGTACTGACCACAACAGTGCACCAGATGTATCTGAAGTAAACAATACTGTTTTCCCAGCCAGTGTTTCACAGGAAAGCATACAACTGGGTTATAATTGTACTGAAGGTTACCTTTAAATCTGTTGTTTTCCTTCTAGAATTGATAAATGATACACTCAGTTGGGAGCCTTTAAGATTTACAAAAAGATGTAGCTGTAAAGTGCAGCTATACAGAAAAGTACATTCTATCATTTTTTCTGAACTGACCTTCCATGCAGTTGTCATCTATTAGAAAGGACAACCACAAGTGTCTGAAAGAATCGCCAGAAAAGACCGACTCCAATATGCCAGATACTGTACTATTTCTGAGAGGTGGTGTTCTCTGATATTTCAAATGCATGTTTTTCTGATTCTCAATACAGATAAAGTTATTTTGTACAGCAGTTGTTTATCTGTGCCTCCCCTTGTGATCCTTCTGTAGTTTCTTTTAGCAACTTCGTTCATAAAAGCCCACTTGCTGAATGTATTGATTTCTGCTCCAGTTGCTCCCTAGAGCTCTGTGGCATCACTTTTATGACGCTTATAATAGCAATCCTCTTTTGCAAAGTGGAGATGCCATTTATAATTTATGTACTTACTTATCAGAGCAACCACATGTTTTTATTAGGTTCTGTTCTCATTCAAACCTTGCCTTTAATGACATTGCTGCCTTGGTCCAAGAAAATGGAAAAATTGTGTGACTTTGACTGGACTTCTGTGCATTTCTGAATACCTTTATGAGATGGTGATGACAAGAGTTGATTCAGCATCGGCTGAACTGCTTAGGAGACTGAATTCAGCTACTGAATTCAGGATGAGCAAGATCAGACATTTTAGGAAGAGAACATCAACATCAGACTGCATTTAGGCAGTATTCTGAGATGCCATTTCCTGTGTTTGAAGCACCCAGTCTTTTGAGACAAAATGTACTGAGAAACAAGACCTTGCAACTCTATCTGATAAACAAAAAGAATGTCTTACAGAACCAAATTTGTTATAATTTTATTCTTTTTTTCCCCCCCCTTAATTCCTTACTTTAAGTTTCTCCTGATGGAACACTTAAAATAGAGTGGTTGGTGAGAAATTCAAAACTGAAGTGAAAATTGTGTAACTCAGATGTAATGTGTTAGTGTTCCACATTCTAACCATGCCTTTTAATTTTGTAACAACCATTAGTGGAAGGGCTGACAAATGGTAGAAACCTGGAAAAAAGTGTCAGAATAATTTCTCGCTCTTCTTTTTCTTTTCCCCTGTTACCTACAAAGAGCAGAGAAAGCATGAGAGATTACATCAGCCAGGAAAAAATAGAATCAAGAGGGAGATATGTTACGGAAATTCCTATAAAATCTGTTCTGTGATTAGAGGTATCGTAAAGTGTATGAAGAAACACAGGGGATTGCCTGGAGTTTTCTTACGACTCAGAGGCATCATCACATGGTAGGGCAGACAGCTGCAGTCTTTATGAAACAGCAGTCTTTTCCAACGTATTTATTACAGCAAAAGGAAAAAAATATTATGTGCACTTCTTCAATTAAAAAAAGGATAGGCTGGGTAGCCTGTTTTGAACTGAAACACAGAAAATGTGCCTTCTCTATATTCATAAACTAATTAAAATCTATAATGCAGAGAGTACCGAGAGAGATACAAGCAAACTTTACATACTCAGCACCTAACACCGAGTGCATTTTTTTTGTCTTAAAGGTCTGTGCAGTGCAGAACTGAAAGAAAATTAAGTATTTTTACTTCATTAAATTGCTAAAACAAATATTTTTGAATGTAGGACTGGTTATGAAGAGGCAGTTCTCCCCTTCCATGTTTTAAGATGGGAAATAAGAGAATGAAACAAATGGGAAGTTTCTTAGCAATATTAAGCATTCCTTGAAATGGTTTTGGACATTAACCATGGCTTCAGTTCTGGATATTCCACACCTATAATTAATGCACAAAGAAACCATTATTTTCACCTTCTTGATGGTGATAAAAAAGATTGTTCACTGGAAATAGGAAAATAACCTGATATCCTTGCCCTAAGAATTAAGTTTGCTGACTCTGTTTTACCACGAGCATAACTGAGTTGCTTCAAAAAAGGCGTGCAGATCTTGCGTGTGTCTCCTCTCCCACATCCACAGGGCCTGGGGGCTACAGCTACTGCTGTGATCTCAAGGGTGGAACCCCAGGCAAAATGTATGGAAGTCTGTAATTAAATACCTGTTTAGCTTTCAGAATTCAAGGTTGGAATATGTGATGAAGTGTTAAGATTCTCAGTGTAGGAAGGAATACTGGTAGTTTGGCTGAGGAGATGTGCTGTCCTGTTAGAATAATTTTCTGCCAAAAAATTTGGCATTTCCTTGCAAAAAAAAAGGAGTATTAGAAAGGAATACTAAAGAGTTTTGACAAAGGTGATGACAGTTAGAGCTTTTGTATGGTCCAGGGAGTTCTATGGCAGAAGATTATTCATTTTCCTGTAATTCTCCTTAGTGGTGCCTACAGTTATTGGCTTACTGTCCATGCTGGTTGAGGAAAGATTTTTTGTTTTGTTTTGATGCTTGTTTAATGTTTGCATCTTCTGCTTTTGAAAATGATCAACATTCTAGGTCAATGCTTTCTATGGGGTAACCAAGCATATTGCAAAGACCCAGCTATATCTTTCCAAAAGAGTTGGCTGTTCAAACACAGTGTTCTAGAATTGTCCGTCTTGTTTGATATCTTCCTCAACCTGCTCCTCCTCCTTTCTGAATTTCATGCTGATGTAAAATCTTTTTTAAGGATAACATCAAAGAAGCCTGTATGCATGTCAATCCCACAGTGATACTTAGCACATTGCTCGCGTTTATGTTATGTAAATGTAAGAGAATCGCTGTTTGAGAAAAGCTGCTACAAAGCAGGTAGTGATTTAATGAAAAGCACAAAGATTGAAAGGGGTTTGCCGGAGCCCTGTGTGATGTGAATGTTAAGAAGCCCATTCACGTCATCAGCTTCCCTGCTGTACTTTCTATTCTCCCTCCTTTTTCAAGCCAACTTGAATACAGGGAACTGCGTGCTAAGGAAAACCTCAAACTAAATGTGTAATCAGTCTAGCCACAACCAATGCAGTGCAGTTAATCATTTTTATTAACTGAATTAGGTTTTTGGGTTTTTTTTTGCTGTATCTGCATCTCTTTTGAGACTGGAGCACATAAGACACATTTAGAATGTAGTTACTTTTGGAAAACTCCATTTATACATTCAAAAGAAAAACCAAGGTTATTCTTTCTAAGAGGAATGTTCAGGTAGCATATATTTAAATAACAAAAGCGTATGTCTAATGCCTAGTTTAACATGCAAGGTTAGCTCTGAGGATCTGACTCCTCTTCAAGCAGTGAAAATCTGAACTAATGCAGCTGAAAAAAAATTTGCTAAAACTGTAAAACCCATATTAAATGAGAGTTTGCTGGAGTCAAGGAATTTCTGCTCGAATTAGTTATGGGATTACAGCCAAGTTAAGCCTCTAGGTGTCTGGAGGTACACAGGAAAATACAAATGATCACCATAAGAGCTTTCTAGGTTCACAGAGCCAACATGGGTTTTGGCTCAGCAAGTCTACAAATTCTACCTTAATCCTTTTTCAAAAAGATAAAAAAGTGCCTTTGCCATTGGGGCACTTCAGTTCCACAAAACACTATTGATTTGATATTGATTGATACTTGAGTTTGTGTGTTCATAGACGCAATAATATACTAAATATATTCTAGAAGTAGTCCCATTGATTTAAGTGAACTATTCAGTGCACGTGCTGTTGATGTCACCTTCAAGTAAATAAAGTAGTTTTAATTATCCGATAGGAAAAATTAAAGTGGACTTTCATTTACATTTTGTAAGAGAGAATTAATTTTGTTTCTAAGCCAGATTGTTTTTGTAACTAGTTTTTGTAAACATTGCAGCATAAATCCATTAACAGTTGGATGCAGTGATTCATAGTGAAAATGTCCCAGTGATTTACATTGGTAGGAGCGATAGGAGAATGAGGCATCTTATCTCTGTGTTTTTTTCCTAATTATATACTGTCATTACTAAAAAGTCCATTGTAACTGCTGCAAAGTAAAATTGTATAACCTGTTGCACCCTTCAAAATAAATGAAATATCAAAGCTAAGAATTTAACAATAGAAAAAATAGACTGGATAGTAAAATATTTCACTTTATTAAATTTTGATTTGATGTCACATGATACAGGAAATTAATGTTTGTATAGAATTTTATGAGCTTTTAATCTAGCAATGTTTCTTTAACATAAGTAAATAGACTGTAGTATTTAAATGCCTTTGAATTCCAAGGGATTTAAGACCCCCAAGTGTAATTTAAGCCTTTTAAAATTAATAAATATTTTATAAAAATACAGAATATATAATAGTATAATTACTTAGGATTTCATGCTCAGTGTCTGAGAAGCTTTCTATAATTCTCACCCACTTTTCTTGTAAAAAAATTTTGTTGTATCAAAAAAGAGGATATATACCCACATATTTATTTTCTCTTATTCACATCTTGTTTTCCTCACCATCCTTGTCAGCCTCAATCTAATGCAAAACAAGGAGCTAATTTGCATGCATTACTTTCATTTCAGGCCTAATAAGATTACATTGTTAAATAATGGCAGTATGTATTTTTACCAATAGATTCTTTTCCAGACACGTATTTCTGCAGTGGCAAATTTCAGCTAAAGTCCATGGACACTGATTTCTAACTGCTATGTAGAATTTCAGATTTTTCCCTGACTGACCTGCTTAAAATAATTAGCTTTTTCCTTATGCTGGACTGACAGCTACCTGAGAAACAGCAGGCATTCTCAATGTTAATAATGCTATGCAGCCCAAGGCTTTTTTTCTTAAATAACTAGCATAAAGAACATTGCAGCAAGTCATATTTGTTGAATAAATTTGAAGATGTTTTAGCTTAACAGAATCAAAGATGAAATCGAAATACACACAAAAAAGAACAGAGAATTCATATTATATTTTCCCGTAGGCTCTGGTTCACAAAGTACTTGGCTCATGATGACCAGACTATGTGATTTTGTTTCTGTATATGATTCCTGGTTAATACTCGGCATGAATTAGTATGTGACCTATCAAAAATATCTGTAAGGGTTGTTTGGCTTTGGACAAGAAAAAGATTCTCTGTCGTGGCCTGGAGATAACACAGCATCATTAGGTGAAAAATCATCAGAAATAGGTATCACTGAAAGAGGATCCATTATGTTCATGCTGCACATACTTGTAATAAAAGGTAGTCGCTTTAGCAAAACAGGATAGTCTCGAGGTGCCCAAGGAATGGGAAGGACAGCCACAGGAGTGACTCTCTCAAGTTAGCAAGGAAGACTCAGGGACCACGCCAGAACTACCACCTTGTTTGCCTTTTCCTCAGTTCACTACACTTCTTTCTGGACCATACAAAATACAGCTGCTGGTCTTTCCCTAGCTTACGTTATGTCACCTACCCACTTATATCTTCTAAGAATACACCTGAGCATTTGTACCAAGCCTTACATTAGTAAATTTGTACTAAGTAAATTCATACTAAGTCTTGACAATGCAATGCACTGTGAATCTACAACGGAGGCACATTCAGAAGAGAAGACAATTTACCACACAAAAATCAGTGCATCATAAAGCATTTTCTGAAAATTAGCTTTGACAATAGATATGTAAGCAATTTGCTACTTTGAACATGTTTCAAAATAAGTAAACAGTAACTTGACAAGCATTGCATATGCTTTCGGAGAGCTGCGAGGCATAATGGGGACAGTAAGGAGCTTTCATTCAAGAGGAAAGCACGTGGAACAGTCCTCCTGAAGGCCTCTATTCTATCATTAAGAAGACATTTTTGTTGTATTTTTGTAACAATTAGCTAATGATTCTGAACCCATATGCTTGTACCAGATGTCTGAACCTTCACAGGCCTGATCAAATTTATTCCTTTAGACAAACCACTTCATATTACTTAATAATAATAGTCAAAATCATTATTTTAATTGTCATCACTTCAAATCCAAACATAGCAAATATGATGAATAATATGCTTCAAATTTTTCCCTTGATTAATGGGATATAAATGTGCAGAAAAATGCTCCAGTCTTGAAGATGTGATTTTCCCAGTGAAGCCATTGCTAGCAACATCTTTCCTGGAGCAGTTTCCCTCCACTGTGGAACACTGATTGTGATTCTACAGGGCAGCACCCAAAATGAAATGTTATAACTTTCATGCGCTACAGTTGCTAACGTTAATAACTGCCATTTCTCTGCATTTCACCGTGTCTCCCTGTCACTATTAAGAGTTTGTTGCTCTTGAAATACTTATTACCTGTAAAGCTTAGCACCTCTATCTGCATCATACTTGGCTTGAACTTCTCATATCCCTTTAGACCTTACCAGCTCTGTCTGTCACTCTGGCCATTCTCTTTAGCAATCCAAAAATGCCCCAAATTACGCAACAGCAGAGCTTTGTGTTGAAATACTGCTATATAAGAGTCACCAAAGCCTAAAAAACGTTAATAGTCCACCATGTATATAAGGTTGCCATTACTCTTTGACAGTAAATATTACTTTGTCCCAGGTTACTTGATCTGAAAAAGAAAAGACCCTCACAAGCAGCAGGATGCTAATAATGATCCTACATTTACATAGGGCCTCTCATCTCAGAAGTTTTAAACTCTCTTGTGACAGCTGCATAAGGACAAAGTTATTCTTGACTGAAATGCCAGCTGTGGACTGAAATGTGGTGGTTGTTTAAAACAGAAGCAAACCACGCAATACAAGCAGTGAGAACAGACAGTGCAATCTACCTTCTGGCTTTCAATAGAAGTAGATAAGGGTACCATTTTTAACACTGTTTTCCAAAGCATTTTGACTGTTTTCTATCATCTCAGTCTGTTGGAATCTCAATTTGGATCAAATTAGAATATACTTTCATCAGCATAAAAATGGAAATGCCACCATGATGACTTGTTTCAATATAGATTCAGAAAAATGATCATTTTCTGAATCATAAACATTGTATTTACCTTTGTATTAGTGTTTACTTTTCCAATCTGATATATTTGCAAACCAGTGCCAGTGCATCCGTATATAAGCAGTACCTTTCACTGTCATTAACTGCAGTTGTGTAATTGTGTATGTATTTTTTATCAGAAGTCATACCTCCATTTGCCCATAACTGCACTGGAATACTATGTCTTCTTTTAGTGGATTTCTAGGCAGGTTCTTTTCAACTCTTGTTAGTATCCTTGTCTGCAAGCATTTATTGATTTTTAGAGTCAAACCAATGAGTTAAAACACAGGAGCTGGAAACAGAAATTGCAGAGAGGTAAAATGGAAGGTAATGAACACTGGAAATAAGCATTGCTTTAATAAGCGTTGCTTCTTTGCTAGCTGCTAGTTGGTTCTATCAAGAGAACTCTTGGTAGATCACTATAAATTTTAAATCAAAAAATTAGAATATACCCGTGCATGACTGTACTGTGATCTAAAGTGTCCCTTGAGAATATTTCCTAATTATACTGCTTGATCAGTTTTATTACGTTACCCAGAACAGCCAGTCTGCAAGATATACTGACACTTCTGTATAAAGAATGTTACACTGTAATAATGGATTTATTTTTACATAGTTATGTCTCATTTACTAGACTGACTTGTGGGCCAGGATTACCTGTATGTGAGATTCATTAATATGAGCTCAACTTCAGTTAGCTTTAGGATATCTATTGCAGGAAACATAATAACAAAACATGATCTTCTTGTTCTGTTTTACTGTACAAGTGGTATTGACAGTCATTTGGGTTGAAAGCAACACAGATTATAGTGCATCCATAGTCTATAAATACTATTGAATTTCTAATTGTTTAGTAAAAATGTCAGATAATGCCCTTTTCTAAGATTATTACAGATGAAGAGATTGTGGGATGGGCCTTAAGGGAAGACCACATACTTTCTTCAAATACACAATTCCCAATAATTCTGAGGTATCACGTGAATTTTTCTCAGAGTACAATTGGTCATCGGGACATGTAAATCAAGTTTACCGAATGATGTTACCTATAGAAAGTGGTAAAATGACCTTTAGACTGAAATAACATGAAATAAGCTTATCTTCACACTTCTTTGTACTTTCTGGATATAATTTAGAAACCTTGTTATTTTTTAATGCTCCAAAGAATCACAGTTACTGTTTCAAAATGTACTTTTTTTAGAATAAGAAGCTGGCCATTATTTTAACATATCTACTAAACAGTTCCTTTTTTTTCTGAGAAATCTGTGTTCCTTCTCTGCACCACAACCAGAAAATGCAAATTCTGTTATCTTTTAGGGAATGCTTAGTCATGGCGCTTCATTATCATGTTTGGGGATGGTAGCTGTGGAGTAGAGAAAGTCATTGCCTCCATAAGAATTAGTGATGGTCTGATAGACACATCATAATTCATTCTGGTATATCTTGAACTGCTACAAAATTATAATAATTATGTTAGTATTTTATGTAATTTATTAATTTTGCATATAATTGTGGCTTTCTCTTAATCATCTTAATGAAACTTTCTTAACAGGAACAGTAATCCAAGGTGTGGCTTGTGCAGATAATGTTAACTCAAGCTTGCACGAATGCCTACTAGGGTTAGCCAGAGATGCAATCTATTTCCTTCTGCTCTTTCACCATTGTTGTTTGCTTCATTATGAGGATAAATACAGACTGTTCCAGGATGGTATTAACATGGCTTAACAGTATGCCATAAGGTTTCATTTTGCTGGTGACATTGTTCTCTTATGTGACAGCTTACCAGTTTGCAAAAACGGCAAAAATTGAAATATTGTCTATCATTTCCACTCAAAAGATGGAATATTAATGAGATCTGAAAGAATAAATTTTATGAGCAATTCAAATCAAGTATGACATTAGATGGCAAAAGAAGGAAGAAAAAGCACTAGGGTGAATTATTTTGTATGCCCTGCAATCAGCAGGCCCGTCTGACATTACACAGACAAACCAGGCAACTTTGGTTCACATGGAATTTCTGCCTGGACATACAACATGGAAAATGGAGACCTATCAAAGACATTCATAGGATACTTAAATACCTGTGAAAACCAATGCCTTTGAAAAAATGCCAGGAGTTGTGTGGAATTAATTAATTCCACATGCCAAGGTTCTTCATATATCAACAGCCTCTTATTGCAAAAAATATTCATAAAAGAAAATGGAAATATATGAAATATTTTGAGAATAAAACATGCTATTTTCACACTAGAGGATCCCATAAAAGAGGCCTTATTAATGAATAACTACAAAACTACCTTTAATTATGCAAAATTTATGGAACTTAACAGTGGAGAGAAGAAGCAAAGAGCAGTCCACAACAAGCAGGGGTTAGGAAAGCTTTTTTTCACATTCTAAGCAATATTGATGGCTTTTGGAATGATTCAGTGATTGAATTAAAACACTTTCATTGAATGATCATTTGAGCTATTTGTTTTCTAGTTTAAGTATTTCCTCACTGCTGATATGCAAATAATGATTTCTGCTTCTACCACAAAAGCTATTGATAATTTGTTCTGAGAATTATTAGAGAAACAAGAAATAGTTAATAAGATCCGATCCCCCAGTGTGTCTTTCTTTCAGTGATTTCTTTCAGATGGTTTCTTTAGCACATTTCCTAGTGTTTTTAAGACCACTTTTGAAAGTCTTGAGTGTGTTTTTCTCCATTTTCCTTATAAAACTATAACTATTTAAACTTATCCTTTAACTTTGCTTCTTAATTTCCTATGTGAAATTTTCCTGTCGCTCTATTTATCTTTATAATTTCTCTGTTTTTTTATGTAGATTAATTATTTGTTGTAGTTTTGATGGGTTATTCACTAGTTCTCTTCATTCTCCAAAAGTTATTTCCGGAAATACAGCATCTCTGAGATACTGCACTAAGTAGATCTATTTCTTTTTGTATGACATTCAAGTAATGAGTATTCTAAACTTCTCTATTAATTCTGAACTTCTCTTACATTACTCTACCTGTTCCCTCCAACTGCATGACAAAAATGCAAGCTTCAAAGTTTTTTTTTCTCTGCTTTGAATGTCTTTTTCCTCTGTAAACCATGAAGTTGTTTTCTGTATAAATAAATACAATTATCAGTGTGGCTTGGCAATGAACAATGAAAATCTCCTGACAATGGGCAATTAAAATCTCTCCTTAGTGTTCTGTAATTTAGGACATTTACATTATGAGCTCATTGTTCCTGCTGAGTGATCAATAACAGATGCCTACATCTGTCCTTCCTGGTTTTAGAAATGTGCTCACTGCAGCACATTCCTATCTAGTATAAGATGTGTTCTATCCATGGCAAAGAATTTCATAAATAGATACCATTTTTGAACTACCTCCCTCGTGCCTTCCAGGAAAGCAACATTTCATAGTCCGAAAGAGAAGTTAGAAGCATCCTTGATATTCACAGTAGATTTTAATGTAGAATCAATGAAACATCAATATATGCCCTCTTCCAACTGCACCTTAAAGCTACTGGAAGTTGTGCTCAGGTTCTTTAGGCAGGTCGTTTTCAACTTGCTCAAACTGATCTGAGGCTGTCAAAATGGCAACCCTTTATTTATAAAATAATATTTTGATGGATTTGCATACACTTACAACATACAGAAGCACTCCTAGTTTGCCAAGCTTGAGATCAAAACTTGCTGGTATATGTCACTTGGTTTCTGTTACCTACTAATGCTTAGTATGGGCATGTCTTTCTTATTTTGAAAAATCAGAAATATTTGCATTTCAGGATAGACAACATGGTACAGCAGCTGAGCTTTTTGTTATTTAGTGTACCACTTGAACTCTGTGCTACAGGACAGTAAAAACTCCCATGCAGGACCAGACACTGATTGGGCAGTGTCTGGGAGAAAAGGAATTTATCATCCCCATGCTGTTTCTTCCATTCTTTTCTTCTGTTGCTCTCCCTTTGTTACTTTCTCCTGCATTCTGAATGCAGTTCACTTCCAAGTCACTGCAACCCTCTCTGAGATACATAAGGCCAGAGATAGAATTTTTTAATGTTAAATGAACAAATTACTTCACAATCTGATGCTTACTCTCCATCGGATTATGAAAAAGGCAGGAAACATACTGCTAGAGAATAATATGAATAAACAAGAGGAGAGAGAGGCAAAGAGAACAGAGGAAGCTGCTGGAGAGAAAGAGCTATAACATGCTCTTCATTCAAGTGATAATTGCTGTGTCTGAGTTGTCAGGCTGATGACACTACTGTCTGTCTTAACTCAAACAGAGGTAGTTTTCCATGTAAACCGAAAAGCAGATGTGTCAAATTAATCCTTTCTATAGTTGTAGTAGTTTCAGTTATAGAAGACACAATTTCTGCCTTAAGAACTCCTGAAATCTATACAATTTTTCTAGGCTTTGTATGATGCTTAGAATGAAAAAGGTGAACACTTTTGTAGGGAATAGAAGTGAGTGTATTTTGTAAAATTATTGTCTGTTCCATTTTTATTTTAAACATACCATCCACATTATAACTAAAATGCACCATAGACCGTTTATAATTAATTTTTATTGGAAAACAGTTGGTGAAATATTTGAATAGGAAAACCCAAACATTACATTGGACTTGAATCTTCTGAGTGCATCACTATAGAAGGTTAACAAGGATACTTTTTGGGAGCCATTTGAGTATTAGTTAATCAGAAATAATTTAATTTTGATTCATCACTAGAGCTCTTCAAATACAACCTTACAATTTCTTCCTCTCTGAATCCTATAATGATAAGTCACTAAGCTCCATCTTTCCAGCGCCTGTCATCACTACAATGACACCAGGGGACAGGGGAAAGGTTTTGTGTTTAGTAAAAAAACTAAACTACAAAAGTAGCTTTTAGAAGATTTATACAAAATTATGCTGAGGAGAGAGGATGAATGTACATTATTGCTCAGGATTGTTCCATACTATTGTAGTTTATTAAGTACAGTGCTTCATTTAATATCAACAGTGTCACTAATTTCATCATCAGAACAACAACCTCCATTCCTGTCATGGCAGGACAGCTGTTCTCAGAAAGAATGGCATTAAAAGGATAAGTTCTTTACTTTTTAGTTTTCACACCTTTGTAGGTGTTTAAAGAATTTGGCAAAGCACCTCAGGACAAACTATAACATACTTTTTACTTTCCCAGCATATGCAAGCATTGTAATATTTATTGTGCCTCATGCATTTTTTTCTTCATTACAAATAGAAATGCAAGACATTAAGCCTGTCAGAAAGAGATGTAGGGAAATTTCATTACGTAGGAATATTTCTTTACTCAAGCAGAGGGAGTGTTCATCTGACCTGTAGTGTACATTTAGGAGACTACCCTGAGGTCAGACCCAGAAAGCATTCAGCTACCTTCCCACTGGTTTTGAGATGTAGGAACTGGCAAGGAACTTTGCCTGACACTCCACCATCTAGACAGTGTTTTCTGGCATACACTAAAATGTTATTCATGATGTATTTGTTGCAAAGTGTACTGTTTCTAAAACTGCTTTCCAAATGAGGTATCCAGAAATACTGTAACACTGAGAGGTTCTGCTATTTTTCTAGGAAATAGACATTTTATAAACTTGTAAAAGTAACTCTGAGGTGTTACACATAGAGTTCTCAATGTTGTGGTACATGTGTTGGTGTCATTCCTGCCAAAGCAAGGTAAAATTTAGAATCAGGAATTAGGAGGGCAAGAAAGCGTTGTCAGGATTACGTCTGGGAATATACCATGAAAGTATATTATTGCTCAGCAAGATCCAGTATATTTGCAGTTTCTTGACATATAGTACCTCATTTAATGTGATCTGAAAGTGTCATCCACAGGATCCAATTTATTCTGAATTTTGCTTCCTGATAGAATATATTGTGAAATAATGGAAATCTGGAGAATGTTGATCTTCTCTGAATTTGCATTGCCACTCTGTTCTCCCCATAGTGGTCAGAATTTGAAGAAAGGTGGGGATTTTGCATAATGTGTCTTAAGAACATATGGCAAGGTTACAAGATACAGCAATGCGTGACATTTGTGTCTGGCTGCCTATATTAAGGTTCAAGACAATAAAATACATTTCTTTACATAATGACCTGGAAGATTAGTTACGCTTGATAAATGGAACTTGAGAGACACTCGTTCAACTCAGACTTTTTTCTGCAAGCAGAATTACATTTATTTAAAAGGTCTCAATGTATCCACTTTATAGATAGGGAAATTTTATAATATATCCCTAAATATCCAGATAATAAATATAGGCCATTAAATTGCTAAATGTTGCTGAAATCTTTTATGTAGATAGTGCTAATCCAGTCAGTTCTTGGAAGATTTATGGATCAGTTTCTAACTGGTCCTCAAAAAGGTACTAGTGAAAATGAGATAATAGTGATAGGGATGCAGAAATACCTCGGATAAATAATTTCCATATAATGTTACAGATAGACTTGAGATATGGAGGTCTTTCTACAATACCCTACTCAGCTTATAGGTCAGCTTGCCATGACACTAACTGTGGCTGTGTCACTACTGGGAAGGCAGGAAACGGAGCAATGGACTCAGCAAAGTGTTTTGTTGTCTGTCCAGGCTGCCAGAGGTACACAGGTTGAATTAAAAGTGATGATAGTTAAAGCTGTGAGGGTACTGGGTCTTAGTTATCCTGCCAGTCTTCTGAGCACTTTATGATATCTTAAGGTTGGAAAGAATGAGGCTTCTGTAAAGTCTTAGCAAAAGTGGAATGGGCATAGATTTGCTTCTCATGCTGAAACTATTCTGCTTTCAGGAGGCTATGCCATTAGATTCTTATAAAGTAAGACATTTGGAACAGAGTATTGATTTGATCTTGGATACTTTGTCTCTGACTTTTTTTTGCTAGGCTTTCACTAGAGTTAAATATTTTTCCTGCTAGGCCTAAACATTAATAGCTTTATTACTTACAATTTATAGTCAATATTGACTGCATCTCTTTTCATTTTCCATGTGTATAGTAGGTGATAACAAAAACATGACATGGTTGCAAGGTCTTTTGGCCAGTAACTTTTATAAATACTAATTCTTAATGATATGCAAGTATTTTAGAAGGAAATAAGAATTAAAAATAATTTAAATAAAGTCAAGACAATGGAAGATAAAGTAAAAAATTAAAGTGAAAGTAAAAAATTAAAGGAAAGAGAATAAAGAAAAATCCAATGTATCCTCATATCATATTTACTCATTATGAGAGCAACTCACCTGTGCTACACTTCTTTTCCAAGACAGAGTGAGCTGAGATCCTGAACTTTTAGATTACACTTTGTGTATAATTTTTTCATATTCTCTCCTAACCAAGTTGTAGCCTCCTGCCAGTCCAGTCTTTCCATTGACGTTGGTTCTCAGAATATTTGAAATGCAGATTCATTCTGGGCATCTGCAGCTAGGATAGCCTTCTCACACAGGTATTCTGGAAAATACACACCATGAAATATCCAGAAGGAAGCTAGAGCTATAATCTCTGTGGGACTGTTTGACATGTTTCAAAGATGAGGGTCATACATATGCAAGAAACTATCCCAAGATCTTGTCTGAACTGGCAGAAGCCTTGACAAGAGGTTAGGCCATTCTTCAGCAGACAGGCTGGATATGTAAACTGTTCCAGAGGGATGTTTGTCTGACCTGTTCTTAGTTGGGTTCGAAACCTCCTGCAAAGGAAATGGCCAGACCTGCCCTCACAACTTAACTGTACCCAACGTCGGGAACCTGCTCCTTGAAGTCTGGTCTTAACCACTTATATTATGAACTAGTCAACTCTGAGGTGTGCTCTGGTGACCCTTTTAAAGCAAATAGTTTACAACATTCGACAGAGTAGTTGTTACCAAAATTTATTACTGAAAAATATTACGTCCTGAAACTTGTAAGAGGAATCACAGAGGAATTACAGACAATCCTGATTCAGTGGCTTCCTAGCAGCAACTGGAAATGTGGTACTAGTGGAACACGGTGATCCAAGGGGGAGCCACATCACTAAATTATTTGTTTTGATTTTGAAATTGATGAGAGTAGAAAGAAAATGATGAAACCTTTGCTTTTAGAACTGCTTGAAAATTCAGTGCTAATTGTGAGGGCATCTCTATTTGTGGCTCTTCGTTCTCTTCCAAACCTATTTGTCTTCAGAAAGAACTGAAAAGATGTTATAAACCCTACATTTTTCTAAATAAGATATGACCTAGGTTATCTATCAGGTTTGAAATTGTATCTTGTGAAGCTGAATTCTTGCATTATGGGAGTCTAAGGTCATGAAGGGGGATCAAGAAAGCTAAGTATCATCCAGTTCAGTACCTATAAGGCTGCTTTTGCAGTAGATCATAATATTTAGCTATGTTTCCAGTAAGCTCTAAGATTTTATATATTACGTTCTGTAAATAGAGGAGACTCCCTGGTTATGACATATTGCTACAGAACAGGTAGTGATCTAATGAAAAGCAAGAGAAGACTGAGAAGGGGTTTGCCGGAGCCCTGCGTGATATGAATGCTAACAAGTCCACTCACGTCATCAGCTTCCCTGCTCTCAGCTCCCCCCTCCCTCCCTTCCTTTTTCTTTTATGAGCCAGCTTGAAATCAGGGAATTACATGCTAAGGAAAACCCTTCAGCTAAACATATAATTATTCGGCACAGGATCAGTGCAGCACAGTTAATCAGTTTACCAACTGAATTAATTTTTATTTTTTCATGTCTGCATCTCCTGTTGAGAGTGGAGAAATTCTAGATTTAAAGAGGAAAAATGGGTTGCAGTTGTGAAATGAGTATCTAAAGCTGAGCATTCTTTATGAGAGAAACCTCCACTGCAGGCTGTTTTGGCAGAGAAACCTTACTGTCAGTCCCCAAGACTGTAAATAACTGACTCCATGTGGAGTTATTACTTACAGGTACTTAAGAAATAACTGGCTTCCTATTTTAATTTTCAGCTATTTAATAACACTCCGTTCTCTGAAAGTCACAGGTGTATTTCATTGCATTGTATTTCATTGGATTGTTTTGAAAAGTTAGTATTTATTTGGACACAGGTGTCTCTTCACGGTAAATGAGTTCACATTTTAAATGACCTACTTGTAAGTGGCTTCATTTAGGTAGTACAAAATCTTAAATGTGCTATTTGTAAAAGTAAAGCGAATACCTTTTAGATTCTACTTACAATGAAGACACAAACTATCATGCTTCTATTAATTCTAAGTGCAAATAAGGCATCATGCCTCCCCTCTGCCCTCCAAACCCCTCAAATTCTGTACAGGATTACCTTCCATAGCGCATATATGTGTATGAAAATAGATGGACTTGGGTTTAGGAGTCCTCACTCTGGTAGCCTGTTTGCAACTACAAAGTGTCACTGAGTTTCACAGGAACTTCATAGGCTGAAAGGAAATCAAAGTCTCCGAGTAGAAGCATTACAGATTTAAATATGAAGTGTAGTTTGTCATTTACTCATGTTAATATGTTAAACTTAATCAGAGGAAAAACAGACTAAGTTTGAAAACTATTCTGATTCTTAATGTACTTGCAAACTTTATGCATAATATTTATTTTTCCAACAGTGGCAGAACGGAATTTTAGCATGGCAGAGTTCTTTCTCTTAACATACCTTTTGGGTCCATAGCACATATTTAAGTTTTGTAAGAAATCGGTACATTCCAGGAGAAATACCGGCTCATTTTCTGAAGTGAGAACCATTTAGAAATTTAACATTTTGGAAAATTTTGATAAAAACCTGAATAGTAACCAAAAACTGTTGTTAAAAATATGTTCACAATTAATATCTTTTGCTCCTTTGAAGACTTTCTTTTTAATGACAGTACCTTCTGCTGTATATTTGCTAAACTTTACAAAATATTTTTGTATACACTAAAGACTATTTCTTTAACACAAAGGCATCTGTACTTTAACTTCTAGAGCCTCTATAAGCCTCAAGAATCAATTTCTAAAGACTTGCATGGCCTTTTCAGGTTGTCCCCACAATCAGATGCAGTTCCCAAGTTGAATTCCAGTTGAATGCGTTTCTGAGAAAAGAACTGTGGATAAATAGAAAATGCCAACTTGTCATAATAATGTTCCTTAAAGCCTACCAATTTTTACTTTTTTGGCAAGTAACATTTCCTTAAGGAAAAGAACAGAAGGGTGTCTCCTCTTGGTTGGGGCTTAGGCTACAGCTGCTTCTGATAATAGCACACTGTAACCAGGACGCATTCTGGGTAGCCAGGTCTTAAACTATTAACATCATTTTGGTGGTTTTCTTCCATCTTCTCTTCAATTATTTGATTTTGCTGGTACTCACTGATACTTAATTTTAATACATGTACTTTGCTAACATTTTTAAAAGTAAGTTATGATAGCTTAAGTAATTATGATAAATTCAAGTAATTTCCCAATGAAGTACATTTTAATTTACAACCTTTACAAATAAAGCTAATCAACTACATATTTTAAGACAAAAAAAGATGTATTACACTTACATTTGTTATATTGCTTATTAACATGTCGCTTTCTATAGCAAAGGTAATATTTCACATTCATAGCGTGGTATTTTTTCTAAAAAGTTTTTACTTTATCTTTTAATGCTGCCAAAGAAGTGTATCCTTCAGTATAGAAGACATATGTAAAAGCTACCTTATCACTTGAATAGTACTACCTATGCAGACCTTTGACCTCTCTAATACATTAATAGCTGTTCAGCAGAATGACCATAGCTAATGGAACTGACATACAGAATATATGTAAATTACAGATAAACAGAGGCCACAATTGGGAAATTTTTGTAAAAGAAGAGATTTACAAGTAATTTTAAAGTAATTCTGGTATGTTTCCATTTGTGTGTGTTAGGTCTTTCCTTTGGCTGCAATTGAAATATGCATTTATAAAGATAAGCACCAGGATTAAAAGAGAACTTGGAATATTAGCATGGTAAAATTGGACAAATGTACAACTTTTACTGTTTGTGGATCTGCAGCTCTCATGTCAGCAAGGAATATGCCTATCTGTCTGGTGAATACTTCAATGTTCATTGCATCATATTTATTTATGCTTAAGCTCAGAGGCACGCAACTGACAGTACTGTCTACTCCAGACGTCCCTACGGATGCAGTATGCAGTCTTTGTATAGAAATTTAACTGTCAGGCAACTCCATACATTTAAACCTTTTATTTGTATGACCTTCTCGCTTCCCATGGTATGCACTACACATGTTATGGATTAATGTTATTCAAGATGTAATTAGTTTACATCAAGAAGGATAAAAAAGTAGCAGGAAGTATTTTTAAATTTAGCAACAAGTATTATACACACCTTGACATTTAATTTACGTTATGATTCAAGTAACGACTTAAACAGAATAATGTTCTGTCAATTTTCAAGGTCTTTTATGTACTGAAAATAAAGGTGTGGATCATGCATGTACAGTAGGAACTGATTTCAAGGAATGACATTGGAGTATGGGAGTTAATCCTATATCAAATGGTTTTGGGATTCATCCCAATGACCTGCTTAAGATCTCCCAATTAACCTGAATTCACAAACACCTGAGGAACAAACTACATACATTCCCTAAGATACCATTACCTTCATAATACCGTGTGCTTGTAAAAGAAGAGTTTGCTTATAACTGTAATATGTCTGATGAGCACCTAAGCAGCCCAATTTCAGTTAAGTATGGAGACGTATCTCAGCAAAATGAAATCAAACCCGTTGTTAGTAATAATACTATGAAGGCTTTAAGGATATCGTAGTGGGCATCCAATTCGACCCTCCAGTGAGTTCAGTAATCACATTACAGAAACCATTTCCATGAGTGAGGAACAAACAAAATTTGCACCTCTTCTCCTTATATAATGGAGATTCCTTGTAGCGGAAATTATTTATCTCTAAGACAGAGAGCTCATCAGAAGCAATATATAACAGCACTAATGCTTCCGACTGTGGAAATATGTTTTTCCTCACTCGGGAGGAATTTAAAACACTTATGGTCAGGACCAATTCTTCACCCTCCCATCCTGCCCAGCCTGTTTGCAGCACAGCCGAGCACTGTAAGGCAAAACATGTCACAGCTTATGGCTGTGTTGTGAAACTGCCAGTGTGCAGGGAAATCGTCATTCCCCTCCAAGTTACGGAGAAGAGTTTCCCCGGCGAAGCCGTGCTCAGCCCGGCGCGTACCCTGCGCGCCCCCGGCGCGGCGCGGGCT
The DNA here is from genome assembly GCA_028565335.1 of Limnodromus scolopaceus. Classification (NCBI taxonomy): domain Eukaryota; kingdom Metazoa; phylum Chordata; class Aves; order Charadriiformes; family Scolopacidae; genus Limnodromus; species Limnodromus scolopaceus. The sequence goes on along the minus strand of JAOXNO010000063.1, from coordinate 15,033,761 downwards.
GCACTGTCCAGGGTACCGGCGGCGGAGGGGGCGCGGGCGCGCTGGGCAGCAGGAGCGGGAGCGGCTGGGAAGCCTGAACGAAATCAGGACGTGTCACCAGAGGAGCCGAATTCCTCAGTCCAGCCACCGGCACCTTATGCTCCTTGTGGTACCCTAAACTACGCACGAGTGCTGCACAGCCACTGCATCACATCACCTGATGTGAGCAAAACAGACCTAATCAGGGCAAATTTAAAGCAACCAAACATAATAACGTTACACTGTGCGATGCATAATGGAGCCATGAGACACAAACACTTTATGCCTGCGTTTACCAACAAATGCGTTTGATCCCTACTCAGTTCTCGGCAGAAATCCCAACAACATGCTGCACAGCTTAAACAGCTTCTCTCCTCAGTCGTGTCTTTAAAAACTACTGTGCAAAGCAGCATACGGATTATTAAAACTGAATAAACTCTTCCCAAAACAAAGGATACAAGAGCAGATATGTAAATTGCAAGGATCCAAAGTACAGACAATACATGGTAATAAATGATCATACCTTTCATCCAATCCACTACTTGCTTGGGCGTCCACTTGCTAATAGGTTCCATAACGAGAGCCATCATCAGATCACTTTATCATTCACACCAAAATCAGAAAAAGGAGAGAAAAAAATGTATCAGAGCATGGCTGGGCTAAGAGAGCTGTAGGATTTTACAGTGCAGTCCAAAGAGAAGATGATGCTTTGTCCCTCCAGGTTTCTCCTGCACTGATTCAGTAATGTATAAAATTACACTGCTTGATCAGCTCTGGCACCTCCCCCACTGCACACAGCCTGCAACACACTGGAGCACAGAGCCAGGAAATGGTGCAGTACGTATAGACTTACTTACAAAAGCCTCTACCCAGTGATCTACTTATTAGACTGGCACAAATATAAAATTATATTACACAGAGAGCAATTCAAGCTGGAGCTGTTCCAGACACTGAGTTTTAAGGAGCTTTATTCCAACAAGCTCTGGGATCTTCATCAGGGAAAATATCACTACTGTAACTTGATAGCAGATTGTCTTGGCTTCATTGTGAATATGCTGACTGTCACTCAGTTTAAAGAGAAGATAGAAATATCAGAATATCACTTGGCATCTGGCAAAATGCTGAGCATCTCCATCTTTACAATACAAAATGTTGCTGGAGTCTTATACTATATAATCATGTAATTCAGAATGTCAAGCACAGTATAAAAAGTCTTACTCAAGAAAAAAACTATTGGAAGAAAACTCTTTATTCTGGCCAAATTCAGAGCCCATATATTTCCTCCTATGAGCTTCTCATTTTATAGAGAAAGAATGACAGCATCAAAGAGTCGGTTTTTACTACTACAGCACTTTAATATAGACATGTATAGCACGAATTTTGATTCAAAGCACTGAGACCATTAGTTGATCTCTCCCTTTTGTTAGGGAGGGGAAAAATGTTTTAAATATTCCTAATACTACACTTCCATAACATGAAGGTTAAACATTTTAATGAGATGCCCTAAGCAGTGCTTTTTGGACCCTTTTGTGACTCTTTGCACATCATGTAGCACAAGTTCTGCATCATGTGGTTGAAGAAGCTTGTGGTTTCTGTTTGATCCATTGTCTGAGATTATGCACCCCACTATTTTATTTAGGGGGAGAAACTCAGATTCCAAAAAAAAAAAAAAAAGATGGAACAAAGCAATTCCACCTTTCTTTTCAGAAATCTTTCATCTGTGCCTTTTCTTCCTGCACTGCTCCAAGTTCCACCAGCACATTAGGGTAAGAAGATGACATTGTTACCAGGTCTCCCTCACTCCACTAGAGCTGTGTTAATTTACTCAGGCCTTATCTGTCCTTTATCTGTCCTTTCCTTCTCATATGGGAGAACATAAAATACAAATGGAATATTTATGCTCTACCGTTTTAGGGTTCTTCTTTAAGTCTATATAGCTAAGGATGCAGACAGGCATTCTTTTTTTCCACCCTGAAACGTCTCCAAAGAGATGTACCATTCTCAGTTCAGTGATGCACTCTATCCTTTTTTATTTTTCTTCTGCTTTGGGAAGTAGTGTGATTAGTATTCTATGATGTATTTTGAGTGCTCAGAGCACAGATCTCCTTTACAAAAGGATTCACATCAATTCTCTTTCAAGAAGGCTGTTTCCAGCTGAACAGCATGTGAGCTTCCTCTATGAGTTTTGGGAGACCACTTTCAGTAGCTTTAGTTCTGTCTAAATAGCTGTTTACAATGGACATAATAATGACAAAGATTTCAAATACACAATACTTCTCCTTTTAGGCAATAGTGGACTAGAATTGAGATACTCAGAATAAATATTTCTGTTAGCTATTGGAAACTGTACAAGCTGATTTTTTTGAGGCTATGCTTTCTTAAAATTATTTTCACAAAATTATCGCCTCTCATAAATTCTTTTAAGTTCAATACAAACATGGAAGGATTTGAGATAAGCTATGTTGTGTATGAATTTAGTATTTGGACACAATTACATGTAATAATCTTCATTCATGCTTGTTTGGACAACTTCCCTAATTCCTATAATTTGACAGACGTTCTGTCAATGTCCTTTTGTCACATTTCCTACCCCTGCTTGACTGGGCAGACTTTTTAAAAAATATTTTGACATATTTCTGAAAGAGCATGGAGCCTGAATTCAAAGCCCACTGATGTAAGTGGATGTTCTTCCATTCATTTTAATTGTCCCTGGATGACAAAATAAGCTCAAAACTACTGTTTTGGAATCGGTACTTCCATTTTCAGAATGGGAATTTTAAAAAACTTTTTCATGTCCTGTTACAGAGGCTCCTCGCCACAAAGATGGTTTGCAGTTTCATTTATTCGTAGTGTTATTCACCACCATAGTGCTAGTTCCGACAGTAACTTTAATTTATATGAAAGATCTTGACTATTAGATAATCTCCTATGCTTTTCTTTATTATTACTGATCACATTTTGTCTGTATTTTGGGATTCTACAACCTTTTGGACAACCCATCTATTTTTGTACTGCTTCTTGAAATAAATATTTAAAAGTTGTTAAAAGCAGTAATTCTCCTTCTTGAGC
>JAOXNO010000063.1:15010320-15030638 GCA_028565335.1 Limnodromus scolopaceus | reverse complement strand
CACAGATCAGTGTGCATAGCCGTAGTTTGTCATGAATCATTCTAAACCCAGACAAATATTCCTTTAACTTATCTCATGGGTATGTTTATCATTGTAGTCCATGGAAGATTGTACCTGAGTATTTCTTCTGCTTCTTGCTTTTTTATTTCAAGAAAGCTTTATTTCTCCCACCCTGTCATACAAGAATATCACAGGAACATGGGAAGCCTTGTCTAGATCAGAAAAGGAACCTGCGACTGACCACAGCAATGGATACAACTGAGCAATAGCTACAGACAAATGGAGGCAAGATGCATTCAGATTATTTCTGTAACCACAGTTCAACCCAGTTCATAACACTTTTTAATATAGGTTGTCCAATATGCCAGCTGAGGTAATGACTCTGAAATGAGTAATCATGGAATAAGCCACCCATTGCACTGAGCTATGGTCCTTATTACTGACACAGTTCTAAACATAGCTGTGCTGGAGTTAAATCACCTGGCTTACACTTATTGTCAGCTATAGGGCACTGTCATAAAATCAAGTTTGAAGTCACTAAACAAGAAACTTTTTTAAAAAATAAGCAAAACTGTGTAATCCTTAAAGCTATTCCATATGTTTTTCCGTCCATTTATTACAAGGCTTCTGCCTGGATTCCCTGATCTACCTTGCATTGCTTCCTAACACCAACATAAAAGAAACAATGCATTCACATGAATATGTTTTTCTTCCAGGCTGAATATAGCAAATCAACAGCAAAAAAGATCAAGGAACATGTTTCTCACTACTATTCTATCTAGGTCATGTAAATGAGAAATACTTTCTGAGTCAAGTCCGTGTAGGCACCAGAGCAAAGTAAGGCATTTGAAACAGAGAAGGGAAACAGACCTTTCACTATAAGATGCAGCGTTGTTGTCAAAGGCCTATATAAAATAATCTGGTAATTTCAGACCATAATCACTGCTATCATCTTTGACAGCAAAGGCCTAGGGCTGAATAGACTGGTTGAAAGGTTTCCAGTCTCTCCTTCTTCACAGCAATAATGCTGGTTGTTCTTCAGCTTTTGAGTACTGCCTGGTATCTCTGGGATTACTAATTAAACCATCATGCTCTGTATTTTCATGGTCACTGTGGGAGGCAGTTAAATGTTCTTGTGTATTTCGTGGCCAGTGATAACTTTCCAATTAATGATGATGCTCAAACCTGGTAACATAGTATAGCATTTAGGGCAATCATATATTTCTTGCAGTTTGGTGACAGTTATTCTCATATTCTTTGGTGAAGAAATAACCATATGCTGTGAACTAAGTCCTTTACAGGCAGGTTAGTTTAAGAATCTCTTGACATTGCATTTGATAGCCATTAGGGAGAACATAAGCATGCAGCTTCAGGTTAAATAAGTAATGAATTCCCTGAAAAAATGGTATGTAATGTTTTAACTTAAGACATTTATGATTTATATTATTAATGGAAGCATAAGCAAAATCTTTAAGTAAAAGACTGTTGAACTCTCCATTATCATTAAAGTTTTTTATCATGTAATATTCATGTATTATACAGCTGGTTTTTGTGGAAAATAACTTTTTTAAAAAACAAAGTGTAGCTGAATTACGATCAGTTTTGTCCTAAGTGAGGTTCTGCCTGATGCTGCTTTCACGCAATCTGTCCTTTGCATTGTAGCCCTCGAGACTTGTGCTTCAAAGATGGAGGGCAAGAAAACTGCCCTTGGCGAATTTGTATGAGCAATGAAGTTTGTGCTACGAGGTACAAAAACAGCTTACATTTGTGATAGGGATCAACAGACATTTCTATTTAATCATAAAACTTTGCCTTGCTTAACCCTGAGTTTACAAGCTGAAGGGTAGGATTTTGACTGCCCTCATATAAGTTCAGAAGAGCTGGAGGACGGTTCCTGTGCCCTGAGCAGCCCACACAAGGGCTGGAAGGGAAGAGTAAGACCACTCCCAACTTCCAACAAGTGCTGGGTGATAGATCTGTCCTAATTCTTTTGAATTGACTTCTAAAATAGGTTGGGTGTGCTAAGTGAGCATATATTGCATCCTCTCCAACGTATGTGCCAGCTGGTGCTGGGAGGTGTTTTTGCCCTATGGAGGCAATTAGCCCTTGTTCTTCTTTCTCCAGGTATCTTGACTGGGACACCACTGCCCGGGGCTGCCAGTGGAGGACCTTTACTGCACAGAGCCAGGCCCGCGGAGCCCCGAGTGATGCTGTTACCCATTCTGGAGTGCCATCTACTGGCACCGCGCTCAGCGCTCAGCTCTGCGGGCCGGCAGCCCGCACAGGCGAGCACAGAGCCCGCACAACAGGCAGTGCCCTGCTCTTCGCAAGGCAGCCAGTGGTTTCTTCCACCTGCAAGATTTTTCTCCGTTGATGAAGCTGTAATGATGGATGGAAGCATTCCCGTGGGACTTCGCCTGCGTTGACTCTCAGCAAGGTCAAGTTCATGAAAATTTTGAACTTCAAAAGCAAAAACTTTTTGCTTTATAAAATAGGAAACAAGCAGTTAATTTCTGCTGCTGATTAGTGGTATAATATTTTATAGTCGTTGGGGTTTTTTTTCCACAGAAACCCACTGCAGTCTCTGATATCCAGTCTGAGATAGTGTATTAATATTCCCACTTTTACACAGAGCTTCATTAAAAATTTATATTTATCATGCTCCATTAGGTAATATAACCATTTTATTACTGTATGTTAGTGATAATATATGACATATTACGTTAATTTGGTATTAAAACACCCTTAACAAATTGTTTGGATATCAGGGCTAACATTGCAAAAATGCAAGAAATTTTCAGTATTTCAGGATTACAGAGAAATTATTTCATAATCGCTTGCTTAAAATTGATGAGTAGTTTTGTGCAGTGCTTTTTTCTTAGGATATTTTAGTGTTCACAAAAGCTCCTGTTCTGACATCTCTTGAGACTGAAGTCCTCTATTTAGCCACAAAACATGTATCGTATGGACAGAGGCAGTGCAAATTTCATCCTATCTTGCCATCACTTTTATCATAATATCTATTTTTTTCAGAAATTGCCCTTTAGGCATGTTACAATTCCTTGACATCAATAGTGGTTTATATAAGATGGATTCTCTAGATTACATATCTCAGGGAAAAAAATGATCACTTCTTGCAGCCAAATTCAGAGTTCAAAATGTACCCTCATGTGTTTATGTCAAAGGTATCTAAAACAATAAAAAAATTAACATAAAGAATATATTCCTTCTGTAATATAAGCCCACTGACTTCAGTCAAGACACTGTGAAACTACAACAGGAATAATTTTTTTCTATAAAAGATGAACTAGGTGTTGCTTTGACTAGGATTGCAAATGGTTTTCTGAGCAGAGAATATTGAAATATTTTCATATTAAGGGAAGCAGGACCGTCTGTTTTTAGTCTGCTTGCTAATATTGCCAACATGTTTACAGTCTTTCCAACAGCTCCAAATAAGAGGGCACGCTCAAACCTGTGAATCACTGTGACAGTCTTCAAAGCATAGCTACAAGAAGAAAGTACCTTGAAGAAGTGCCTGTCAAATACGCTTCTACTGTGCCAAGGAAAAGGATGCTTTCACACAGAGACTTGTGCCACTAGAACTAGTCACAGCTTCCTCCCTGCAGAAGAGTAAACTTCATGAGCATACAGTTACTTGGGTAAGGCTTGTTTTTTGAGCTGCCGGAAAACAGAGAGGATTGGTAATATAGGTGCCTCATCTGCATAATCTCTCTTCAGTTTGACATTGTCCGTTTGGTAAACAGGGGAAAACTGCAGAAAGATCCTTTGTTATCATTTTTCTACACAGGATTCTTCAGGGAATAACTATAAAGTTCTGCTAAATTTAGAATTGACTGAACTGTGTAACTACATTAAGGAGAAACAGGAAAATAACTTGCAGCAAGTCTGAGTCTCACATGCAACTTGTTACCTCCAGAAGGGATCCTGTTGCATTGGGCAGACAATTCTATGTTCAGGATGGATTCACTCTCTTAATTCAGTGTTCCAAATAACAGGGCTTATAGTATCAACAGGGTCAACATGAAAATTTCTGAAGGCAAAACTGGACAATCTCTTTCCAAAATATGTTCCAGCTTAACAGAAATTGTCAGTGTGACACCAAAATTATTACATGTGTCTCAATGACCTGTATTATGTAGGTATTACGTAGATCAGATTACATTTTCAGGACTCTGCTTTTTGGCCCTAAAATCTTTGCATTTATGAACTTTAAAATTTCAGTGGCTGTTAACTCTATCTTCTCTTCCTTTAAGAAGACAAATATTAGAATATTTATTACTATTATATGTTTCATTTCCTGTCAATATATCCATATTTATTTCTACACAATATAGTTTATATTTGTCTTTGCCCTTCTTCTAGTAAATAAATGGAAAATATTTGTTTGATAAAAAAAGAAAAAGTGTTCAATATACTTCCTCTGCAAGAATCATATAACTACTTATAAGCAATAAGCCATCTGCTTCTCACTACATTAGGTAAACCATATTACTCTGTAAAAAAACAATAATAATGGGAAACTTGACAACAGCAATAAAACTTCCAAACTATCGATACCAGATTCCCTTGTTATTCATTATTTGCTGGCTGGAAAGTAGGCTTTGAAACAAAATTGCCCGTTGATTTTCCTACTGCATTCAAGGAACTTGGTCTGTGTATTCTGTGTAACATTTATTGTTTGAAGAAAACAGTCCAGCAACACTGCAAATGGGACTTGTGTTGCCATTGAGGGGCACTCACTCTTGTGGTAGAGGAGAGACAAGCTCAAGTTCAAGTGTACAGGAGAGCACTGGGGTGCAATCTAGGCCATGATGTGGAGAAGTATTACACTGAGAAAAGACATTTTATTCTTTTGCGCTTCATCACCATCATCTTCTTCTCCATCATCCCGTGGTAAAATTTGCCTTACAGAAACATTTGAACATGGGCTTAAATATTAAAAGAGTCATTTTGCCTTGCAGAGATATCTGATGGGGTCACTCAGGATGTGCTGGCAAGGAGAATGTCAGATTCATAAAATGGTAACAATGATTATTATGCCATCTTCATTTTTCTGTGTGATTTTTGTTCCAAGCTTGTCTTTCATGTTGTCAAGTGACTGGTGACAGGCAAAGCTTTTCTTGAAGGCATTCTCAAGATGGCTTTATCTTAGCATCTCTGCAAAGCCCTGCTATTATTAGGTCTTTCTAATGCCTTGGTTAAAACCTCAGAGATTATGCTCCTACTTTATACTCCGATAGCCTCTTCATTCACGATGTTTAGTTAGACTAAATATTTGCTTAGAGGACTGGCTGTGCAGTGACTACAGAGATATTCCTAGTGTGTGACTAGAGCCAAATTTTTAGTTGCCTTAATATTGTGAACAGAAAAAGAGATATAATAATCTGAAAGCTAGGAAAAGAAAATTCATGTAGGCCGCTAATACCTGCCAGACTAACCTAACATCAAAACATTCACTGCAGCCTTCACCGTGTTTACTTCAGAGAATTTAATACATGAAGCTTCCTATACTGCCTTGATAAGTCTGTGAGTGACTGGTGGATGAAACACCGGGTTTAAATGTAGAGCTGGAAGTTTTTGATCCTCTCTGTAGTAGTACACTGATACAACTAAAGCACTAATACAAAAGAAGGATGCAGAATAAAAAGGTCTCTTCCCTTCAGCCTGTCTCCCCAAATTAACTTGCTTTGACATTTAAAGATACTAAGAAGATGATGGTGATATGTCCTGTCGTGGTTTCCAGTACATCCCAGCAGCACGCTCTTTGCTTTTAACCAGGAGCCTTTGCACTAGCAACCAGCTTTCCTCCTGTAATTCATTTGTCAGGACTCTCCCTTTGCTCTTTCCATTCTGCACAGCTCTGCTCTCTCTTACATGCAATGGTAGCTTTATTTTTAAAGAGCTTGGGAAGCAAACATCATGTTTTCCTTTTCTCTTAAAAATGCACTTGGACAACCTGAAACCAATTTAAATAGTGACAATACATGCTCTGATCAAGCAGAGCTAGGTATTAACTAATTACCAAGAACTGGAAAGTTCTGTAGCTGTGTTTCAGAGTCAGCTTTCATTTCTCTCTCTCCTGTAGTCACAAATTGCATGACCTCAGCTCCAAAATAAAGACCTGCTGTCCAGAAGCCTTGCTTATAGCAATAGCTGTCGGAAGCCCCCTGCCATCTGCAGCTCCTCGTCGCCTTCCTCCTCCCAACCTGCACTGTTTCCTCCTCTGCCAGGTGTCTCAACAGCTCTGCAGCCAGACATAATCCTCGTGTTCTCTGCGAGAGAAGGACAGTCTTGACAGTATGTTCTTCAGCCAACAATGACCATCCACAGCCCTGCCACTAAAATCTAGGAATAGTCATTTTATCTTTCCTTGTTTCAGGGGTCTTCAACAGTTAGAGCAATCCTTTAAATGCCCTCTATCTTTTGATGACAGCCAAACTACAGAGTGTTTCCTTAGGACCTGTGTTCTCCAAGTCCTTGTAACAGCTTTTTTTTTTTTTTTCCCCCAGGTCTCCATGAGGAGTCTGTCTTCTTTTTCACAGACTCTTCAAAGTGAAAGAAACCTGCATTTTTAGCTCTTTTGTTAATGAGGCTTGTGTTTTGCCTATAAGAATGATTATAAATGCTCCCCAATGGCTACAAGTATCAAAATTCCCAAACCTAAAATAGGAGCCAAGACTCTTTTAACACAGATACGACCATGACCGAGCCTTGCCCTTGAAGTCCCACTACACGTCCATCAGCAATTTCCCATGTCACTGAGTTTTACTATTTTTGTTCCTAAGCTTCTGTTAGTTTCCCAGTTGAATTCAGTCCACCAGCTTCAGTACAAAGGTTTTCTCTGAAGAAAAACATCTCCAGTAGTTCGAGTTGTTGTGGTTTTATTTTTAAGTTCAGTGCAGTAACAGCAGCAGCAGCAATTTTTGGCTATAAAACCTCTTGGTAGGTGGGTAGCACGGTGAGCCAGTGCTGTGAAAAGGTGAGACAGACAAGAAACCTGTTAAGAACTTGACCCTTATTTCACAGTCCCTGTAGAAAAGGCACTGTGCCTTCTGTCTGGAAGAGCTTGATGATTTTAGTGACTATTTCACTTTGTTTTCAGGGTGGATTCACCTTCCAGTCCTCATGCCTTCTTGGGTCTGCTTTTTATTATTAGGGAGATTAAAATAAAACATAAATGTCTCTCAAAAACTTCTCCCTGGGTTTAGCTGAGATCAGGACTCCAGCAGCTTGACTCAGCTCATATTCCACCTCCTCGCTCGCTTTGAACTTGGTGCCAATTCCCTCTTTTATTTGGGACGGGTGATGTGAGTCTGGAGAAGGTGCTGCAGCGCGTAAGCAGCCACTGCAGCAGAGAGGAGTAAGAGGGGCTGGCTGGGGGCATCCTTACTCACACCTGCAGCACCAAGCTCATATTTCCTCTGAGCCTAATCTCGGGATAATAACTTTTCATCACATAAGCTACCCACTGAACATTTTCTTAGCTCTTTGATAAAGGGGAGTAATCATGCAACTGTCTTAAATTAATTTGAGAGTTAGAAAAAAATACTGATTCCATTTACCTATCTGTAAAACTATTAATACTAGTTCCATCTACTATTTATAAATTCATTTTGCATTCTAAGCTAGAACACACACTGTTGCTTATGTTGAATGCTTCCTGCACATTTTACCGATGAAGTGCCACATTCTCCACATTTCTGCATCGTATCTTTTTAATAAATGTCTACATTTCTACAATCATGTATCTTTCTAAGAAAGTTTTTACACCTTTTGTATAGCTCACCAATTTTGTTGTATAGCTACTTTCTCACCCTACATGATCATGAAACTTAGTAGAACATTATTCATGTTAAATGAATGCTCTGCCCATGAATACAGATATTTATAATCTCCTAGGGAAAAAAGCTGTTTTAGTGGTTTTTCACAGAACAATTCATTTTCATATTTTTACTTATTCACAGAAAATGCTAGGATTAAAAATAGTTTAGGCTTAAAGCTATGTTGAAAGCTTTTTTCCCTAAAATTCTAAATTACATGATTTCAGACTTAAACAAAAATATGTATCATTTTGAGCCATGAAAAAAGTGACAGAAAAAAAAATTAATTTAAAAAAAAAATAATTTATTGCAAACAATCACGTAAACTGGTTGCTAATACATCTTTGATGAACTTTTCTGGTGGGACATTGTCCTGTTTATAATTCCAATATACATACTAGAATTTAAAAGTTAATTCTTTTGCTACTAAAATACCGCTGGCATCAAAGCTTTTCAGGAATTGTGACTCACATTCTTGCTATCTTTACAGTTTTGATGTCAAGAAAAAGGGACCCTTTGGTGATTTTGTAACTTCCTAGCTTCCCATTTGGTATACTTTTTTCTCCCCAGGCTCAGAGTTTCTTTGCAAAATTTGCTTTATTCAAAGCCTGGACTTCTTCTGCATTCATTCAAATGCTTAAATAAATTCTGTGGAAAGAGCTATCAGGGACAGATTTTAGAAATCTGATATGAATCCTTTGTTTCAACTCCAAATCCCCAAACAGAACACAGATAAAATGTCCAAAAAGAACTATTCAGATTAAAAATTTAATTTCAAATCAGTATACATGCAAAAGTTGGGTGTTTCTCTGGAGAGCCTCCTTGGCAATACTTCAGTCCGTGGTCTCAATAGCTGAAGTCACCCTATCACAAAGAGAAAAAAAGGCTTTGAGAGCTAGTAGTTGGAGTTACCTAACAAAAAGAAAAACTTTATATGACAATTAATTTTGTCAGTGCAATTATTTTTGTAATTGCATAGAATATTATCAATATATTTTATCTAAATCTCTCCAAGTACTTTAAATAGATAATTTGGGAGCTGGAAGCATGGTTTTCTATCTAAATAATTTAAACCCTTTCTTGTGAGCCATGGATACAAGTGCAAGTGGCTACTGAGGACACTTTCAACACTGACAGGGAGGCAAAGATATTTGAGTATTTTGGCTTTGGACACTTACCCAGCTGGCGCCGTGCTGTAAGATGCAGTGTCTGCCTTGAAGAATCTGAAAAGACCACTGGCTGGCCACCCAGCTGGTGCCTGGTTTTCCAGGCACACAATCTGACTTTAATCTAGTGTTTTGCCAGGATTTGTCATAGAAAAGATTTCAAAAATAGAGTACTGTATCCTGGTTAAATGACATTTTCTAAAAATATCAAAGCAGACTTATTTTCCAAAGACTTGCTCATCTCCAATGCCAGCACAAGCAAGCTACATTCTCCTGTTATTTAAATGATTAGGCCATTTGGTTCAACTCCTTCATTTAAGAATAATTTGAAACTCTTCAACATTTTTATTTCAAATTAATACATTCTGTACATTCAAAATGAGATTGTAAGTACAAGTAGTGTGGCTTATAACAGTCTTGTGATATTTTTACTAAACTGAAGGGATCTTTTGGCAACTAGTAATGATCCAGCCATATTGTTGACTGACAGAAGAATTTTGCTTTTTTACACCAAATCCAGATTATTATTCCTGATGAGAATTAGGATGGGCCTCTGCCAGCCCAGGCTGTGACCCTGTTTGTTGAGATAGCATTTTCAAATTCTTTAACATCACAAATGTGTGGCTTCGACAGTAAAAGGTTCCCCAAGTAAATTTTTTTTTTATGCTAAAGATAAGTATTCCCCTTTGTGCAATTTTAGCTGTATCAAGTTAATACCTCTAAAATATTACTTGATTTTAATCTCATGCTCCATGTACTGCTTTGCCAGTGTAGCACCTATAAAGTGATGCAAAATCAGGGCAAGCTTTGATGGCATCATACCTGCTTACCCACTGCCCGAGTTTAGTCAGTCTGAGAGTTCTCCATTTCAAGAACCCAAAGAAAAGGGCTTTAACTGGAGCACAAGGCTCAACATTTAAGGGGGCCATCTGTGCAACACAGAGATGTAACAGGGAGACGACTGACATTAGAAAACAATAAAGAATTAAATTTCCATTTTCTAGAACTCAGGTCTTCACCTGTTATGGACCTGTTGTGCTAGTCTTGCGGTTAAAAAACAGTAGCTACTATTTGAGTATTCCTTCCTAGTCATTTGTGTCCCTTCTCTTAAAGTCATTTCAGCTGGATCATGCTTCCTAGCTGGCTTAGGAAAATAATATAATTATGTGTTAAAAATTAGCATAGTAAAGTTACATTTATGTCCATGAAGAATTTTGTTGCACAGAGTAAAAAAATCTTTTGGGTTCATAACTTCCTCTTTTCTTCCTACAGGCATGAAATGATGGGCTGTGTCAATCAGAATATATTCACGTATTAATACCACTTAAGCAAAGCATAAGGGCCTGGTTTGACTTGGAAAGTGGGTATGCTAATTAGTTTAAATTTGCAAGAATTTGACTGAATAGGAACAACTTGACATTTAGTTTGAAAGGTCTAAATGTTTCTGTAGAGTTCAGATAACAATATTGCTGGTAAGATATTCCTTTTTCTCCTTTCCCAAATGAAAAGTTCATTTGTAAATGTTTACCTAAAATAAAATGACTTACATGAAGGCCTATCGATGCAGCTGACACAGTTCCAAATAAGTTGAATCCCTGGCAATAGTGTCTGTTACAGAAGTTGGGCTATTTGCTTTTGGTGAATCCTCCCTGGCTTTAGATGCTTTCAAATCTTTTCTAATCCTTGCTGAAGGGCACAGCTAATTAACCTGGGAATGGTGCTACACTACGGCTTTTTCAGACTACAATGACATACCTGCACAATATTGAACTGTGTCTGTAGATATATCAAGTAGCTCAGGGAAAAATATGTTTGTGGTATGGCACAAAACCACGTTTCTCTCCCCTTTTTTAAGACATACAAAGGATATCTCTCCAACTGCAAAGCATCAGAGACATGCCATTTGTTGAGCTGTACCTACAACATCTAATTGATGGCAATTATTAATTTATTTATTTCCATGCTTTATACTTCCAGAGCACGTTAGTTCTTCAAGACTTTTTCATTGCCCTGTTTCATTGCCATTTTCCCTTAGCAAACAAAGTCATATTTGGCATCTCCTTTGTAGTCCAGTTTTCACGCTGGTGTTCAAAAACTGTGCTTTGAAGTACTGCTGCCTCTGAAATTGTAGGAGTATGATATTGTGTTCCCCACTGCTTGACTCTCCTTTTTTTTTAATTCCCAGAGTTATAAATTGATTAGTTAATGGAGCTTAAGCTCCATGGCTTGCAGCATGCTGCACCCTTTCATTAGCTGTGAATCCAAGATATAAACACAGTGATTTAGTTCTGTTAAGCAAATGTATCAGCTACAGAGAATGACAGGTTGCTGCTGCTTTTGGATCTTTGTTGAAATAGACTGCTAACACCCACTTTTTTCCATATTATATCAAAAAGCATGTTTTACTCTTGATATGGTGTGCTAGGACACCATGGAGGTGGCTGCTCCCTGGGGCCAGGAGTAATGGTGACACCCCACCTGGAGTACTGTGTCCAGCTCTGGAGTCCTCAGCTCAGGAAAGACATGGAACCTGTTGGAGAGAGTCCAGAGGAGGCCACAAAGATGCTCAGAGGGCTGGAGCATCTCTGCTATGAGGACAGGAGAGACCTTAGAGCCCCTTCCAGTACCTAAAGGGGGCCTACAGGAAAGATGGGGACAGAGTTTTTAGCAGGGCCTGTTGTGATAGGACAAGGGGTAATGGCTTTGAACTAAAAGAGGGAAGATTTAGCCTAGATTTAAGGAAGAATACTTTAAAAATGAGGGTGGTGAAACACTGGCCCAGGTTGCCCAGTGAGGTGGCAGGTGCCCCATCCCTGGAAACATTCCAGGTCAGGTTGGATGGGGCTCTGAGCAATCCTGATCTAGTTGAAAATGTCCCTGCTTGTTGCGGGGGGTTGGACTGGATGGCTTTAAAGGTCCCTTCCAACCCAAACAATTCTATGATTCTTTGATTTTGCAACAGGTACTCCCCATGGAGCAGGGTCTCATAGCCAGGACTGAGGTGCCGCAGGGGGGCTGTCAGGGAGTCCTAGGTGACTTGTTTTCAAGTTTACTAGTGCTTTTCTGATCTTTAATTCTTTTTACTATATGGAAAAAAATAAGGTGCAATGACGATGAGTGATGAAGAATTGTTTTGGATGAAGCAACGGGCTTCTTATGACAGAAGACTTTGGGGACAAAATCAATCAAAATGTCCATGTGAGTGTAAAATATATTATTATTTTATGTATGATATGAAATATATATTTTTCATTGGAAAATACAGATATCAAAATAAGTTATTGATACTGATGAACACTGATGATTGACATTAATTAAGGTTTCATAGCTGAAATTCCCTGGTCAGCAATACATTGATACTGTCAGGAAACTCAAATTCCCGCAGCTCATCTTTGGTGCATTAAAACATAATAAACACAGTATTTCTGTCATCTAAAATACTTACTGCTTGAATTACAAATGAGTGGATCGCTCTATATGTGAGTTACTCCTGTTCTTTAACACAAAACATCTATTGTCAGCCATTGTCAGGCTTAGGTTAAAAAGGCTTTTGATATGATCCAACATATTTGTCCTGTGTTCCTGTATTCTTATCTTGCTTTAAAAAGGAGACAACTCTATTTCTGCACCAAATGCTGCTTTCAAGTGTATCACCACAGCAGCATTGCCTTATGATAACAAGCATGGGTGACAGCGGCTAGCCCTGTATCTAAAAAAGATTTGGCATCCTGTCTTAACTCAAAGGAGATAAAAGGGCATTTTCTAGATATGGTTGTTCAAGAAGAAGCATCTGTTAGTAACCCAGCAGTACAAACTATATTGCCAGTTGGTAGATACAGCAATTGGGAAAAGTATATAACCTTCCCTTCCTCTTAAAAAAATCTTCCCTTTAAAGTTTCATCATTCCATTTTATCTGGACTGAGATTAAACAAGATAATATGTATGGAGAAAGTAAAACAAATTGGAAACAATAATGTTCTTCACTTAAAGAAATTGTTTAAACAAAGAGTGGTTAATACAAAAGTGCCTGCAAAGCTTTGAAATTGCTCTTTTCTTTCATGAAACAAGTGATTTGCATTTAAACAAATTTCTCTGTATGTAGATAAAATAAAATGACAGGGTTAGTATAGAAGGAAAATTATTTGGCACCAAGCCATCAATACTTCAATGTTATTGTTATCTCGAAGACAGAGAAGAAATGGAAGATCACTTTGTAAACATATTTCTTAATAGGATCATTTTCTAATGAGTGATAGCAGTTTGTGATAAGATGTAATCTTACACGGTCTTTTTGCAAAATATATGTGATGCTATGGGATCAAACAAAGTAGGATATTTTATCTACAAAAGACAATGGTTCTCTCCCAAGAAGGGCACTTCACCTGATATACTTGGTCTCACAAAACCTCAGGAATCATGCTGTGCTTTTAGAAATATTCACAAGCAAATGATTTTTGTGAAATAATTGAGGATGAAAATGTGTTTTACTATAGACCAGAAGAAAACTGGTCTATAGACCAGTTTGTGGTCTATATGTGTGTTTTATAGTATATAGTATGTGTTTTACTATAGACCAGAAGAAAACTCCTGCTACTCTCATATTAAAAAATTTTAAAAAAAAGTAAATGGAGAAACTGACAGTTCAGGAATGCTGCTGATTTTCCACTTCCAAGAATGTCAAGACGTTTATCAATGTGACATACTGACAGCCTTTTGAAGATGGCAGATGGTGGAGTTAATTGTGATACTGAATGAAAGGTGAGGAAGAATTTAAACACTTTGATTTTGCAGGCTAAACATTTTAAGACAGTAGCACTCTTTCGTAGTGTGAAACATGTGCTTCGTAGGACAATTGTGCTGAAACTGCATTATGAATTATGGGATTATGCAGCAAAGGCTGCGACTCTTTGCCTTCTCTTGAACTCTCACCTGAAAACTGGTAAATGGATCAATCGAACCATGGATGGAAACTGTGGCCTGGATTTCCTTAGCTTCGTAGGTTTGGTAGTGCCAGAAATGGCATTTTTAGCTGATCTTGTATTTTTGGAAACACATGAAGGTCATGTGAAGGCTATGGGTTTATCATCAGGTCCAAAGGGGTTTCTATTGTTTTAGTAGTTTTGTGCTTTCCTTTCAGGAATTGCTTATGGTAAACAGGTTTACCATTTGCTTTTCCACTTCAAAGAATTTCCTCTGAATCCCTCAGATTTTCACTCTTCTTCAACATGAATGTGGAGCTATTGAGTAACATGAGATGCTCTGTACTGCTATATTATTTGTATATTTGATCTCATGGCTTTTGCCTTCACCTTTGTTTTTATGACACTGTATCTTTTAGAATCAAATCTACTCTGTGTTCTATCATTTCATTTATTTCCCTTGCTTTGGCTTGCTGTGACTGGGGAGAAAAGTTAGCTTGACTAAATCAAACAAGATAACAGAACCAGGGAGAAACACTTGAAGAAACTGGTGGATGATGGATGTTTCCTTTATTCCCAAGGACTCAGAACAGCCTTTGTGCTTATCCTATTTTTAGAAAAAAAACCCACCACCAACAAACAGTTTTCGGGTCCTTTCAGGCCAGTCAGGGGTACAGAATAAAGGTGAGGAGCTGGTGATAAGGAGGGGATAGGCATAAGCTTTAGTGGACATACAATAAAAGTGTCGACCCGCAGTTAGAAAAGAAGAAGCAGAGGAATATGTGCTTGTGGGAGACCTGAGCAAATGGGAAAATCTTCTGACCCTCTAGAGAAATATAAGTCAAACAAAAAGAAAAGCACTGCCTAACCTAATAAAGGCTTTGAAGTTTCCGACTCAACATCTTCTCAGTTGCCTTTCCAAAAAAATCATGGGAAATCAGAATTGTTTGTGCGTCACTTTAGGTGAATCACCTTACCAGTTGAATTGGGGCTTGTAGTGGGGTGCTAAATTCCTGAAAGAGGGGCCGGGGGGATTTGCCAGGTCATTTATGCTGATACCTGCTATCACAAGTAGACTTCTGCATGAGTGAGACAAGAGCTGTACCCATCTCATTCTGTCCCACGCATCTCTACATTGGACTTACGATACTTCAAGTACTGGAAGGGAAAATTGTGAGAATTATAACGTAGAAAAACTGGAATGGAGCAAGTTTTATAATGGTCTGAAAAGCAATAAAGCTCTGAAGATTTCACTCAAACTGAAACCACACAGCTACATCCTGGTCTGTATAGCCAAGAAATGGAGGCATCCCAAGGAAACCGAATGGCTTCAAAAAGATTTACTGGTTGAGGGGTATAAGTTTTATTACTTTAGAAAATAAATAACCCTTCTTTCAGGAAGTCTATAATAATGAAGTCTGAAACAGTAGACTGGTGAGTTCCGTACAACAGGCATCACAATCCAGAAGAATATGGGATTAATTTGTAAAGGTTTCTAAGAACAGGTCACTTGCATAGGCAGGGGAAAAAATGATGGATTCCCTCCTTGATTCTTTGTTTCCTCCTGTCTTTGCTGGTTTTGTTTTTGTTTTTCTTTTAAAAATATTTTAAGGTTTTTTTTGTACTATAAAGCTCCATATGATAGAAATATTAATGGGTGAAAGATAAATAGTCAATAATTATCTCCCTTTTTTTTCTTTCATTTTTGTTGTATAGCATTTTTTTGTGTTCCACAAGTTCGTAATTTTCATGTCTCACCATAGGTAAAATTCTCAAAGGCAATAAAAATAAAAAGGAAAGAGCATTCCTGATTTTCAGAAAAATATCCCAAGAAATAAAAGAGTGTAATAAAACCCTAAAATACATACACAGCCAGACTCTTCTGTATTTTTTCCCACAAGCAGCAGCTGTTTTTTGCATACAGCATAAGGGACATATTTGCAGATTCAGTTTATGGGGACTTTGTTTATGTACTGGGTGAGGATTAACAACTAATTTTAATTAATGTGGCAAAACCAAGTTCAAAGAAGACAGAAAATTTATAAATCTCCTAAGGCCACTAATTCTGACTGTGGTGGTAGATGCAGAAAAGGTGCTGCATGGAATTTTCCATATTAACATGTTTACTAGGGTTTACACGCTGTAACCCCTTCTCCATCACTATTTCACAAGGAACCTCCTGATTTAGCAGATCTTTAATTACAACCTGTGCCTCCCCATCTTTAGTGTGTCTTTACAACCTTTCTGTAAAAGAGACAAATACCATTATTGTGATTTCAAGTGTTGATCAAGCAGAAAATGTGTGCAAGAGCAGTCAACTGAACCAAAGGGCTTGATTTTTTGGAGCAACCTACACCTATGCAATGCCAATGGCATCAATACGAAAAGAACAGCATATACATTTTAATGGAAACAAGTATATTAACAGCAGGCAACTTGGATTTCACAAGAATAAATCACGTCAAACCAATCTAACTTTCCTCCGTGGTAGAATAATGAGCCTTGTGGAGACATGAAGCAGTAAATGTTACAGATCTTGACTTTAGTAAGGCTTTTGGCATGGTCAGACGTGGCGTTCTTGTAGCGAAGCTGGGCAAACAGCCTCGGAACTGGCTGAGGAACTCTGCTCAGAAAACTGTTATTGTTGTTTTCTGACAAAATGAAAGGAGCCAGCAGGGTTTTGCTGTGGTCAGTCTTGAGCCTGAAGTTTAATAAATCCCTTCTGAGGGTTTAATTTACTGAAGATTCAGGATGAACAATAGCAAAAATTTCCTAATGGCAGTCGATCAAGCACTAGATTAACTGTGGGGTTTTCAATATCGGATTCTCCCATATATTTTCCCAAGCACAAGTTCAACACTGCTCTTTTTGGGGGCACGGGGACAGATTCAGGGACAAGATGAGGTCTCTTTTTGGCTGATGCTGTATAACTACGTTGTTTAATGCCTTACAGCTCTGTAATAGGCAAATTACTTGTTTGAGGTCCGGAAGCATCACACCGAATTGCAACACAAACTGCTGGTGAAACATTCTTGTGCTCCTTTCCACCCCTGAGACACTGCTGACTCTGCCAGGTCACCCTCAGGCCTGCCTTAGAGATTATGTCCTTTAAGGCATCACCAGAATAACGGCACAATTGATTGAGTAAAGGTGGCCTCGGAAAAGTTTCTGTTAAGTGGGTTGGCTTTGCCTCTTTGGCTTTCTTAGTGTTTTCTAGATTAAAAAAAAAAAAAGCCAAGAAATGGAAGTAACAGCTGTTGCTCTAAACTGTATGGCCAAAATTGCCCGGGTTCATTGCCCGGGGGGTCACACACCAGCTCCTCTCTTAGGGACACTTCAGGCCATCGTTACAGAGACTTCTCTTACCTGCACGATCCGCTAAAAATCTGAAAATGGTATCAACTGCTGGAAAAGGGAGAAGGTCTTGGGATGGAGGAAGAGAAGAATTGTATGATTTTACAGTTGGGTTCCTGACTGTGGAATAGCA
Source organism: Limnodromus scolopaceus (assembly GCA_028565335.1). Taxonomy (NCBI): domain Eukaryota; kingdom Metazoa; phylum Chordata; class Aves; order Charadriiformes; family Scolopacidae; genus Limnodromus; species Limnodromus scolopaceus. Next base: position 15,013,224 of record JAOXNO010000063.1, on the reverse strand, counting down.
AACAGGGCTTTTGACATATTCTACACCCCATGTGGGGGCGATGGGACAGCCGCCCCCCGCGGCTGCCATTAGAGTGGGGAAAAGCTACACACAGTGCCTGGAAACCAGCGCAGGCATTTCTGAGAAATGCCTTCTCTGCCACGCAGAAGCAGTAACCCATACTGAGCTAAGTAACTAATAGTAAGCTGAGCTAATTAGTTTAATGAGCTAATACAAAGTAGCTACATCAGAGAGTCTCGCTTTGATGCTAATTCCCTCATGTAAAGAGTCCTTTTATGTCCCGGGCTACTGTTTAAACCACTGGACCAATTTGCCAGCCCCTGTTAATTTAATCTGTTATTAATGAATGAGGAAGCATGTGGATCTGGTTGCAGTAGAAGAATATTTGTTTTATTTCATCCTGCCACAGTTTTTCCCTCAAGGTTTGTCTCATTGAGAGGCAGTACCAGGGAAGGAAGTGAATAGTATGAAGTTCTTTCTGGAGCTTGTCACTCTGCTGCTGCAAATAGCAGCAGCTTTTTTAACCTATAGGTACGCTTTTCTATACTGTAAAGTATGTATTACTGAGCACGCCTCTTCTACCCCACTCCTACCACTGGCATGAATATATTTTTTCACATTTCCTTTACCTCTTTTTTCTTTTCGTATTCTGCTTGCTGGAGACAGACTTTTCTGTAAAGCTTTTAGTCTCACCTTTTCTACTGAGACAAATTTCTGTTGCTGTGATCTATAAGTCTTTGATGTGGTCACAGGTCTGCATACTACTTTCTTCGACAACTTAAATACACAGCTGATGTCTCCTTTAAGAATGATTCTATGACTTTTTGATATAATCTATAGAAAAAGCACCTGTGAGCCCATTGTTAGTCAGAGAAGAGCCCTTGAAGTATTACTTTCTATTCTTCAACATTTTAAAAGAGTTTAATAAACTGCATTTTATCAAACACCCGTGTTTCTTTTTCAAAGGATTTTAGAAAGACTGTGTTACCAGTTTTGTTTCCCAAGCCCCAGATAAGATGAGAAGAAACCACACCAAATTCCTCTGGAGTCATACCATAGCAAATTCCAAAACAATATTTTCTATAAAAGTGCTGTAGGGTTCTTATGGTTGCTCTATTTAATTTTTACAAGGTGAGTGTTGGTGAGGAAGGGAATATATCCAGGGGAAGAAGCAGCATAATACAACATTTACGACTTCATATACATGGACTACCTGTAAGACCCTGTTATTAAATTCAGGGTGTTTACTACTGCGTTTAATCCAATACAATTGGGGGCTGCTGCCCAAAGGGATTCCCCTTCCTCTTCCCCATCCTCAGCCGCTTCCTCACACTGGTTTTTTGTGGTGGAGCGATCAACTGTGCTGCACCAGGCGAGCTGTACCAACGAGCTGTGCCACTAGGTCACCAATCCCACACACCTTCTTTTCAGCTGGGCCACCTCATTCATCCCATTCTCTCCGCCACACGATTACTGGGTGTGATACAAAGGAAATACCGTATCAATATTTCTGGTATATAACCCTAATTTGCTGGAAGTATGCAGAGCTCTCAACAGCAGCTACACCAGGAGAGGTGCGTGTTACCAAAGTTGTCATCTGCTTTATAAAGCAGGAAAACCAAGTAAAGACTAGCACTTTACTGAAACAATTTAAGTAATCTGTAAGATCTCTAGCTGAGATTAAGCTTTATTAATTGTTTGACTGACTCTCCAGAGTGGTGAAGGAAATGTAATTACACTGTGGACAGAACATTTAACTCTTGAAGGATGTTTGAGAAGAATGTATTTTATTTGTGGATGAGTGAACATTCAGCACATCTTGCTGTTGCATGGAAAACCATAGACAAAATGTTAGGTGGCTGGAAACAAAGTTAAATATGTCAAAAATCATTGTTAATATTTTTAAACTTTGTAACTTACTGCAATTTTAAAATTAACATACACATTGACCACTTTTCTCCTCCCTGACTACAAATAACCAGTGTCAATTCTCAGTCCCGCAGAAATGTTTACCAAGAGTTCTGGTTAAAGCCATTGCACAAAATTAATCACCTGTTTTAATATTTTAACATTGTGACTTGCAACGTAAACTATTCAGGCCAGGGACACGGCATATCCAGAGGCTTTGTAACTAACACAGCAAAGCTCCCAACCGGACTGAGACTTCGGAGTGTTCCTACAGCCCAGCCGATAAATAATGACGTTACGTGATTTCTACCGCACAATCCCTCAGTGCGGATGGGCGGTATCGGAATTCCCGCCTGTCCGTTGAGTGGGTTTCCCTTCGGCTGTGAGACCGAGCCCGGAGGAGGAGAGCAGCCATCCACCCACGGGGCTGTACCGTGGGGCTCCCACCGTGTCACAAACGCACGGCGGTTGTGCTGTGGGGCTCGGGCCATCACCAGCTCCGGCCAAGACACAGCCGGGGTGTCGGGGCCACGACACACTGAGGTGCTGAGGCCAAAACGCAGCCGGAGTGCCCGGCCTCCATGAGGGCCGGCCCTGTGCTGCCCATCTGAAGGGACGGCCATTTCCCCTCTTCCCAGACAAAACCCATTCACCCCCCAGCCACAAAAAAAGTTTATTTCTTGACTGCCGTAACCCTCACGTAATCAAAATCCTGAGCCTTTTCCGATTTCACCACGCACCCCTACTCCTCCGCACAATAAAAAGCTCGGCAATTTATTTTTTTTTATGCCATAAAACGCCGGTTACGGCTTTACACGCCCACCGCTACCCGCCGGGGGAACCCACCACCTCCGGAGGGGCCGGGGTCGGGAAGAAGGGAACAGAGCGGGCGACGTGAGGGGTGGGAGGACGGGGCTGCGGGCTGAGGGAGCGGCGGGGCTGCGGGAGAGCGGTCGCCACAGCGCCCCGGGCCTGTTTCACAGGCCCGGGGCGCTG
>JAOXNO010000063.1:14951637-15005399 GCA_028565335.1 Limnodromus scolopaceus | reverse complement strand
CCTTTCCTCAGGGCTGCTTTCTAATACCTCGTCGCCCAGTCTGTATTGATACCGAGGATTGTTCCGGCCCAGGTGCATAACCCTGCACTTGCTCCTGTTGAACTTCATGAGGTTTACTTGAGCCCACCTCTCCAGCCTGTCCGAATCAGTTGGCCAGTTATAGTTTTGTCCTAGGGTATTGAGATTGAATGCTTGGAGATTATTACTAGTTTCTGCTACTACTAGCAATCTTGTGATCTTTTATATCTAATTAGAAATTACTATGTAAGCAGTTAAAAAAGAAAAATAACTTACGATTCTTAATTTCCTCTTTCTTGTTCTGTGTAATCTAAGATCTTCACACAAAGTCATATCTCCTTCCCAGCCCTGACCAAAGCATGTGTCTTGTGAGGTTGCTGTTCAGGTTGCAGATGTAGCACAAAAACTGCCCTGCGGCTTCCTGGGGTGGGATGGGTTTATTTGGGCTTTAGTCCAGGCATCAGTGCCATGTGTTGAGGTTGTCTATTGCTTGTGTGCTGTCTGGAGCTTAACATCTACTTGTTAATAACCATGTTATACCAAGCAACTGAGGTGTAGCTTAAAAAAAAAAAAAGGATTAATTAATTGGCAGAGCAGAATGAATAAGATGGATTTATGTAACAGGATAGCTAATGATATTTTAAAAAAAATTTAATGTCCCTTCTGTAGTTTTGGTAAATATGTGTGTCGATAGGTGGGGCAGTGGGAAATGGTATAGAACTGTCTATTACTGAAGATTCAGTATATTTAGAACACAAAGTGCATCAATAAATTCTCACCTGCTTATTTGAAAGTGTAGATGTTGGAATGTAAACTGAAGTTATGGTTCAGCTTCCATAACTTTGTGTTTGTAGGGCCCTTTAATCCATTTATTTAAATCAGTTTCTAATGGCCTCTGTACGGATTTTGGGGGCTGACCTGCTGGAGAGCAGCTCTGAGGAAAAAGACCTGGGAGTCCTGGTGGACAACGGGACAACCATGAGCCAGAAATGTGCCCTTGTGGCCAAGAAGGCCAATGGCATCCTGGAGTGCATCAGGAAGAGTGTGACCAGCAGGTGGAGGGAGATTATCCTCCCCCTCTCCTCTGCCCTGGTGAGACCCCATCTGGAGTATTGTGCCCAGTTCTGGGCTCCCCAGTTCGAGAAGGACAGGGAACTGCTGGAGAGGATACAGCAGAAGGCTACAAAGATGATTAGGGGCCTGGAGCATCTCACAAAGAGAGGCTGAGGGACTTGGGTCTTTTTAGTCTGGAGAAGAGAAGACTGACAGGGGATCTGATCAATGCCTACAAATTCTTAAAGGGTCGGTGTCAAGAGGATGGGGTCAGTCTTTTTTCAGTGGTACCCAGTGACAGGACAAGAGGAAACAGGCACAAACTTGAACATAAGAAGTTCCATCTAAACTTGAGGAGGAACTAGGAACATGAGGAACACTTTGAGGGTGGCAGAGACCTGGAACAGGCTGCCCAGAGAGGTGGTGGAATCTCTCTCTCTGGAGACATTCAAAACCCGCCTGAACATGTTCCCATGCTCCAGGTGGGCCTGCTTGAGCAGGGGTGTTGGACTAGATGGTCTCCAGAGGTCCCTTCCAACTCCGTATCATTCTGTGATTCTGTGATCCTCTGAGCTGTATTTTCCTGGATTCAAGGCAGAAGTTGGGAAGGAATCTTACCAATGTTTTGGTTGGCAGGTGTAGTTTACAAGGGATTAAACTAAACAGCAAAAATTAGTTGTTTATTTAACGCAACTATGACCTCTCTTGAATTTAGCAAGGCAAAGTCTGTCATGCAACACATACAGGTTCATCTGAAGATCAAGAGATTTTGTCAAAGTGTTCCACCCTGTCCTTATCTAAACTACAGATGTCAGATATGACAATGAAAGTATTTTAACAGAGAAATGGCTTTGGATACAGAAACCCACATAATTAAAAAATGTGTCAAGGACCTGACACACGTCTTTGCAAGTCATCAGGTCTGATTCTAAAAATTTATCTTGCACTTGGAGGAGTCTTCGTTGTAGTTGATGAACCATTGAAGATCATGCTCCTTTTTGATGAGATTATGTATAAAAATGCTGGACCTATTGGGTGACAGTCTCCATCTGGATCTGGAAAGTTAGAAGGTTCATAACTATTTCTGATGAGGTCATTTGTGAGAACTGATCTCAACTAAATAAAACAGGGCCACTGATACTGAAAGAATAGTAGACACAGAAGTGTAAGGTAGGTCCTGCCAATCATGCAGGAGGAAAAAGAATCACAAAATTAACTCTTACATATTCTTTAAAAGTGACATAAATCGTTTGGTGACTGCATCATCATGCATATCCACATGGAAGATCTGAAGACAATTCTTAACTTTATAGAGTAGATTTTTATGAACTTTATTGATTTGTTAATGGACTAATAATGGTCTCCTCTCTTGCTTGCTATAAATTTCTTTAAACAGCAGAGTATTCAGAGCAAGAGTCTCCTTTGCCCAGCTCTGACTGTGACTGAACACATGTTCTGTGGGAGGCATCACTCGGGCAAAGCCTGACTTGTAATGCAGCTGGTAGCGCTGTGTTTATTAATGAACTAGGTTGAGAGGACAAATAAGAACTGGGAACAAAGGTAAAAATGTGATTGAAAAAATCTTCTGGTTTAAGTATTATTGAAAAGAAAACAGTAATTTTTACAACTAGTAGCTAGTGATTTTTCTATTTCTGTTGACATATAGAGAAATGTCAACTCTGAAGTCAAATCTGTGGCCTACAAACATTTTACTCCAAATTACAGATATTAATCTTTCTCTTCATAGAGGCCTGTTGAACTCCAGTAACTGTTACCATTATAATCATCTTGATCAATAATGTGAAAGGAGTTGCGTGTCTGCTCATGCTTTTGAGATCTTAGGGTTTTTTGCTCTAAATTAGAAGCAGTTCTTGTGCAAAGATTAAGTATACTGCCACTCTCCTCCTTTCCACCCAAAATTTTCAAAACCAGTAACTAAAAGCTCAGTAGCTACAAAGGTTTCCCTCATGCCTTTTATTTTCCTACAAGGTGATGGTATCGTTTCTTGTTCTTTTGTTTGTTCTGCATTATTTTGTTATATGTACTGAAAGTATTAAAAAGAACTTGTGGCTGGTGACTTTTCTGCTTTCTGAGACACAGAGTCAGATGAAGGTTGTCCCTGGCCACCGCTTGCGCGTGGCTGGTGGCCTCCTGTTTGGGACAAAATAAAGGCCCCGTTCTGGAAGTCTGATGATGATGGGGCTTTTCTTTTCTTACATGTAAGCAGAGGACTGTATTCTTTGCCTGTATCGACCGTGTAACAAGAGCCTAAAACTTCAGTTTGCCATTAGGGACTCTGTTCTGTGCTCGGTTATGTTCAGCTGTGTTTGCCTTTTCCGAGCTAGGGCATGAATTTTCATGTGTAACAAAGCTGTGTCTGGTTTAACGTGTTCATCAAACCGCTGCTGAAGAGGCTGCCTCGTCCCTGGCCACCTCCTGCCTCTGCCGTGGCCCAGCATAGCGCTGCGCTGAGCCCTGGCGGGGACGGGGTGAAGGGCCTGTCTTATGGCCAGCCATGGGCCGATGCTGCTCGCCATGAGACCACAACATCGGGAACGCGTGGGCCCGAGGGCAGGCTCCCAGGGGGAGCGCTGCTCCCCAGCAGAGCCCCTGGGGGCCTGAACGGCTGCATGGTCCCTGTCCCCACACAGCGAAGCGCTCTCATGGTGGGGCCCAGTGCTGAGCTGGCTCACAGGCTGAAAACAAGAGCTGAAGAGTTGCTGTTAGCCTGGGAGGAGCATGGGTCTCTTCATTATAGGTGAACGTGCCGAAAAGCTCTTCGGACACCACTTCGGACAAAGGGGCAGGAACCCATCCTGAGGTCCTGTAGCCAGCATTGGCTGGCTATACCCCTGTGAAACAAACCTTACGTGTTCTTAAAAAGCCTGTTTTCTAGCTTGAGGATACAGTTTCACAGTAGCTTCAACCTTTCCAAATTCAGGCTGTGATTTGGGTGGTCTCTCCTTTGTGTTAATACTAGAGCATTAGCATTGCACTGACCTGACCAGAACTGTCTAGAGTCCTTCTTTTTGTTTTGTTTTGTTGTGGGTTTTTGGGGGTTTTTTTTGGTGTTCTTTTTTTTCTTTTTTCCCTAAGCTGGTCTTCAGTTCTGGTCCTTGATCTTTGTGACTTTGCAGCTGGGAAGTGCCAGGGCTGACACAGCAGAAGGAAGGCATGACCAGCAGTAGTGGAGTATAGGATTTGCTGAAGTTGGAGGAGTTAGAAACTACTCGTGCAGAACAGTCACCTTTGTTTTAGCTCAGATTTTGTCTCTTTTTTTTTTTTTTTTTTTTTTTTTTTTTTTGGTAGGGGAGGGGAAAGAGACGTGCCAATATTGTTGAGCTACTGGCGTTACTCTATTTTGCCTAATGCCTTTATTATATTTTATTTTTTAAGGGAGAAACTTTTCCTTTGAAGCTAGAGGCTCTTGGACTTAGCAAAACAGTGTAAGATTTACTTATTTATGAAAGGCTGTCAGCGTTGTTCCAAACATGTAGTACACTGGTTCAACCTGCGTCTATCACAGAGGAATACTAATGCTGACTGTAACAGGTGTTTTTTTTTTGAAAGTAAGTAAAAGTATTGGTAAAGGACTCTGTAAAGAAAACATGTCAACACTTAGTGTTATCACAGTAAGCATAAATGAGAGCCTCTGCATTCTGCAAGTATTACAATTTTTATTCCAACTTTCAGAGTATCTTCTTTTATTTTTAGATGAATCTGCGTTCTGTATTTACTGTAGAACAACAAAGGATATTACAGCGTTATTATGAAAATGGAATGACAAATCAAAGTAAAAATTGCTTTCAGCTCATATTGCAGTGTGCACAAGAAACTAAGCTGGACTTCAGTGTAGTCAGGGTAAGTACTGAGGCCTTCCAAATTTGTATGTTGAAGTTATACACTTTCATTTCTTTACATAAAATATCTGTTGAGGACTGGAGTCTCTAACTGCATACTTGTCTTAAATCAGACTTCAGTATGTGTGTGTGACATTCATTTTTATCCAGTGGGCCTGTTTATAGTTTGTTTTTCCTGAAATGTCTTCACATGATTGCTGTATTTAGCAGGGGCCTGGATTGCACAAGGAGTGATTAATTTTTTTTGTTTGTTTCTTTGCTTATTTTGTTTGTTTTGGGGGGTTTTTTGGTTGTTGTTTGTCTTTTGTTGATGGTGTTTTGATTTGGGTTTTGCTTTTGCTTTTTTTTTATTAAATTGCAAATTAGTTTGCCCTATAGAAACCTTGTGCAATATATTGTATCAAAGGAAGGTCATGTTATTAGGAGACTGTTCTTCAGTTAAACAAATTTCTATAACCTAATGTATTTGGGGAGTAATTCTGGAAGTATTTCTTTTGACACACTCTGTCACACTTGTATTCCATGTCACAATCATAAATATTGTGGTCCCTCATGGTTATTTACAGTGAGTACATTATTTTATTATAAAAGAAGAATGCTACCAGTGCTAACAGGAGCGCTTCCAAAGTCTCTGAGTTCCATGGGAAGGGAAATAATAACCCCTTTGTGAAACACTAGACAACAAAATGGCTGTTGTCTCAGAGCAGAAATAGAAATCGTGAAGCATTAGCTGGAAAAAATAACAACAGTAGTGGAGCTACCAGGAGTTGCTGCAATGCTGGACACTGAAGAAGAAGTAAAATTAGTCTAGTTTTTTTTTTGTGGTGTACCAGTGTTATATAGACAGTAACAACCCCTCCTGCCCTCTAATTCTTAACTGCAGTCCCCTCCCTCAAAGTACTCTGGTATTATTAAAACTTACTTTCTCAGCTCTAGGTGGTGGGAAGTTCTGAAAGTCAGCCAGAAATTCAGACTCCCTAGAACAGACAAACAGTTGTAACAGGAATCTGGATGCTGATGATGCAGTCAGGGCCTGTTTTTCTATTTTTATTCTGATTGAAGGACCTAGAGGAGGCAGCCAGTCCCTCCTCTACTTGCAGTCACTCAGTCTTCATCTTGTTTCCCTTTCCCTCTCTGTTTCCCTTACTGCAATAATGTATTGTGACCTTTTTCCTTTAGTTTTCTTCCCTTACTGAGCCCTTACTTGCAATACCTAAACTTTCTTCCTACTTGTTAGGTGCAGTGAAAACAGACCCAGCATTTGTCCTGCGTTTGTCATATTTCCGCATGATGTTACCTTTCTCTTCTTTACACCCCTTCTTTCTGCCTCTCCTGATTCTACCCTTTTTTCTTTGTTTTTTTCATATAAAACTCTTGGACAGAGATCAGTACTTCTTTACACAATGTCTAGCAGAATGATACTTGGGTTGCAGCTGGCACTTGCAGCTATGACTATAATAGGAACATAAATTCCCTAAATGTAACTCTTATTATTCAAATGTCGTAAGTCTGTGAATATACTTTTTTCCCCAAATCAGGATTTCTATAGCCTTGTCCCATAGAACTACATCCTGTCTTTCCAATCTTGAGCTGGGTTGGAAAAAACATAAAAGTTCTATTTATGATTTGATGTAAACCTCTACAGATTTATTACTGCGATACAGAAAAATATGTTCTCCCTTTCAAAATCAGGAAATGTGGTAGAGTTACTCCTGGGAAAAAACCCTAGCCCTCTTCAAATTTAATAGCTTTGTATTCTAGCTACGTCACCCTTCAGTGGCCTGGTTTTGTTCATTAGTATTAGCATATTTCTGCTGGTTGCTTTTTGTGTTTACATGAAATGTGAGCAATGTGACTTTATCAAGTGCAAAAGTGCTCCAAGTCTGATTTTCACAGTATGGCTGAGTACTGGGAGCAGCAATGAGGGAGCTGGTGTGGGGTTCTCCCCATAGTACAACAGCAGATATTAGAAGAGTTAGAGTTTCCTGAGGACACTTTATTTTCAGATTTAGGATGGACTTTATAGTCAAAACTAATGGCTAGGCACCACTGACAGTCCCTCAATGGTGTGTGTCTGGATTGTGGGACAGTCACAATCTGTTCCCACTCTGCCATGTTCGAACTGGGAATGTAAAATCAGGGTCTCTTAAATTTCAGGTAATTTTCTTAACAGCTGGGCAATGTATCATCTCTTCTGGGAGCTTCTCCTCCACCTAAATAATTAAGAATTTCAGTAATGCTTCCAGTGTTAGTCAAAGTGCTCCCAAAATTTACTAATTGGGAAATTTGATTGCAACAAACATTTTTGTCCCTTTTCTTAGGATATTTTGTACTTAATGACTCCTTTGTCACATCCCAAAGTAATATGATGACTATCAAACTACTAACAGCGTGGAGCTTCCCTTTCAGTCTAAGGGTATAGTTTTACGTAATTTTTCTCAAGGCTAATGTCTCAGAATGCTAAAAATAGGAGTTTTTGTACTCCTTCCCTTCTCCCAGTTGTGCAATTCTTTCTCTCCCATCTTTCTTCTTGTGCTGATCATTTCTCATATTTATTCAATTTCAGAGTAACCCAGTTAAATTTGCTAACCTTATCAAAACTTTTTTTTTTCCCCTCGAATTCAGTTTTATGCCTTTTGGGGGTTTTGCACTCGCTGATCCTTCAGGTGGGTGCTTTTGGATAAATGGTGGGAGTAAGAAGCTGGGGAGATGGTCAGGAGAATGGGACTCTGTTAGCAGTGATGGATCTGATATGTTGTCTCATGAAACTGTACTTTAATCCCAAGTGAATAGTAGTGTTAGTAAGTTATTTGCATTTCTTTCAATGCATTTCTTTTCAGGAAAACTGTGAGGAAACACTTCAGATTTTAATTCTATACAGTTGGAAAAGTTTGGGATGAAATCTTTTTTCCTGGACCAAAATTTGCAGTGTCTCTAATTATGCGTTCTATCTTGAAAGTTTATTGACTGAGCAGGAATTATAAAAAAATAAATTTGATCTTCTAAATTTGTTTTATGCAATAAAGGAAAGTAACTTGAGAGCTGTGGTTATGATTTCTGCTTTTGAGGAAAAAAAACCTACCACTAGTAACTGAGATTTTACTCCACAGAGTGCAGCAACTCATGCCTCAAATTAGGCATTTTGTAGAATCCGACAGCAAAAATGAGTAGAATGGAATGGGGGCTTCAGCATACTTCTGTATGTCAGGGATGTGTATTTTCCTGTAGCAAAATCTGTTTACTTCCTTAGCAGGTATTGGTCTGTGAAGAGAGCTTTCCTCTTTTCATGTGATGAGATGGAAACCCAAGATATGTACTCAGTGCAGTTTCCTTGTTGCGGAGTGAGGGAGTTTATTGGTTAAATCAGTGGATTTGGGTTGCTGACTGTTGAGATCTTGCTTTCGTTTGGTTTTAGGTGTGCAGCAGATGATATCCAGAGAGGTGCAGAAAACTGTTTTACTGTATCTCTATATGGGTATCTGATCCTTTTCATAACCAGTATAATCGGATGCAAAGGTTATTTTTCATTCTTTGGCACTTGTATCCTGCTCACTTATGCCCTTACATTCAGTACAGACATCCTGTGGTGAAAGAACTGAGCAAGTCTTGTCTCTCTGATCCTGAAAACTACCAGGAATAGTTAGGTGGTGCTTGTGTTTCCATTGTTAGATCTGATGCTTCCACTGGATTAACTATCTTTGTCTTGAAATACTGAAGCTAACATTTCCCCTTCAATTCTTTTAGCTACATCTTAAATGTGTTACTTGCAGCACAGGCTTTGCTGTGTGTTCAAAACAGCAGCACATTTTAACCTACGCACAACTGCCATAGAACCTGGATTTTTTTTTATTTTTTTCCTCCACTATCTTTTACATACAACCATATGCTGTCATTGTCACTTTCAAAGATGTCCATAATAGCAGACTTCTCTTGAAGTCAAGTCCCAGTCATCCTAATCTTGTCTATCAGTGTCTTTCAAAAGCAGGTTTTGATGTCAGGTCTCGATTTGTGCAGCTGGCAGAGGAGGAATTAGTCCATAGGTCTGAATACTTCACAACATTGTCTTGTAGATGTCTAATAGAAAGAGTTCTTCTTTTTGTTCTCTCATCTAAATTCAAGAATTGGCAGTTTCTGTTCAAGGCAGTTTTGAAGGTTGTATCAATGAGTTATTTGGTTAGAAAAGTTTAGCTACATACCTCAGTGATGTTTCTGCATCCCAAGGTGCTAAATATTAAAAACTTAAATTTGGGGGAATTAGTCACAGTGGTGGCACTGAAATAAGTCTGAAGGGTAACTTTGAGACAGGAGGCACAATACAGTCTCAGGATTTTTGAGAAACTGTGGCTTTGGAATTGAGACTGAGGTTCTCGTCTATTAGTGTATGAATCCCAAGCACCAGATTCATGGGTTTCCACCGTGTGTTGTTCAGACGCTGCATAATCAGTAGATGATTTACATACTTGTAAACTTAGGTCTTGAACACTTAACATTTCATCAGATCTGCTTAAAAATGGAATTGCCTAATTTTTCTGTTTATTTAATGCTTTGTTTTGTGTTTGTTGTCGTTGTTGTTTGCAGACGTGGGTTGGCAATAAACGAAGGAAGATGAGCAGCAAGAGTGCTGTAGAATCTGGGGGCACTCCCCCAGGGACTGTCCCTACTACTCCCTCAGTACCTCCAGAAGCAGCAGTTAGAAACGTGGTAAATATTGCTCGATCCCAAAGTCAGCAGTCTTCTTGGACTTCTTCTAGCAATGATGTAATAGTTACTGGTATATACAGTCCTGCTAGTTCGACCAGTAGGCAAGGATCCACCAAGCAGGCAAACGCTTCAATGGCAGAAGTACATAAAACCTCTATTCCACGACTACCGGGAAAAAATGATACAGAGTTTCATCAGCAGCACATCCCTATAGGACGACAAGTACCACACTGTAAAAATGCTTCCCTGTTAGTGGGAGAAAAGACTATTATTTTATCTAGGCAAACAAGTGTACTGAATTCTGCGAACTCCATATATAGTCACACTAAAAAAAGCTATGGTGGTTCATCAGTCCAGACCGCAGAGTTGGTGTTACCTCAGAAACCCATGATATGCCACAGGCCCTGTAAAGCTGAACCCGTGGGGTGTCAAAGGTTACAAAAACCGGAACACGCAGCTCTCGTGTCACATGTGCCCCCTGGACAAAGGGCTAATACCAGGGACCCTTCTTGTAGCACACAAAACCTGGAAATCCGTGAAGTGTTTTCTCTGGCAGTTACAGATCAACCTCAAAGAATTGTGGGAGGAGGTGCCGCGCAGAAGCATTGCTCGGTGGAAGGCAGCTGTCTGTCCATCGCGATGGAAACTGGAGATGTGGATGATGAATACGCTAGAGAAGAAGAGCTAGCATCCATGGGAGCACAAATACAAAGCTATTCAAGATACTGTGAAAGCAGCAGCTCTGTTCGAGTAGAGAACCAAAGTGCAGCTTTGTCTGGGCCTGGAAGAAATGTGAGCTGTAGTTCACAGATGGTGAATGCCAGGGACGTGCCTGACAACATTCTCTACCATAACAGAGACTACCACTTGCCTGCACGGACCTCATTACATACAACATCCAGTACATTATATAACAGTGCTAATCCATCAAGAAGTACCTTTTCTCCTCATTTTACATCTTCAAGTCAACTGAGGCTGTCACAAAACCAAAATAATTACCAGGTAATCCGTCAATTTATCTGTCTTCAAAACTTGAAGACAAGGCTGTAGATAAGTACTGTTTTCTTTAAAAGTTGGTATCTGGTAAGTGATAGGTTCACCTTTCTGCAGGCTGTGCTTTATTTACATCTTTTGGTGGAGGTAATTTCTTCTTAAACAAAGGTGCAGGTAGGGCTATAGTATGGTACTACTCTTATCTGTATAGCTGAGCCTGGGGCTGTGGTGGGCAGCTGTATATTAAAGATCAGTGTATATTAAAGATTCAATAGATAAACTTTGGTTACGAGAGGATCATACCTATGCTGATGCTTTCTAAAGCCTGTGTGGTCCTGGCATATCTTGCCAGCGCGTGTCACAGCTATACCCTTGTTTGTTCCTCTGTAGACATACTTTGCACGTAGCACAGGGCAGAACATGGGGTCGTGCCGTCATTTGTGTGCTGTACAGTTGCTTGCCCTTATTAATGTCAGCTTGGATTAGCTCTTCCATCAGCACTGCCTGTACCCCCTGTGCAGTTGCCAAACTCTTGGACCCATTTTCTCTTAGGGATTAGGATCTCCTGCAAGCTAGTTAAGATGATGGGAGGCACTACGTGAGCAATTCTTCCTCTCCCACAGCATCTAATTCAAAATTGGTTTTACATTCAATCCCATTATTTCCTCATCTTCTAAGAGTGTCCCTTCAGCGATACAGAGAGAAGAAAATTAAATGCAGATAATTGAAGAACTAACAGAAGAACCTATGACATTGACACACATTTTCTTATTTTTTATTATAACTAGAGGAGGGATAGTTTTGCAGCAAACATCCAAATTGATTTTTTTTTTTTTTCAGGGACTTTTGTGCCATGTGGCATGACATGGTCTAGAGACACTGAGATAAAAATCTTAAGACTGAAAGGATGTGATAGTGTGTGTTATCTTTGTGCATTTGCCTGTTACTACCATTTTAATTTATTCTGAAAGTAAAAAATATACTATCTTTTACTAGTATAGGATACATATAGGAAACAATACTTAATATTTTTTTTGTCTGATTCATTCCTATCTAGTGAGGACTTGAAAGAAAGCCTTTGAGTCCAAGTAACTGCCACTTTTCACCAGAATTATTGCTTTTTTTGGTAAACATGAGATTCGAGGAGCATATATACTCTGGGGTAGGTTCTGTGAAGTAGATGGGAGACATCTGCAATTCTTATTTCTCACCTTTTCTAAGCTGAGCACTTTAGATGAACTGTTCTTTTCCTTTCTCCCTTCTCTGTCTGTCAGTATTTGCTATTACTGTTCTTACTCAAGTTATAAAATTCATTAAATGCTGTTTACTTTTGACATACCAGTTTCGTAGAAAAAGAAAAGCTGTAAATATATACATCTTTTCAGCAAAGGGCTGGTAAGGCTGCAATAGGGCATACGATAGAATTAAGGAAATTTTTCTAAAATGTCATGAAGTGAAATATATTATTGATACCTCCAGCTATGTGCTCTTGGTGCTTTATTTTACTTTTGAAAAAGCATCAGTAAGACTTAGTTCTTACTACTTTTTTGAGTTTTTAATGGAATTTGAAACAGGTTTGATTTGGGATATTTTGGGGGTAGGGACAGCGTCTTTGTAAACAGCTAGAATGGTTCATGGTAGGTGATATTTTATCATGTGGCCTGTTATGGATCAGAACAAGGAGATCTCTGTGACTTCATTTTGGGGTTTTTTAAATGTTTTTTTTCCCCTGTTATAACGACATACCTATTTTTTTTTACGTTAGGAACTCATCTGTACCCCTTTGACTTCCATGCCTGTCTCTTAGAGACCCTGTTCTGTGGATTTGGGAATGCACCTTGGGTTGAGGGAGCTCTTGTTTCGCATGGTATCCCTTGCCCTTCCACAATTTTAAACCTTGGAAAAACTGGACAACTTGCTATTAATTCACTTATTGCTGTGAGCATTCATACTATGAACCTCTGAGATGACACTCTTCAGTATTGGAGAATTTGTAAGGGAAGGCAGAAGCTGTGGGGTCAGGGCATATGGTATCATGGCTCTGAGGAAGCTGCAAGAGGAACGGTGTCCTTTGCAGCCTGGCCAGATCCCACAGTACCTTGAAGAAACGATGTGCTGATTTCTCCAGATTGCTGCATTCCTTGCTTAGATTTTTTAGCACATTTCTGAACAATGCAAAAGTAAGTCCTGGATCTTAAGAGGTGTTACTATATGACAGTGACACTTCCAACGGTCATTTATCATGTTGACAAGAAAACTTCACCTACTGCCTTCAAAGTCGTGTGTAGCAAATATTGTACCCTGCTAGGCTGATCACGTATTTCGTTGAAATCATCAGTTCTGCACTACTTTAAACCCCTTCTCCAAGTCCTCCCCTTAAAATTAAGTCTAGTATGACTGCTATTTCATATAGACACTCTCCTTATAGCTTAATAATCCCCTTACAGCTTAATAATTTTTATACATAAAAATTCCAGAGACATAGATTTTGTGATAGATAGACTTATTAAGGATTACACTTCTTTTGTATGTAGTCAGTTCCTGTTAGTTTTATTGCCTGTGTTAAGCCAATTTATCCATCAGTGTAGGAATGGAAATCCTTAAAACTAGGGAAATGATCCTAATTTTAAAAATAGATTAAACCTGAGCTACATGATTATTGGAGTAGTTAAACATCCAAGCAGATGCTTCTTCAAAGTCAGGACAGTGTGATTTGTGTTTTGATGAAGTAATTACTGTCGTACATTGGTGTGGTATCTAATGAGCAATTAGTTATAGCTTCCTTACTGGTTCAATTAATCAGATTCATGTTAGTGTAACTTAAGAGTAAATTTAATAAAGTGATCAATTTTAATGCCTGAGCAGTTTCAGTAAACAAATTGTTCAACCTACTTAGTTCTCTTAGTCTGGCTTTCAGCATATTGACTTAGGCTATTCTTGCTGGTCCTCCAGGCTGAATTGTGATTTAGTCTTGGTTTCCTCCCCCCAACCCTAAGGGACAAAAATACTGTTGAAAGTATGGGTATTTTTGATTATTTTGTTATACACACTGAAGCACAGTTAGCTAATTTAGCCCTGTTTTCTTCAAGGGAAAACCCTAAACTTTGCAGCCAGTACGTCAGAATAGGGTATAGCTATAATCTGTACTTACTTATTTTTAAGATTCACTTTAAGGATCCTGCTTTATATGAATGAGCTACAAGTTTGCCTTATTTAAGGAAATGGGTCTTATTATTTTTTTTGTTGTTGTTTTTGTTTTTTTAATGTGTCAAAGTGATTTGTTTACTTCCATAGAGATTTTTGAAGACAAAAGGAGGACTTTCTTGCTAGCTTTGGGCAGTGCAGCTTTTTTCTAAGGCCAGCAACACGGTCTTCTCTGAAGAGACTTGAACAAAGCATTTCCTGACACTCGTTCTTGTAACAGAAACGGGGTTACCTTTGTCACAGGAGTTGCCTATGCTTTATTTCTGGGGTGAAATAATTCCAGCTGCAGGAATGCGGGGAGCCTGTGGGGCTGTGGGGGGGACAGCAGCTGTGAGCAGGCTACTTGAGGCCACACGCAGTGTTGCTGCAAAGCTGGGACACGCAGCAACCTGGACTGGGTTGGGGCTCTTGGTTTGTTCCAGTGCACTGTATCTGCAAATATACAGGTGAATCTGAAATATACAGCAAATCTACAGGTGAATTGGGAAAAGATTATGTAGGGGCCTCATATAGTGTAACCACTTTAATTAAGGTACAGTATTGGCAATGCACAAGTGCTACAGTACCTTTGAACTGTCTCTAACATCTGCCAGAGATGCTGATTCTGAGACACAGTACGGGAAATTTCCTGAGAGGAGCATTTCAAGTTGTCACTTTCGCAACTCACGGTAGCTGTTCCTGTTGGACTAGGACTGGAATTACACCTGTGGATGCAGGAATACTATCCATCTCACTCAAAAAATAACACCCCTCCAAAAAACTCCCAACTCTTGTGCCTTTTTTATAGAGCCAGTTTAGGATACTCCCATGCGTATTGTCTTTCAAGAATTTGTATTGAGATAAACTTGGTTGTATTTGTCATCATACCTGTCAGAACTTGTGTGTGTCTTCCAAGTAACCGTTAATACTCTGCCAGACTAATCGCTTTATTCACATAGAAAGGCACTTTTTTCTGTAGCCCCACTTTAAATTTGTGAAGAGAAACCATCTGGGTGGATACCAAGGACACATTTACAGCAGGCTCTGTGGTGTGATGCTGTTGTGTGGCATATGGAATTGTAATAGATGTAACTTTTTTATACAGAATTTCTAAAATGTGTGTGTGCAACTGAGAAATTAGTATTTTAGACACACAAGCTTGTGTAGACTTACCCTTAGGAGGGAGAGTGTTCGTTTTTAGCTGCCCTCATCATGCCTTGTGGTGTCATGAGGAAGTCTCTGGCCTTAGGTAACCTCCAAGCGCTTCCAGTTAAAAGGTTGAAGAATAAAAGTATCTTATGTGCTTGTACACTAGACAAACGGTGTATTCTGTGAATACACTAGGTATGTGTAACTGTGAAACACTAGGTATTCTATATTTCATTATGCTCTTGTTGCAAGATTCATTAGTAAAGCACTTCCCAAATACAAAATCTATTAGTGTAGTTTGATAGTCAGCAGAATTGCGTAGATTTTTCTTCCTCACACATGTAGTGCATATAATGACCCGAGATTGATTAATCTCGCAAGAGCTATGTTTAGTCTCTCAAGAATTGCTTGTCTGCAGTAGAAGATGAACATGGAATCCTAAATAAGCCTAAAATATTCCAGGCTATGACACGTTTCAGATGGCCAGGGAAAACATTCCAAGATGATTATTTAATAAAGTCTGACCTCTGGATGGCGAATGTTAGAAAAGCAATGGCAATCAAGACAGCTAACCTTTGCCTTCATACGCCCCCCTTCCTTCTCCAGCCTGACCTGCCTCGTTTTTCTGCTAATGCACAAATCCTTAATATCTGACATTGAATAGTTCAATTACTAACATGATAGTTTGGGGGTTTTTTCTGAAAGTTTAACTGACGTAATTGAACAATTATGTGACAGCAGTTCTGTCAGACATTAGGCACTTGTCTGACTCCAGTCTGCTTAATCTTACTGGTTTTGTGACAGATTGAAAATGAAAAGTGGTGTTCTGAATTCCAGGTTTTGAGATAGCAAAAGTACAGAAACACTTGAGTTGCAACTGTGTTCTCTTACCCTCACCCAAAGACACAGCATTTTGTTTTTAGCCTTGCAAACATAAGGCTGAGCGTGACTGTTTTGCTTTTAAATCTTGACCTTTGTTAAAGACATTCTTAGCAGAATCGAATGCACAATATTGAAGTCTTGTGAAAGCTGCTCAGTATTAGCTATCATGGCAACCTAAGATGTTGTTGTTCTGTTTCCCCTTTCCCCTCTGCAGATTTCAGGAAACCTTACTGTGCCTTGGATTACAGGTTGTTCCAGAAAAAGAGCAGTAAGTATATTTCCATCTAAGTATCTAATGTGTCAAGTAAAAGAATGAAAAGTTTATCTAAATGTATTTTTTAAAATGTCAGTTCTGTTTGTGTGGTATGGGGTTTCTGGTTTTGTTTTTGTTTTTTCCCCTTTATACTTTGACTAATACAGACATTATCTGCAGACAAAATGCTTGTGTTACTGTAAAGTTGATAGATATCTTTAAAAGCAGGCTGAGGTCATAATCCTAAGTCAAGTATATGAATTGTGCTGTTAGTTGAAATATAACATTTAAGTTGATAAGGACTAAGAGTTTAGAGCTCAGAATATGTTTTTTTAATCACAAAAGTGAAATGGCTATTAATTGAGAGACAACTGAACACTTAAGAGGATAACTCCCTCTTTAGCTGCTCTGTACATGCACAGAATTAGTCCATGCTATCTGGAGTACATTTCTCAAATCTAATTTTATCCACATGTATGTCACTTTACACTAGGCAGAATCAGACAGGTTGGTGTCCTCAATTCACAAATGACTCCAAAACATAACACAAGGTATGAAATGCCTTTTGTCAGGAAAATACCTCCATCCGACTCTTTCATTTGATTCCTGTACAGCATTTCCATTCAACGGTGGTCTGCTCGCTTCTCTGGAGAACATGTCGTGTCTGCTGGCTTACCATGGAAATGCACCCTAAACCTGGGGATGGGATGGTACAACTAAGCAGGGGAGTTGAACTAAATGATCTCTATGGTCCCTTCCAACTCTAAAAAATTCAGTGAAATTCAGTGAAAAGGTTGTTACGTACTAGCCCAGCTGTATCAGAGGCAGTGCCTGGGGAGATGGCTGTCATGATAACCAAATTATCCCATCAAACCCCCCAAACCATTGAGCTGTCAATGTCATCTGTGCCGCTTTGGCAATGATGTCTAGGTAGTGAAAGAACCTTCCCTTGCCTTGTCCTCCCTGCAGTACCCAGTACTTTTTTGGGGGGTTTTAATGTTTTTTAGATCTTCTGTTTAGTCTTCAAAAGGTGTGAGTTCGGTAATGTTTCCTATCTATGGTCCTACAAATCAAAGGACCATCATTTTCATTGTGTTTTTTTTTCTCAGACTTTTGCTAGGTCTCAACTTTAGCACACTTCTAGTTTTTACAGACTTTGGTGGTATCACTTATTTCTGTTTATATAGAGAGCACTTTATAAGAGCATCTCCCAGAGGAACAGTGCTTTTATAAAAGTCCTGTTGTTGCTCATTCCATTTTTTTTTTTTTTATTATTTTTCCCCTAAATCCTAGTTCTCTTGAGTAGGCTTTTTTAAATGGAATCCTTTTCTGGAAGTCACCTTCACTCTATCACTTAATGACCTTTTAAAACAGCAAGCAGCTGGTGAGTGTCCTAGACTAGAGTTTCACTTTGAGCCAATTTGCACATCACTGTTGAAAGGGGGAGGTTTTTTCCCCCCCCTCTCCCTGCTGTGCACTGCCCACCCCATCCCTAGCACTGGCGCTAGTATCTAATTACAAGGTAATCCAGGTCAGGCGTCTGACCTGTCAGATACATATTCTTCTGCTGAGTTTGTCTTTCTGCTCTCTCTGGTGGGTTGTGAATGTAGGGATCAGATGAGGGCCAGAGCCAGCTCAAAGTGGGCAGCAGGAGCATGTGGCTGGGAGCAGTCAAGAGAGTGGGGCACGATGCTGTCGCCTGCTTTCCAGCACTGGGTAGGCTCTTGAGTCGTGGTGGGCACGCTCGATATTCAACAATAAGTTTAAAACTTTCAAGGATGTGAAAATGCCAGTTTATTAAGGATGGTTACTAGGGAATTCTTTTTTCTTAGATCTTTATTCCTGTATCTTTTTTAATCAATAAAATGCATAAAACCCATTGGTTAATACAGTCCAGTTTGAGGCACCTGCTTCAAATGGATGCACTTTCTCGAATTTAAATTTAAGCTGCTTTAAGGAGAAAAGTTCAGGAGCTGGCATTCTAAAACAGCTGCATATGCACAGGTGTAAGACAACAAAAAGAGAGAAAAAACTCATACTTCCTAGGAAACTTCAGTTTCAAATGTGAAATTCTTTTGAAGAAAGTGTGAAGGAACAGAAATAGAGTGGATAGAGTCGTAGAACTGCGATTATAGCAATTACTGCCATTCAAACAGTAAAAAGGCTAATCTGTATTTTGTTTAAAATGGAGAAGATTTTCTTTTATATGCTCTGAATTTTTAATCTTTTGCCTTGATGTTTTGTTCCCCTTGCCCTGACCTTCAACTGCATCAAGAAATAAAAACTGTGCAGTTCTGCAGAAACTCTTTCTAGTCTGCTCAGCTATGCTGTAAGATGATGTAATCCTGACTCCTAATGAATATTAGTCTAGAAATATCAGTTCTCAGTTATTCATGAGAATGTCTTTGGAAATCAGAGAGTTCTGTATTCTGTGATGGAACATGTGCAAAGCATTGGCTTTTACAAATGCATTGATTTTTGGTTTTTTTTATGGGGTGGTGGAAGGATAACAAGAATTAAAGAGAATGAAAAGGGGGAAAATATCTTCACTTTTGTCCTCACATTTGAGTCTTGAGTGTACTAACTGTGCTTAAATCATGTGTCATCTGATGTCTTAGCAGAATGATTAGCATTTGTGGTAGATCCCTGGTAAGCTAAGTATGAAAAACATTTGGCACATTTGGCGTTGATTCTAGGTAAGCTGTGCCTGGCTTAGTTGTGTTGGGGGAGATTGGGGGTTTTGGTTTCCTGCTTTTGTTATTTTTTTAAATTTCTACATAGAAGTAGTTCTAGTGGTCTTGATATCAAGTCTGAAACAAAATCATTAAGATAACAGATTAAGGTCTTAGAATTATATCTGCCCATCACTGTTCAGAAGCAGGCATAGTAAATCACATGGTATGTAGCTTGTGTATTTTGGGTGGGGTTTGATTTTAAGTTGTATTTCATGTTAGTGTCTGGGCTAGGTCATGTGAGGTTTCAAGGGAACACTGCCCTCAGTGGAGAAACTCACAGGGAAGCTGGTCTTGTATTTTCCCCCTTCCTGGAGCAACACTGCATTGCACTGAGAGCTTTGATGCCTTCCCGAGTAATGTGCTTCTGCACTTCGGTGGAACCTCTGCTGTAGGTGGGTTTAGCTGAATCTGCCTAGAGCTTCAGCTTGGGGTCTCTGGCCTCTCAGTCTGGCATGTATATTTTGGGAAAAAATACTTGAAATAAGTGGAGGATTCCTGTGCTAGATTTTGATTTTTAAATTGTTGTTTCAACATTGCCTATTTCACTAAAATTCTGGGGATAGCAGCATTGAAGTGTTCCCCTTGGAGTCCTGCCTGTCACAGAAAGAGTACAGTAGACACACTTTGAATCGGGTAAAGGAGCTGGTCTAACTCCAGGTTGGTGTGAGACCTGCCACCAGTTGTACTGGCAAGTCTATGGGCTTAGGGAAGACAGCTGGATTGTGTGGAGGAGACTAGGTGAGGGAGATAAATCAGTGTGACTACTAAAGAAAATACCTTGTTGGACTGTATCTAAAAATCTTACAAAAACTGCCTACTGTGACAGGAAGCCTACGTACACTGCAGAAAAAGATGTTTTAGAGCCACTTTTAAAGTAAAATGAGCACCTATAGGGATTAAAACTACCTTTTGTTTTAAAACGATACCAATATTAGCTTATGAAGTTCTCTTCGTCTGTTTGCATTCCCCTCCTCTCCTAGAAGGGTGGCAGGAAGAAAACTATTTTAGTCAAGTTGGTGAGAGCGTGTCTGAGTAAGATAGTCAGAGTCTTCAGCAGGAGAGACTTACAAGCCAACCTGAAGATCTCCACAGTACCGAATTGTGAATGCTATCCTTGTTGATACCTTTTCTTCCATGTTATTTGGATAACTAATTAATGGTTTTCCTCCTGTGAAATATTTCACCACGTATCCCAAGGTACTTAACTTTGTTAATGTTTACACTGGATGATAATAACACGCATAACATGTCATAACCTTCTTGCTGTGAACAGCAGCTCTTTGCTACTCCCAACAGCAATCCTTCAGTTCATGCAAAGGCAAGGCAAGTCTTACCATAGTTTCAGACCAAATACATCTTTTGATGCGTGCTGCACCTGAGTTCCACACATCACCTAGGCTTATTGTATGCTGTGATCCTGCAGGCTGGAAGGAATGTCATATCTGGCCAGGAATTGGAAAAGCAGACTTTCTAGTCAAGTATGAGGAAAACATTAATAGATTAAGTAAGAATCATGGTAATTACTATCTAAAACTCAGTTTATTTTGAGGCTGAATGTTCATTATTTAACAAACTAGTTCAAAAATCTCAAGAAGAAGGGCAAGTTGTCAGTTTGTGTGGATTGGAAGTTGGTTTTGGAAATTATGGAGTGAGATGACGAGTATGGAGTGTAATTAGTCTGTTGCACGGATAGCTCTGTTTTTCTTTTTTGCCCCTTTTTTTTTTCTTCTTAGTTGTATTCAGTTTAGAAACACATAGTAACAGAATTGATGTAATTTTGTCTCAGTGTTGAAGCAGTTACAGGTCTTTTCAAGCTGTGGTACTATGAAATATTTATCAGTCCTTCTATCAGAGCAAACTTCAAGCTTACCCAACCAGTAGGAAAAGGTGCAAAAAGTCTCTCTTCCAGAAATCTAACCATTTTTGCACTAATAGTATGTTAGCAGTCATAGTTTAAGGGTGCCTTCAGATGCCATTTGGCTTGCAGTCTATTTCTAGACACCTTTTTGCCTCAAGGCTGTGCAGCTTGCTGCTCTAGCTTGTGCCCTATGAATGAAGCTGGTAGTAGCAACTCACTCCTAGCTGTTTGTTTTGCTATGGGCCCTCAGGTACATTTCTTTGTCCTAAGATGATTGAAGGTATCTTGTGAGGGGTGCTTACCTGCTCATGTGATGAGAAGGGAGCTCTCAAGGCTTGGGGGAAGGTGGTGTTTAGAAATCAGGTCTCTGAATTGCTCTTGTTGTTATGGTCACCAGCTGCTTTTCTGGTTTTTTTCCTGGGGAGAATCATGCTTGGCCTGGGAGCCTGTAGGGGTCTACTGGGTGGAAATGCATGCAGTGTGCCTGTCTGCAGAAAGTACGGTTCTTTCAAACATGCTTCTGATTGCACTATTCCTGCATCAGCAACACACGCTGTGTACGAGCACCAGTGTCTAAGCCAAAGCAGCAGGGTTGGTTCTGTAGCAGGAGACCGGGTGTCACTGAAGTGGGGGACAGCTTTGCAACAGTTGTGAAACCTGGACTTAAAACCTCAAACTGAGGGAACGTGTAATCTGGCATAGCTTTAATAAGGTTAAATATGCTGGTAGTGTTAAGGGATAATACAGACCTTCAGAATTTGTGTATGGAAAATGAAATCAAGAAACAATAAACTGAAGAGTAAGAATAATATTAAATGGTGCAGATGGGAAAAGGGGAATATATGAGAATGGTTGATTCAGAAATAACTATTATTATGTACATATCATGAAGTATGAATTGATAATCCTTAAATCAATTAGACATGAAGTAATGGAAAGTTCAGAGCTGAATACTGGCATCATTAGAAATGGGGAACAAAACAAAATAATGCTACACTTGTATAAAATAATCTAGGATTTGTTCATACCTTGAATGCTGTGTGCACTCCTGATGTTCCCATTCCTCCCAAAATAAAACAGAGAAGCCATGACAGTGATCTAAGGCACAGAAGAGCCATATAGTGAACAAACAAATGGGCTATATCTCTTCAGACCTGAAAAGAGATGACTGGGAGGGAGTGGAGGAGTGTGATGGAGAGCTTTAAATATATGAAAAGTGTGGAGAAGCAAATAGGCACTCATTTGTTCTGGTATAAGAGTGGGTGTCTAATGAAGCTAGCCTTAGATAGGCTCAAAAGTTTTGTTTAGCGTAACTTAAAGTAAGAAGTGCCTCAAATTTATAAGATACTGGGGTTGCTAGAGAGTATTGGAGCTAAGTATCACTGTTTGTCCTATTCTACTTTTTACTAAACTTTAAAGAACCTTTAAAATGTACAAAATAAGTATTACTCTGTGAGATTTCTTGCTGTTTCTCCATTATAGAGTTTCTGAGCGGTAGTGACTAAAATTTGTTGCGAGAGGTTTGTTTGCTATAAATAACCATTACTTTAGAGCATTTCATCCCAGAGTATCAGAACTGGACTGTTGATTTAATATGATTTCACTGCAATTTAAATAAACATAACCATGTAACTTTTGTTAACGTACAGTGCTCAGGTGCTGCATAAATGCAATAGTAGTTATATTTATATTAAAGTTCTAGTTCTTTCACTTTTAAATATGTCTTTTATTAATAAATCTGAAGATTGTTTATAGTTTTTGTGCATGTGGCCTGAAACATTTTCAACTGATGCATAAAAACTGATCTAAAAAAGCAGGCTCTAATAAAAGGCAGGATAAGGACACTCCACTGCAATGCAATTATTCATACCAATTATAGACACTAGATTTGCACCACAAATACTGCATGCACAGTGGGTAGTATGAGGGGCTCGGCAGAGTGCCAGGAATGTCTATAATAAACTGGGTCATCTCTTATAAGAATGTTGTTATTACACATGAGAGGTCAGGGGATAAGCAGGGTTTAACCCTGCGCTCGGCAGAACTGCTGATTCAATT
The DNA here is from genome assembly GCA_028565335.1 of Limnodromus scolopaceus. Taxonomy (NCBI): domain Eukaryota; kingdom Metazoa; phylum Chordata; class Aves; order Charadriiformes; family Scolopacidae; genus Limnodromus; species Limnodromus scolopaceus. Next base: position 14,982,656 of record JAOXNO010000063.1, on the reverse strand, counting down.
TGCTCCCAAGGATTGCTTTTCATTGGGAGTTGATAGGCTATTTTCTGCTGGAAGAAGCTTCTCGCTGCTTTTCAGGCTGTGGACAACAGAACTGGCAAATGTAAAGCATTCAGCAAATAGTTAACACTGCTGAGGATAAAGCTGAGCCTCAAATCAGCAAGCAAGGGATCTGAAGAGAGGAAATGAGAGTTGCATTCATAACAGTTGTCATAATGAAGTAAAAATATGAACTGAATTACTGGCTTGTCTTCAGCTATGGAAAGTATTGTGCTAAATGTGATGCTTTTCAGTATTATCTTTTAATACTTTTTTCCTGTGCTAACTGGTGCATAACCAGCAATGTAATGATATTTGTAGGGCTCTGGGGCTTTTCTCTTGTTTCCTCAGTTTCTCTGATGATACTAAGCATGAGGAAGTTATTAACTAAATTGATGGAATTGTAGCTGTAGATTTGATGTAGGAATTCTACCTCTTATTTTCTCGCAGAAGCAATTGACTTTTGTAAAAGCATTATATCATTTTTGAGCTGCTTATAATGCAGGAGTCAAATTTATGTATAATCTTTGTCAAGGGGATGATCCTGTAATTGAATGTGGTTTGTGATTTCCCTAGGGAATTAATGAAAAGGTATATGGCACCATCAGTTACACAATGGTGAGTTAGTCTGGATCTAAGCTTTGTACAAGCTGAAGTGTTGCCTACACCCAGTGAGTGTAAGGGCTGGGACCGATCCCGATGCAAAGGTGCAGCGAGAGCGGAGAAAGCGATCGGCCTCCCTTTGCCCTCTCCGAGCTGGTGTGAAGGAGCTCACACTCTGCACGGGCAGATGGCTCCTGTGGGTCACTTAATACATGGTGCCCTGCTACCCTCTCAGCAGCTCCTTTGTAAATCACAGCCCTTAAATGTTGAGAATCTTTTTTGGGGAACACTGGTAAAATTTCAAGACTGGTAACCTGATAGATTCTGTCTTTCACTGCTGCAAATTGCACTCATCACCTGTGGTGCCAAAATGTGCCTTTCTGAAGACAGTGCTTCTAGCTTTTCAGAGACTCAATTCCTGCCTGCTTGGCTGTGTCTAGCAGGTTACTCAGTGCTCATCTTGTTGGAAAAAATGGCATAAATGAGATACAGACTCCAAAGTAGAGAAGTTCAAGTGGAATGAGAACACACTGAGTTTACCAGGGTGGGTTGAGCCAGGCATCACAGTAAGGCTGCCCCCTTACTTGCTGCTTGAGGGACCTGAGTTTTCATAGCATCTTATTTACACACACTTGTTTTTCCCCTCAATTTTCTTTCTGTTTTCTGGGCTCTTTCATGTGGTGTGTACTGTGGGGTTTTTGTTTTTTCTTTCATAGCAGTTGACTGGAAAAACTTGTTGTCCCTTTCCTTCTCTGAGCTGCAATTGGTGTTAGTGTGATTCTGACTCTTCAACACTGGTCTTGTAGCAAAATTATGTAGCAGCTGTGAGGTGAAAACTGTTGTATAGTGTTTTATCTAATAGGAATTTTATTAAAATGTTTGTAGTGGATCATAGGAATTAATATACGTCCACTTAAAATGGAAAAGACACAACACTGCTTTGTTAAGTAAAATTTTTGACAGCCAGATGGTTTTGTTGAACACTGCTTTCTCCACTTAAAATCTTTGTATTCAGTAAGTAAAAGCTGAGCAGCTTCTGCACCCTTCCTGTGGTACCATCCCTTTGGTAACCCTATAGTCAGTTATTGTGTGTCTTTTGTCTAACGTCGGATCCATTTGCATATCGCAAATAGACAGCTTTTCTATTAGCGAGTTTTCTTGCCCTGTATTCTTTCAGTAGAAGGAGCATTTTCTTAGATAACTGGAAAATCATGTGGCAAGCAGAACATATCTGAACTTACTCCAACATCAGCTGTACTTTCTTTGGTTCTTGTTCTCATTTGGCCATTGCAACAAACCATAGGCGAGAGAAGACAACACTGACCGGGGCTGCTCCCTTACAGATGAAGTAATATTAGGCAGACTGCCTTTTGCTTCCCTCACTTCACCCCTCTGCTGGAGAGAGGGAATTTCCACAACGTGTTCCAGGAGGTGTCTTTAAGCTATGCATATCATATATGGAGGAACTTTCTTTTTTATTTTCCTGGTAAGTGCAGATGGCAGTAAGCTGTGTGAGTGGTGGATTGTTGCAGCAGAGTTGTCAGTGTGAACTCTACGGAATCAACAGTGAATTACTTAGTTACTTATGTTTAAAAACAGTATACTTTAGAAGGTGAAGTTGCCCTGAGCTACCCGTGCGTTCAGGAAAGCAGGATAGGCCAGAGAGGCTTGTTTCTCCGTGTAGTCTGAGTGTTGCTGCCACACTCTTTCTGCCTTCCCTCTCTTCAGTGCTTGGCTGCCTCCCCGACTGCAGGACAAGAAAGAGCTCTTCCCATCACTTTCAGAAGTTACAATCTATTTTTCCAACAGCTATGAAAGGAGATATGGCTGCAGTGATTCGTGAGATAACTACACTTCTGTTCTTTGAAAATGGCTTGTAGGTAGGAGGAGCTCAGGTCAGGCGTGCAGGAAAGCCTGCATCTGCTACGGGTGAATGGGCATCAGGGATTTAGCTTTGGTCAGCAGGGTGCTCGGGAGGTGAAGGCCACTTACTGCACTTTGCTGCTTATCCTAGAGCAGCCTCAAAATGTGCCAACTGGATTCCTTTTAGATTAAAATAGACTGCAGTGTGCAGTCTGGGAGTGCATCTCCTGGGTTGCAGCCGCTGGTAAGTGCTTGGTGTGCAGGAGCTGAGGAGCATGGTGAGCCCACCACCTGCCTCCAGCTGCAGAGGAGCTCCTGGGGTCCTGCGATCCCTGCTAATGGATGGGCAGGATGAAGACAGCTTCTCTAATTCTGTACTTGAATGTATGAAACAATAGCCAAGAATGTACCTGAGTGTCTGGTAGCGGTTAATAATGGACCACATTTGGCTACAACTACTGTGGTTTTTTTACTGGACCACCTGGGATTATTTTAAGGAGACAAAGTTTTGATACTGCTATTTTATATTTATGTATTAAGGAGACTCAAGTACTTCTAACATTTTGAGAAATAGTAATTTTTAAAAGAAGAAAATCACAAGGATTATCATATTCTGAAGTTTAGCAAAAATTAAAGTTGATAACTGTACAAGATTGTCAAATTATTCTAGTTCTGTGAAATTCTTCTACTCCATTTTAAATTTATTTAATTCTAACTTTTAACAGTTTTTAAACGAGCAGCAAACCACATTTCAGATATTGAAATCATGATTCTGTCTTACAAAATTCAGCTGTTGAAATAATGACAAATTTGGCACATGTGGCTACAATTTACTAGTGCAGATTTTATTGTTGCATTTATGTACTCCTAATGGCAGGAGAAATAGAAAACATGGGTTGGTATAAAGAAACTGTAGATTTTAGTTAAAATTCTGGGCTAAAAACTTTTGATACAGCTTGTAAGTTCTACTAGCGGATGATACTGTGTCCCCACAACAGTTCAAGAAGAGATAGGATGTCTAGGATTTGTTTCCCAGTGATACTCCTTCTATCAGTAATCCACTATCACATATTTTGATAAATATACACAAAGAGTTAGGGAACTCGCAAATAAACAGTGGAACCAATTTAAACTCTGAAGCTTACCAAATAAATATTAAAGTATTCCCTTTAGGAACTCGGAATCCTTTGAATTATGCATGTATTGTAGTTTGCAGTAAGATAAAAGAACTTTGGGTGGGGGAGGGTGAGAAACTTGAAAAGCCTTAAGGAATAATTTGCATAAATTGGGTGGAGAGAGTAAACAGCACAAGAGGAAAACAGTTATTTTCAGTAAGGCCTTACAGAATGAGATAAAACAAATTAAAAAAATCAGGTGGAGTTGAAACAAAGCTGAAGTGCTTTTAAACTTGCATTAGCACTGCCATTGCCTTTAAAGCAAATCCCAGGGAAGAGAAGCCATGGAGACAGTATAACATGTGTGTCTTACTGTATGCAAGACCTCTGGAAATTAAATGAACAGCATAAGCAGAATTTTTTTTCATCTAACAGTACTTTTTTTATCTTACAGTTACAGGACCGCACACAATTTAGTGACCGAGATTTAGCTACCCTAAAGAAATACTGGGACAATGGTATGACCAGCCTGGGCTCAGTCTGCAGAGAGAAAATTGAAGCTGTGGCTGCAGAATTAAATGTTGACTGTGAAATAGTGCGGGTAAGAAATTTAGAGTCTTCCCCTGTCTTGTCGCAGAAGCAAAAATAGGACAGATGAAAGCCTTTAAAAATTTCATGAGGAAGCTTGAAATAGATTTCACGTATTACATAATGAATGACCATGTTGGGAAGTGCTCACTTGTTCTTTCTACAATCTATATATAGAAAAATGCCCTCATGTAAGAGTCTTATTGATCAGCAGCAGGAGTAGCACTATGAGCCATTAGACATTCTCTTTAGACTTGAGTAAGATTTTAAATAACTGTTACATTTTTTAGGGATATCCTAGAAGACTGAAAAGCACTATTTATACTGCTATTAAGAAACAAAAAAGCCTTTCTAAAGATATAGGGGAGAATGTTTCTCATTAATTAATTAAAAAATAATTGTAAACATATGAAAGAAAATACTCAAAAATAGGAAAGAAATATTTTATGAAACTATCCTGAAGCCGAGTTGAGATATGACAGAGGATGAAGGGTACTGTGAGGAATTCTGGGTCACTTCAATTTGGTAGTCCGTACAAGGTGTCGTTGAGGAAGGATTGCTTTAGAAAGTGCAGGTTTGGTGTGCGTAACCTGATTCCTGAGAACCACTCCCCATCATCTGTTCCAGAGACTGGGAAGTTTGGCACAGCATCAGTTGTTGTCACTGTGTTCCCAATTACCAGACCTACATCATCACTCTGAGACTGTGGGTGTCTCATTCGCTCAGAGTGTTTCCATTCTTTAGAAAGTAGTCAGACTGTCTTTGCAGTCCGTTCCAAAACATGGTTAGAGTCTTTCTTCCCCTCATAACAGGCATGACAATTATAACTAGTCCTTTCAGCCTTCTTCCTTTTCTTCCACCTCTTTCTTACAATTCTGACATTACTGCAACAGTGGAACTAGGGGTCCTTATTTGAAACTCTTCTTTCGTGAAGACCTCTCTTGGGTCGGTATATCAAAATGGTACCAAAGCTACTTTCAGTATCGAACACTAATTTGGTTATTTGCTTGTTTTCCTGAGCACATGTGAATTATAAAAAATAAATTGGGCTTTTGGAGGCTGAAAAGAATTATTTTTCTCTGTAGAGAATAAAGCTACTCTATATTTTCCAACTCTTCAGTTTGCTTTATGAAAGGTGAAGCTGTTTCCACTGACAGCGTCTCGAAATGGAGTCTTGCATGTGAAGTACCTTATTCACAGGACAGTAAGCCTGACACTCGTGCTTTGCCTCCCTTGCTTCGTTCCCTTAAGAACATCCTTCGTGGCATGCATGGGGTGACAGTGTGAAGTTCTGTACATGTCTTTCAATAGCATCTGCTGGAAATGCTTTTGTCTTCAGGGCAGATGTACTAGGCTCTGATCAACTCCCTAAGACTCCCTGGCACAACCTATTTCAGAACATGCACATGTGAATGAACAAAAAGGTTTCTTTTATTCATAGTAACTGGTGGTGTTACCAGTATCTGTCTTACCTCTGCCTCTGGTTCCTCTGTTGGCAGACCTAAGAACTGTAGCAAGAATTAGGTGGAGGTTGGTCCTGCACCATGCAGAATTTGTTTGTTTGTTTGTGAGGGCTGAATTAATGCTACAAGACCTGTGTTGTTCTTCAGTGATTACTGTTGCCCTTTCTCTAAGGCACATTGTGTGTGTCCCAGCTGTAGGACAGGTATTTTCCATCATGTGCTCTAGAGGATCTGTCCTAAGTTTGTTTTGGGATCTATATGGGCACATCATATTGTGCCTCTCTCCTTACCTGCCAGCCTGCGTGTTCTTCGGCAGGAAACACTGCTGTCTGGAGGTCAGCATGCAGCATGGTCTCCTTCTCACGAGCCAGGGCACAGCAACGATGCAGTTGGCTGCAAGGCATGGGTGAACCACAGCATCTCTACCCTACACGCCGTGCTCAGCCAACAAGAGTTGGACTGAGGGACACTTCTGGAAAAAGCTGTCCCCTTTCAGTACTTTGCTGCCTTTGTTTCACTGTACCTTGAATTCTAGGCAGTGTGCAATAGCAACTCTTTCTCTATTTCTGATGTAAGTAAAAGAAATGTAGCATATGTAAAATAGTAATAAGTATATATATAAAACCAGTGAAATACATATACGTCAAATAATACACACAACAAATATATAAACTATATTATAAATAATATAATTTCATATAAATATATATAACTGTAAAATATTTATATATACCTATCATATCACTTGTTTTAATACGATTAAATACATGTCCCCATTTTTCCCTTTTTAATAGCTTTTTTAATGGAAGTTCATGATTTGTTCAGATAGATGTTGCCATTCCAGAAGTACAAACGATCGATCCTTATGACCCATACTGTCTTGGAAGATCTCCAGTACAAAGAAAGTACCAAATCTCTTTTCCAGTAGAAGGAAAGATAATGTTTGTCACTATGCATAGTTCCACTGGATTTTCTCTTTTAAGGTTGAACAGGGCATTTTATTCCATAGTTTTTGAACTTCTAGGAGGAGAATGGACTTGCAAAGGGACTGCTGGTTGTACCTTAACATCAGGCACTTTTGCACCCTTAAATGTCTTTCACATGTTCCCAAGACACCAAAAAAAGCCCCGTTATGTCATCTTTAAATATGTGAACTCTGGCCAATACTTCATTAAACTTAAAATATTTCTTTTGCTTACATTATAGTTATTGCTGATTACATTTGTTTGGGGGGTGGATGATTGTAATTACTTACATATTTTTGTTTATATTTCTCTTGACTTAATTTTATTCATCCATACCAAAATAGCATCTGAAAGCAGAATAGTCGCCTTGGCAGTGAGACACTAGATATTTGAGAAAGACGGATGACGGCTTTCAAACTCCTCAGAAATATATGAGAAATATAAGAAAAATGCATGACAACTTTTAAAATTTTTTTTTATAGAATGTAAAGTTTTCATTCCTAAAAAAAGTCAAAAGCTATTCCTAGGCCCCCACCCACAGGTTAAAGACACCTCCTCCTGTTTTTTAGCAGTTTATCAGATTAAAGCTGGATTATGGAAGGTAGTGCTTCAGTCTGAGTTTAACAACAAAATCAAGCAGTTGCAGCAGAAAGACCACTCATTCTTCACAGCTGATGAACAGCTCTTCTTGTTGGGGGCTCTAGGCCTAACCTAGATCTGGCTTATGATCGAGAGAGATGTTGGAAAAACAACTCGGATTTTTCCATCTTTATTTTTTAAGTGGGATTTCTGAAGGTTCCAAGATAGAATCTTTCTAGCGCGTTGACACCCTAACCTCAATATCTGGAGAGCTGTAATCATGCTTTTCAAGTGGCTCCCTGCCAATCCACTTACTTAGAAGCTGCCTGAGGGCAGACGTATGCTGGCTCCTTCTGCCTGGCCTCCAGCTTTTCTTCCCTAACTCCTGCTGGTCATCTGTGCAGTGGAAGCCGGGGGAGCTGCTGCCAAGTTCATTGCTGGCTGCCATAAGTAGGCTTGATGAGTCTCATCACGTGCACTTTACAGATGTTGTTTGAGGTTTTTAAGGAGGCAATATTTTGGGGATATAATTAGAATTATTATATGGTTTCCTACATAGAAATACTAGTCTGCTTTTACACTCATCATTTTACGGCTCCAAAATATTCACTGTTATAAGCTTCCATAGACTGCATGCTGCATTTTACTTTTATTTCCCATTTTAATTTGAGACACTATAAAAATATCTTCTGTGACATATTCAGTATGTTGAATGAAAGATTTTCTGCCTTGAAGGGTATGTAGAAAGACAAGATCTGGTTTTCCCAAGTGACTCAATTTTTTTCTGATTTTTTTAGAAAAAAGCAGGAGATCTGCTTGTAAATTTTGTAGTTGTTAGCGCTATTACCATCATAAGATTATGAGAAAATGTAAAGAATGGCAATAGAGCACTTGAAAAAATATAAATAGGTCTGGAAGGGGCCACTTTTTTTTTTTCTTCCCCCCCTTTTCCCCCCAGAGTGTATATGAAGTACAGAAACACCCAGGTAGCTTTCTGGTTTGCATTCTTTAAAGAGGAAAATCAGCGGGCTGGAAAAGAAAATATCACCCAACAAAAATGATTTGCCAAAAATAGTGTTAAACATATCATTGTTTAGCTGTTAAAGGGACTCAGCTGGCATGGCATGAAGCTATCTTTAATAGTTGGGACTGTTGTCAATGTTTCTTAATTTTTCTGTTTGATAACTGAGGTATTATAAACAAAAATTTTTTTACTAAACTTTTTCATGCTATCTGTCAGAAATGTAGTTAAAGAAAGTGTGATGGGGAAAAGGAACAGTGCAGGTATTTCTGAAATAAAGCCAGAGTAATGTAGTTTATTGTATCTTTAAAGAAATAAATCCTGTAATATTATAATGTGTGTGGTCAACACTGTTGGAACATAGACCTTATGGAAGGAATGTGCATTTTGCCGTGCCATGATCGTATGTTTTCAAAAGTAGGAACTGCCCATGCTTTCCAGAGATGTGTTTGATTTTTAGCAATACAGAAATTCCAGCACTGAGCAGGCTTCAGGAAGTAGTAGTGGCCATGCTGTGCATACGTCATCACCATGATAATCAAGGCCACTCTGTGTGGTGACAGCTTACATGGCCAAACTCCACCATTATCCTTCCTGGGCCAGTGTGTGGTCAGGTCCTGGAACAATGAGGATGGTCCCACTAGTGCTGTCAGCACTGCTCCTGCTGTGTTGTAGATGGGGGAGAGCCAGGTCAACAAGACTGGAAGTTAGCAGTTGGCAGAAGAACTGATTCCTAGCTCTGAGAAAGCATTTTGGATGCCAGTGGAGAACTTACTTGGATGGAACTAAGTGTCTGGGTACAAGAGCGGTTAAGTAGAAATGAAAATGGGTGAGAAGTCAAAAGCCTGAGTAATGCAAAGGAAGGGAAAGAGTAAAGAGGTAGAGAGTTGTAGACAATTCTTATTACATCACATTAAACTAGATTTTGTTTTTAACAATTTTTAGTGTAGACTTTTCTTTATCAGATAAAGCAAGTTGATTAACAGTTACATAGATCCACTTGGAGAATTTTAAAAGTGATTATTTGTTTTTTTTGAGACTGTCAGTTTTATTGATGTAAAATGAACTTAAAGCATCCATACCCATCAGATCAGGAATGGTTTTCCAAGTTGCTTGGTCCTGGACTTGTTTCATCTCCCACCACGGTTTACAGTATGCTGTTATACCTTATTGCAAGCAATGGTTCTTAAAGATTTGTCTTCCAACCAAAAAGGACTAAAGGATAGTTTGGACTAGATGATCTTCAGAGGTCCCTTCCAACCCCATATCATTCTGTGATAATATTGCTCTGAGCTTAATTCTGCCAAATTATGTTCTGTCATTAAAGTGTAGTGATGTAGAGCTACCACCTTGGACAATTTCTCCAAATTGTAAAAAATTGTAAAAAATCCTAGAACAGGCAGGCTGTTTGGGTCATTGGATGCATTAGTCCACTTTATGGAAGTTGCAGAGGGGGGAGAACCTGGATCAAAAATCTTATGTTAAATTTGTTGAATAATTTAGGTGGGGATAGACCTTACAAGGTCACCTAGTCCTACTCTTTATTTAGAGCAGGATTGACTTCAGGGTTAGGTTAGGTTTCTCAAGATGTTGTCTGGTAAAATGTTAAGTACCTCCAAGGCTGGAGATGCCAAGACTTCTATGGACAAACTGTTCTGATGCCTCTCTGTAAAGCATTATTTTTTCTTTTTTCTTAATTCCAGTCAGAGCTTCCCTTGCTGCCACTTGTAACTGTTGCTTCTTTTCCTTTTGCTGTGCACCTTCCCTTTTCCCTTGTATTGGAGGACTGAGCCTGGACACAGTATTCCAGGAAGCAGCCTCATGAGGATCAAAACCAAGGGAATAATCACCTCCCTTGAGTTGCTTGCTACACTCTTGTTCCTGTAGTATAGATGTGCTAATTTCACTTGGTTGTGGGCCTGTTGCTTTTGTTATAGTTTCTGATATCATTCATGTTTATTTCTCTTACAAGACTTGGATTGGGAATCGAAGACGGAAATATCGTTTAATGGGGATTGAGGTCCCACCCCCTAGAGGAGGTCCTGCTGATTTCTCTGATCAATCTGAATTTGTTTCTAAATCAGCACTTAATCCAGGAGAGGAAACTGCTACTGAAGTGGGGGATGATAATGATAGGAATGATGAAGTATCAATCTGCTTATCTGAAGGAAGCTCACAAGGTATTTGAAAATGCAGTTATTACTGTGCGTATATTTCTAATTTTGTGCAGTGTGCATGCTTTGGATTCTCTGTTGTACACATTCAAAAACATCTGAAAGAGTGTCTAACGGTCACAAATTATTTACATTGGCCATATTGAAGGTACTATTTGGTCTCTTTCTTCTACTTCTCTCTATATGAATTTTTTTTGGTTTTGTTATCACAAGACTTGCAGAAACCTTTTATCATAAGACCAGTGTTTCTGCCAAATTCACCCAAGGTTAAATGACAAGTTCACAGTTTGCTGGTGCAACTGAGAGATGGACAGACAGTGTAAGTCTCGCTTCCCTGGGAAGCCAACTTTTAAAGTGCTCTCTGTTAACTGGCTGGTTCTACACAGCCAGCTGGAATACCCATTCCCGTTAGCCTGATCACACCAACAGTTCTCATCGAAACAAGCACTAGTGCGTGTGAGCCCGTCTGCTTTGAGCTGACCGGAGCTATGTAGTTAGTTTTCCTGACACTAAACTCATGCTGATGAGATACGTTCAGAAGGTGCATGAGCTCAGACGTGGTCTGGAACTAAAAGACCTTCACGGTGTGTCAGAGCACAGCGTAATGTCTGCCACGACGCTGTCTGCGGTGCGTGCATGTCTCTGACAAGCGAATACAAACCAACAGAAAAGATCAAAGTCAGTAGCAGGGGACTACTCAAAGCCTTAGAACTGCAGACATGGGGTGCCTGGGTGTTCTCAGGAAATTGCATGATCTTGAGTGATTAGTGCCTCAATCTTAATTCCCTTTTACTCCACCTCTCGGAACCACATGACCACGTTAAATCGATCTCTCCCTTTCCCTCCTGTACATTAGCACTCTGGGCCCAGGGCAGATGAACTGCAGCTCGGCACAGTCACTACCTTCACAAGCTCAACTAATTGCTCCCAGTGCTTCTGATTAGAAGAGATCAATAAAGCCTTTGCTCTCTAAACTAAAAGAAGTCTGATCTAGTGCTTGCTGTTGCAGCTTGATATGCCAGACTTGATCTTGTCATTTTGTCTGAATGATTTAAGGGAAAGAACTGGAAAAATGGAGAACTGCTGGGAATGAATTTGTGATAGCTTTGTCATATTTTACTGTAAAGAGAATAAGATGATAAAGAAGTGGGTCAAGTGATTGAAAGCCAAGTGAGATGCAGAATCTAAGAATCCTTGATTTGCCTGAGGTGTGGAAGGAACTGATTTAGTCAGGTCTGCTTGAAAGAAAATGGTGATGGGGAAGAGTCTGAATTCTCTGTAGCTTAAAGTGAGGAATAGCACCACATTTATTGAACGAGGCTTTCACAAACCAGATAAGGCTGTAACACTATGAGTAGATTATTAGAGTCAAAGCTTAAGGAAGTGCAAGAAAACTATAGGATTTCTACAGCGTCCAGGAATCCCACTTCCATTCCTTGATTCTACTGTGAGAATTATTTCTATTCGTTTCTCCAGTTCAAAGGTTTCACTGCTGCAGCTCAGCTTATTTAGAACTTCCTAGAAAATATTTTCACTGGTAATCCTGTGTACCATTCAGTCACAGATACATGATTGTTTTAATGTTTGGGAACTGTAACTTTTAGTCCTAATTTGTAAGAACACAACAAAAAAACCACTCTCAAAGACAGGAAAAAGGTGTCTTTAGCCACCTAATTAGAGTGAAAGTGTTGATGGCACTTGCTTTTAAAATGTAGCGTGTAAATATTTACAAAAAAATAAAAGCTGTACTCTGATGCAAAATTAAGCATTAAAGTTCTTATAATGCCTTACCTTTTTTAAATGAATGTTAATTGAATCCATGCTTTGTGAAATGAACACAGCTCTGTGGAGACCATTATAGCATTGCCAGTTTATATTAGCTGAGGATGAATATTTAAAGAGTTGAAAGTGCTGTAGGAGTTGCTTTGTTTTGCTGTTGGATCCAAGTGGTGACTGCCAAGGTTCGTGAGTGACTGGTGCCTTAGACTGCTTCAGAGTCCCTGGGGTGCATCTTCAATGACCTGTGTTGCTCTAACGATGGGGTTGTGTACCGCTCCCTGCTCTACAGTTTTCCCATTTGGACCCATTTGCTTTTGTTGGTAGCAGAAGTTTTCCTCTGAAGTTGTGGCCTGTGGCAGATGAAATTTATTTGAAACAACGTCAAATAAAATTTGCTCAGTTTAGAGATATTTTACTGGTAGAAAAGTTATCTAAAAAAAAAAAGTATATCTGTATGGTCTGGCCTAAATACTGTCTTCTCTTTGCAGCTGTTGGTAATCTCCAGTTAAATCCCGTTACCCCTGTGTTTGTGTGGAAGTGATACACCCCTGCAGCACTGTTTGCCCTCCCTTTCAGTGTCCCACATGAATACCTGCTGCCCATTCTCTCCCCAGCCTCCTCACCTCTTTAGGTGCAGTAGCTGGCCTGTTTGAGCCTTCTAGTGCAAGCTCTGCCCTCAGCAGAACTGTGTAATTTTTCTAGCACTTGGAAGGAGTGCATTTCCAATTAATAGCCTAGCTGTTAATTACATAATTTAAGTTTTTTACCATAGCTGTTTTGCCTCTGTGTTTTGGTTTATTTTCTGATTTGCTGTTTCTGTCAACCATTTTCTTCTTGATAGTATATTAAATGTGGAGAATTAAAGTAATTCTGAGAAACATATTTAATCATAAGGATGAATATGCTTATCTTGTTTTTTCACATTGGCCATAGTCAGGGCTGATAGAATCATCTAATGCTTGTGGTTGAAATTTAAGGTTCAAGACTTGCTCTGTTTTCAAGTGTGTACTTTGAATATACATAAGAGAGCAGCTTAGATTCACTAGGAATAAACGTTTGCTGTATAAGAATGAAATAATCTGCTTGATCAGTTTTTGGTTCAAAACTAGTCAGTGCCTGCAAGGAGGAGGTGGGATCCTGATATGTTCCTTATAATTCCAGCATATGCACAATTTTTCATATTTTAATATATAAAAAAAAAAACTTCTGGGCACCTCTAATGCGAAACTTTTCATCACCTTTGAATATTCCCATCTGAACCTAAAAATAGGAAGGTTTTGGTATGTTGCAAGAGAGTAACTGATAGTTTTTCTGTTGTTTCAAGTAGCAATTGCTGTGACTTTGCCCTGAAATACTTGTGGTATGATGTCTTTTTTAATAAGACAGTATTTTTTATGAATAGACATTGATTATACGAATTTGCTTTTGTATCTAGCAGTTTTGACATATTTAGTGTTAAAGACTTTTAATACATCTTCAGTGTAAAATTTAAATGAAATCTGAAAAGCTAATTTATTTCTGCAGAAGAGGCAAATGAAGCTCTTCAAAATGAAGAAATTGGTCACAAAGATGATGACCAAAATCCAGTGTCTACGGATAATGTGGTATGTATATTTTTCCTTTTCCACTACTTTGACATCCTTAACTGCTAATGTTGAGGTTATTGTCCAACACAGTAGTGTTTTTGACTAGGGGAAAACTTCAGTTGAGTGTGCTAAGAGTTCTTATTTATTGGTTGAGCACTAAAAGAAACTGTACTAAAATACAGAGTTATACACATTCAGTAGAAACTGAATTATACAGATTTTTTTGTATTATAACAATCTTGTGTTCTTTTTCTGGAGTGCAAAGCACAACACTTGGCTAGTTCTCTCTAAGTACCTACTATAGCCAAACAGTACGAGTAAAAAAAACCTAGAAAAATAATTGAAAATGGTTTTCTGTAGCTTTAAGAAAGTCAGGTATCTCTGTTGCTTCCTCTCTATAGCTAACCTTGAATATGAGATCAGACCAGGGTGGGTATGTACTCTTCATTCCCATACCCTTGACAGGGCATTATTTAGATGTTTCTTGTTTTCTCACTTGCATTCACATGGAGTCAAACACAGTTGTTCTTGCTGTTTCTAATTAACTGCAGTGAGACAAGGAAGGAAAGGCAGAGGGAGGAGTCATGGCAAATAATACAATATGTCCCCTTTGTTTAGCCTGCCTTCTCTCAAATTAGAAGAAAGGAGAGGAGGAAGAGGAGAGAAGACCCCAAGTGGTAGGGTAATTTTTATCTTAAAAGTTATCTGCAGAATGAACAGGTGATGGTTCCAGTTCCCAATGGCATTCTTATTGCAGGCAGAGATTAAATGACAGCAGCTCAGAACATGATGAGAACATTTGTCTTAGATTAATCACACAAAACCTGAAGTGGGAGAGCAAACAGGAGATTCTCTTCTCTCTATATGTAAAGACAGGAGAGAATGTTTTCTTTCTTTTGTTCATACATGATCATCTTCTGCATAAACTGAAATCCTGTGGCTGTACTTTCTATGGTTGCCTGCATAGAAACAGCTGCCTTTTTCCCTTCTGTTTACCTTAATGGCCTGCTGTGACCTTAGGTATAATCACGCTGATTTTCAGGCTGATGCATTTACCATGGAGATGCAGAATGTAAAATGACAAAGGTAAAAGGTTTGCAAAGCTGATGTCTGAGGTGCTCAGTTCTCCACTCTATCTGAACTCCAGCATTATATAATTTGATATAATAGGAGGGGGGGGGAAAGAAGAGTGGTTTTTTCATACTCTGTGCTGAAAACATTGTAACAAAATTTTTAAAATACATGCAGCTAAAATTGGACTAACATATATTGAACTTGCATAAGAGACAGTTTTCTTATTTGAAATTCTAATCTGTTCTTTCCCCTACTGTCTTAAAATGTATAATTATAAGAAAGATAGTGTGAATGTTTGACATTTATTTAGAGACTCGTTCCTCAAGCTGAGTCTAAAACCAAAAATATTTGAATCACAGTGTACTCGGGGTGTGTTACAGCAGCAGATCTTTGTGACATTAAGCCTTTGGAATGTTATCACTTCAGCTGGGTTGCCAGACACTGAAGCACAGAAAATGTGGTTTACCCTCCCTACCTTCAACACATACTCGTGAGCTGGGTGGGTGCTACTAGTGAGAGACTGGCAGCCTCTCTATAAGGATTTCTTCCTGGTGATGAGAAGGAAATTTCTGGTGACTGGTCTGCACGCAGACAGAGGACAGACGTACGCTGCAGAGAAGAAACCTCCTCTGAAATAACACCTCAAGAACTAACCATTAAGGTGCATTGTGTCAGTGTGGGCCCTTGCCTACATTGTATTAAACAGTATACTAAAAAATGTAATTGCTTCGACTTGTTATATACAGTCTCATAAATGCTTACAAGTGTCAAAACAATGAGAAATAGAAAAAAAACCAGACCAACCCCCTCTTCTTAAACTTCCACTGTTTCCCTCTCAGAAATAATGTGAAATCTATAGTTTCATCCGGGCGGTCATCCTTCAGAGTTCTTGGTAAAAGATGTCATTCTTATCACTGTCACTATTCTTTCCATCTGTTTGAGATTTAGCGTAGATATGAATAAAAATTAAAATCTCATAGGTGCACTAAAAATGTATAAATTTTGTGTTTTCTCTTATGGAAATAACCTCTTAACATAATTTTCTTACGTAAGAAGGTTTTCTGTTGGGAAGAAAAACAGAATGTGAAAGTGGTAAATAATGTAAAAGTGAACATTTTAAAACTTAAGGTAGGATTGTAATGTATTTCTAAGTTCTAGACAGCATTCAGATTGGCCTTTAACATTGTGCTTTAGATATCTTTAGACAGCCAATACAAAAAGCTCCCAAGAATTTTTGTGAATTAAGGGAAGATATCCACGTGTATGCATTTGGGAGCTGTCCTGTGGATGAACATCCTCTACCATTTAGGGTATTTGACTTGCACTGTGGCCAGAGAAGGCCCAAGGAGACCTCTTCAGCTTTTTAGGCAAGAAGTAGGTCAGTTAGGACTTGCTTGTCACTTACCATAATGTCTGTTTTGCTCCAGAGGAATAAACTTTCATAACCTTCTTTGCCCTGCAGGAGGCCTTCAACAAAGGGCTTCCAGAATAAAAGGCAGGCTTGTGCAGGCTGTAAATAAGATGTCATATGTAACCTAATGCCATAAGCAGGGTGACATATAGCTCCTTCTCTGTAAACAGCCTGTCACCATGGCAGCAGCTCTCAGTACCGCCAGTTTCAGTTTGGATTCTTCCTGGATTTTGTGGCTGAGGTGCATGATTGCCATCTAATGGGGGCTCCACAATTTCTCAGGAGCAAGCAAAAGGTCCTGTTACCTTCGTCCTTTCATAGCGTTTTGAGATATGGGTTGTTGGTTGTTTGCCTAATCTATGCGTTTGAATGCTTGGAATGAACCCTCTACTTCTGTTTCAGAAAATAGAAATTATAGATGATGAAGAAAGTGATATGATAAGTAATTCTGAAGTGGATCAAATGAGTTCTCTTTTGGATTACAAGGTGAGTAATTGGACTATGAGATGTTAAGCGGGATAGTCCCTCACAGGATGTTCAGACAGATGTATCTGTAAGGAATTCAGTGAAGGTGTGGGGGAGCCTGGGACTCTTCTGCTCTTACCGTGGTACTGCACCTCATCCCCTCAGTCACATCTCCTCATCCCATTTACAGCCAGATTACCTGTAGCTCAACCCCAGTGGAGGCAGGAAAAACCCCATTTCTGTGGAGCAGTGACATTACTGTAGTTGTGGCCGTCTGCAGCTCCCACCGCCTTTCCCAAACAGAGCAATGTATTTTGCCTCTAAACCAAAACTTCCTTTTGTGCAAGAATTGTTCTTTGGAGTGTCAGGGGACACTTTGATGTGCAGCGTGGTGTTGCCAGCTCTGGAAAGGGACACAACAGTTGGAATCCTCTACTAAAATGGAGGGATCTGAGAAGAAGTCGTTCTCGCAAGGCAGTGCAGAACATGTCTGGAAGCAGTAGTTGGAGGCAGGAAAAGCAGTTGGGTACCTGACAGCCGCTGTCTTCTGCCATGTGGTAAAGGTCATGCCTGTTCTACCCCAAAGAGTTGCCGCAGTGGGGGGTTCTATATTCACCGTGTTTTTATCTTTGTAGCTGATTTGTTTTTTTACTTAGCAAACAGGTATGGTCAACTAATGATAATTACCAAAATAATAAATAGATGATCTTTTCAGAAAAAAATTACTCCTTCAAGCAATGGTTTCCTGGTAAGGGCAGTGGAGAATGAATATGGAGAGGGAATGACCTTTTCTTAATGTCACCTGTCACCACGGTGAAAGGCTTGTTGTGACAGCGCGCCCTACAGATCCTTGTTTGTTGTTTGATATTAGCGATTAGTCTTCATGCCTGTGTGTTTTCTGCATAAATCTGAATTCCTTCTTTGGCTGGGCAAAACCCATGGCTCAATAGGCAACATCTAAGTTTCCACCTGAAATAAATACATTCAGCTCATTTTCACTTTCATGCCTCAAAGTCACAGTCCAAATACCTCTCTCATTCTCAGAGCTGTTAGAACCTGAAACAATACAGTGAGCAATGTTTTGACTGAAGAAATGTGAATTTTCTGGGGAAAAAACCCCACCCAAAACAACAACCATTTTTAAAGGCTTGTTACAAACCTTCCAGTTCATCACGTGGTTTCACTTTTTCGTATCAACTAATGTTGAGTTACAGCCAGTCTAGCCAAGTAAGCGTGAATATCAGAGCATAGTTCCATGTTATTAAAAAAATACATATTTTCATCATTAAAACAAAGTACCAGCTTATAAGTTCAGTATTGATATTTGCTTATGTAATTATTTGCTGCCACCAAAACCAGCCAGCAAGGAACATTTTGTATGCAAATCTGCCAACCTAATTAATCATGTGGTTACATAAGCAAGGGTGGGTGTTTTCTTGCCTCTGCTATCCCTCTGTAAATGCAACACTTAACATGAATTATCTGTGAACCTCTATAAACGCTTACTTTCTACGTGTGTTGTGCATTGCATTGTACACAATTTCTGCGTACATGGTTTTTTTTATTATTATCTTCTGGAGGATGCCCATTTGGTGCTACTGTGCAAACACCATTTGCAAAAATGCACAATGACTTTGATCTTGAGAAGTGAACTGTTTATTTAGGTTACGTGATCTTTCCGAAGATAAATAACCAGAGAAAATTAATTTTAGCTCTACACTGATCAACAGATTTAGCATTTTGATCTTGCATACCAATCAGTTGGTAAGTTTGAAGGAGAGGAGATATTTGGAATAAACAGAAGTACTTATCGAATCTGAATTATTAATTAAGCTTGTTATTTTTATATTAAGTAATTTCAAGTACAGTAACATTTATTTATGCAAAGGTTGGAAAAATGCCTTTTTAGCCACAGCATGCACGTTATTGCTATTTCTCCATTTTGTAAGTACCTTCCTATTTATTCCGTAACCCGAGAAATCTTGAGGAGATTGGTGAGTTGACACTTTATGATGTGTGTCAAACTCAGCTGCGCTAGAGGATGCTATATTTTTAGTTTGTGGTAGATTTGAGGAATTTTCAAGGTATTTTCCCTGGGCTTTGTGTCAAGCCTTCTGTTGTAGTAATGGAATGTAGTTGCTGTATCTTCTCACAGTCACTCAGCCTTTTCAAGATCACTTCTAGGAAGAGACCTCAGCTTTTTTTTTTTTCCTTTATTTTAAAATGGAATTAGAGGTCATCCTTACAAAATAAAAAGCAGTCGTTCTTTCAAAGGTTCGTGTGGACTTTGGCCCAGTCATTAATGCTTTAATGATTGTGGGTAATACTGAAATGCCTTGTAAGCTGGTTTGCTGTCACGTCTCTTGCGGAGGCTGGTGAGAAATGCAATGACTTGATGCATCTGGAGGTTTAGTGTGACAGACCCGACTGGTCGTTCATCAGAAACTTCTAGTTGTATCCAAAGTCTACATGCGTTGTGCTGTAATCCTATAACCATGGAGCTTTTGGCTGTATTTAATACTGGTTTTGGCAGGAATCCTAATAAATACATTTTTACTCCTTTTCACTAAAACTATTTGGGTTTAACATGAGTATGTTTAGTTGTTATTAAAAAGATGCAGTGCTGTTTATTGTTTCAGAACTTTATGTAATTTCCTTCCACAGAATGAAGAAGTCCGATTCATTGAGAATGAGTTGGAGAATCACAAACAGAAGTATTTTGAACTACAGACGTTTACTCGGAGTTTGATACTAGCTATTAAATCAGATGATAAAGAACAGCAGCAGGTAAGTCTTGAAGAAGGTTTTAATAATAGAAGGTGTTTGTCATTTTGTGGTCTGTCACTCCCTTGTTTTATCCCGTAGTGCCCAGAGGCTCAAATTATGATCAGGGCAGCGTTGTGCTGAACAGCTTATACACCAAAAAAAGCTGAACTTTAAACAAAAGAAGGATCTTGCAATCTACACAAGCAGTGACATAGACAAAGAAGTGTGACTTTTGCAAAGGGACAGCCAGTGTGCACTGAGGGACGGGGGTTTGTCTGTTGTGAGATCGAGGAAAAAAGCCAGGCTTCTTCAGTTTTGGCGCGCCACGTTTAGTGCATTGCACTTCTTTTAGTGCTTGGTTGGATCATGTCTTGTATGGGCAACATTTTGTGCTTTATTTAGGAAAGAGGTTTTGTTGCTTTTATTTTTTTCCTTTTGCCTTCAAGATACACCATCTCGGACAATGTTTTCCTTTCAATATCTGTCAATACTGACTTTTCTTTTTTTACCCATCCAATACCAACACTGAAAAAGCTTAAAGTTTTTTCACTATATGTTTAAAAGACATTTGAACACTGACATAAAACATATACCTAATACTGTGTTGTAATATTTTTTCACTTACAGGCACTGCTCTCAGACTTACCTCCTGAACTAGAAGAAATGGATTTCAATCATGCATCCCCAGAGCCTGATGATACCTCATTCAGCTTGTCGTCTTTATCAGAGAAAAATGCCTCAGACAGTTTGTGATTTATTTTTTTTTAACTGACAATAAAGAAGCCCTGCGTAACATATAGGTTTCAAGAGAACAGCATTTTGCTGTCCAGTGTTCTACAGTCCAAAAAGGAAAGCCCAAGGTGAAGCAGACCTTCCCGAAGGACGACTGTAGTACGTCGTGGCTACAGTTTGCAGTGTCAAGAAATTACGAATGTTGTTTTTGGTAGCTGAAAGAACTGTGTGAGGAATGGTTTCACTTTTAGCAGTTTGGCTTTGATTAGGATAATTTCTGACTTTCCAGAATAACTCTTGCTCTGTAGCAAAGTCGTTTTGAGCAAGGATCCAAGAATGGAACAAGAATGTTACACAGACAGCTAATTCTTCAGAGTTGCTTGCTCACCAGTCCTGTTTATTATTTTTTTCCCCATTTTTACTCAGGTAGGTGGACTAAAAATTGGGAATCCAAATAGAGTAACGGGCTTGTTATGAGTTTTGCTTGAACCCTTTTGAAATCTGAAATTAAACTAAAGTGTTTTTCATTATGTGACTTCAGATTGTTGAATCTTCCATTTTCTGACCAAAATAGCTGAAGAAACTTTGAAAGGCTGAGAAATTTGAATTATTGTCAATAAATTATTAATATAAAGAAGCGGTCATAAGTGTTGTAACAAATTAGATGGGTATGGGAAACCCGATAGCTGCAGAATGCAACTTTCTGATATTCTCGCAGTAGCAATGGGATTAGATGTTTACACTGCTATTTAGGGTTTTATGAATGTAGTTACCGTTTTTCGTTGTCAAAGTCTGAATGCTAAGGGTCTGTTGATTGTTTTAAGTATTGGTTATATATTTTTCCACAAACTTTGCTCTATTTTATCAAGGTACTGTCATAAATCCACAGCTGTCATTGCATCCTGAAAGGTATTCCAGTGTTTGGAATTGAGTTTTGCAGATCTTCTAACTGTAACCTGGTTTTGAAGGAGCCCTGTCTGATGAAGTTTTTGGGAACTGCCACGTTACAACTGTCATTTCTGAACTGTGAACTTGATCACAGGCAGTGGCTTCTTTCCTGGCTGTCGTTCACATTGAATCCCTTTACTCATCTGATTAAATGGATGTGCAGACACTTTGAGATAAATCTACTAGGGCGTGTATGTGCATGCCCATATTATTGATGCTCTGTAACTGCTAACCTGAGTACTCCTCAGCAAGCATTTTTGAAACAGGTACCTTCACAGTTTGGTAAAAAGCCTGCTCTTTCAATTTTATACCAAATAATTATTTACTCTGGTGAATCCTTATTCATACAGTACAGTAAGCCCTTCATTTCAGTTAGAGGTCCAAGGTGTAGCTCAAAATCCAGTGTTGGGGAAACAGCACGGTATTTTGGGGGGGTTCCATTTAATACTGGGATTAACTCACAGTTTTAGGTTTTTCTGAGTCTGGTCTGTTCCTCCCTCACTTCTACAGATTTTTATTATTATTGTCAGTAGTGAGCTCTGTTCTTTCAGGTTTTTTTCTGACTCTGTTTTCCTCGGGTACGGGGAACTTTTAACAATGTTTTTAAATGCCAACTGCATAAAGGATAGTAGCAGTTTTCGGTTTCACAGTTCTGGCTGCCATGCAATTCAGTTAGCTCCCAAAAGACCTCTTACCATCTATTCTACCGAGTAACCCCACAAAAGCAAGCTCTTGGGGCTGTATTTGAGTTTAGGTGTTAAACTCGGAGCAGAATCCCAGGAGAGAGGGAGGGTGCTGTGTAACCGGGAGGTGAGTGGTTGGTTATTCATCCTTTCATTGCTGAGCTGAAATGTTCCATCCCGGCTGGCAGACGTGTCCTTACGGCCTTCCTCAAAGCAGGAACGGTATTTTACATGCCTGTTGAAGAGACCACTAACCAAAAATTAATTCAGGTTTGTTAGCAAGATCACAGAACTATCCTTCAAATGTAAGATAGGGCTCAACTGTAATTCTGCTCTCTGAAAAAAGTAATTTATAAAGGGTTTTCTATACTGGGTTAACAATGCTTTCTGTTACTGTTCTCTCTAGATAGGAAATTTGTGCCACTGACAATGAAACCTCTTGTTTTCTCTGAGCTTTGCTGAAATAGGAAAAAAAAAATAGTACTGTGATTTGACACTGTTTGAACTGTATTTTCCTGCTGCTTTGACTTAAATTCCCATGACAAAAAGCAGGATACTCTTAATGGGAGTTCTTGGTTTCATGGTCAGTTAAGTCATCCACTTTTGTACAAGAAAAACTTTGGTTGATGGTTCACATTTTGCTATGTCTTGCTTTTATTTCATATGCCAAACAAATCGAAGGAATTAATTCTGAATGAAATACTACCAGATTCAAGCAATTATGTAAGTCCTCTTTTCTCAAGGAAGCTGGAATCCTCTTTAGGATGTGCGGCTGCAGTAACACCCACCTCGTCCCTGTGGGCATGTTGGTCTTTGGTCCTTTTCTTCTGTAGGGTGACAAGACAAAAGTGGTCACGTTTTCATACCCTGGAACACTTGACAGTATTACAGGATATTCAGGAAGAAGGGGTGTAAATTATATTCCTGTGGGACAAAATGCTCTATAGGGTAATACTGTACAGATGTTTGGGTTTTTTTCTACATTAGTGTTTATTTTCTGTCATATGTAAAACAAAAATTTTAATGCTATATTGCCATGGCTGGTATTTTAAATCATTGCAGCAACAGTAGTTCTGCTGCAGTGGCTGAAGAGCAGCTTATGAGGTCCTGTAACATAACAACCATCCTTGAGAGTTATGGAAATACATATCCAAGTGTGGCGCTTCAGACTAGCACCGCACCCATGTTTTATAATTTAGGGGTTTTTTTGTTTGCTTGTGTCCCTAACAGGTAACTAAATGTGCGAATCAAGTTTGCAAATTGAATCCCAGTCTGTGTAAATTGTTCAGCTGGACCTTAGAACAGTGTGAGAGAATCGGGCACATTCCTTTCCAACTTCCTCCTAGTGGTTGTACTGAGAAGCATCTTCCTGACAGGCATTGCATTCTGAGACACAGCCACTGCGACACTCATTTCCAGATGAAATTCTGAAACCTCTTCAGATGACGGGAAATGAAGGGGATGGCTCTCTGGCCTCATGGCATGCTAGGATTTGGTTTATGTTTATTTCCTCCATTCATAGAAAGATAACGAAAGCCCACATTAAGTGCTAGTTAATCATTTGCATACTTTTCATGACAGATGAAGCTAATGTTGTGTTCTGTTAGGCTGACAGAAATATGCCCCCTTTGCTTTTTTGCTCGTTTCACTCTAATGTGAATAACCGGTACAGCACAAATGCCACGTATTGGGATTTTTATCGTCTTTCTCTGAAGGCTCTCCTTTGCTTTGTCCGTGAAAGATGACTTCCCGGCTTCGTTTATCCCTAACGTATCTGTCGGAACAGGAGTGATGAAGTACGTCTTTCTGAAGAAACCAAAGTGGGGAAAGGTAGTTCAGAACAGACACTTTAAACAGAGACAGGATGCTCGCTCTCCTGGGGGAGCAATGGAAGCCTTTGATGCTAGCAGGCTTGTTTGTAGTTAAGAAACCTGTTTCCTGAAGTGATGCCTCTTTTCACTTCCCTGCAGATGATGCTTCTCTCTATGTCTAACAGGAGTGAGTAGTAGTAAATATTCTAATAGGTGATTTTTTTGGCAGATTTAAAAGTACACGAGCAGATATACCATACAAGTGTCAATTTTCTTGAGTGCTTGGTTCTTGAAGCAGCACTGCACTTTAATCTTTCCAAGTATTTCTTTTTTGCTAAGGCAATAAAAAGTCTGAAAATGACAAGCAGATCGTAGGTTTCAGAGTCCTCTGAGGGGAAAAAAGCAATGTACCGGTTATATCTTCATCTCTTAAATTGGGAAACGGCTTATCAATTCCATTCACCTAACGGAGACAGCTGTATCTACTGTTGTGGTTATACAGCTGAAATGATAGGACAAATCAACACGAGCATCAACATCCTTATTGTGAAAATGAGAATTACTGCTCAAAATGAATCAGCTGTCCCCTCTGGGGTCTCTATTGCACTACAGTAGTAGTAACATTAAAAAGAAACTAATGCACAGCACTACCTTTTCCCTAGGTACTCTCGTCCTAGCTGGCTGTTGGTCTCAGGATACTGATAGCGTAAGGGAAGAGAATAATATGCATAAATGGAAATAGCACAGAATATCTGAACGTGAAGAATTTGTAACTTGTAACATTACAACCAAAAGCTTGGTTTACTACCTCTGGTCCTGCTGCCCGGATCCTTCAGGCCAGTGGGTGAGCTTCGAGGCTGTGTCAGGTGTTGGAAGGACTGGCAGCTGTCTAAACCCGCAACTTGTGTTTCCAGATTCTGCCTTTTCTGCCCCAAATCATCATAAGGTTGAGTCAGTTGGTCAGTTGTGAGATGCCTGATGAAAGGTAGAGGATGGTTAGTGAGAGAACTCCAGCTGGTTATTAGAAAAATCAGGAGCTGGTTTATGGTGTTTGATTTCTCTACCCCATTAATATTTTAGTACACTGGCCAAATGTGAAAACTTAAAGCTTATGAGCAAAAAAAATGACTAAGCAGTACAACAAAATGTTTTTTTTTTTCCATGGCAGAATAGGATTTTATTCTGACTAAAGAGTATTTATTTGTCTCTGAAAGGCGGCAGCTGACAAGGGGACAGACACACGTGGGACAGAAACTTGGGCTTGTGGTGGTGGTTGTTCTTATTAAACAAATGAGCAATTCTCTTTGGTAAGAGTGACGCTTAAGAATGTCCCTGTAAGGAAAATGGTTTCAGGTCAGTGTTTTGGTTCTGGGGAGCATTTTACTGTATTACTGAACTAAGTAAATATTTTCAAATTCTGTATTACGTTTTACACACGCTACCTCTGAAAAGTGACACCACCTTTAAAACCACACAGAAAATGTGAACTTCGAACATATTTTTTTTTAACATTTTATAGGCAATAAATTATTTCCAACACGCATCCTTCCATTTTGTGCTTGTTTTTCAGTTGAGTGTGAGACATTCGGTTTTGTTTTTATTTTAGTACTGGTTTTATGTATTTGTCTTAAACACAATCTATGGGCTAGGAAAGAATAAAAATATGATATTAGAAAAGATTAGCATATGGTAACGGTAGTAAATATTTCTATTAAAGCTGAGGGATGATGTAGTAACTGAGATACCTGTGCTAATTTTAGTACAGTTACTGTAAGGAATGGATATTTTCCTTTATTCTGGTACTAAATGATTATTGTAACATTTCTCAATACATCATAAATTAATTTATCAGAGAGAACAGTCAAATAATGAGTCTCAGCAGTGTAATGAAAAGGAATAGGATTTTACATTTTCCGAGACATACAGTTTCATAAATACGTCCGCAGATTTTTATTTCAGCAATTGTTTCTACCCTTCTTTCGCATAACAGTATGTATAAAGACCTTGTAGAAACAATTTTGGCTTTTTTGCGAGTTTAAAATTAAAATGAATCAGTAGCAAGCTAAGGACTAAATGAAGATGTAGACCATGTTTTGTAGCAAAGTTTCATCTTAAAAGAGTTCCTGTAATGTCCCCCATCGCATTCTCTCCGAAATGCACGGGGAAAGGCTGATGGAACGTTCAAGCCTCTTTAGTGGGGGGCGTGCAGGGGGAATGAGACACCAGGAGGCATTTCCACTGAGTGGCAGAAATTAAGATCCTGGGGTTTTATTCAAGAAAATGAGAATAAACTAAAAAAATTCTACACCTTGGAAGACAAGAGCTTCTACTTTCTCTTCAAATTTTTGTGAAATACAGTTCCAAAAGTTATTGGCAAATCCACTAATTTGTGTTGGGGAAAAAACTGTACTCTCCAATGGAAATTATATAGTTTTTATGATTATTTCTGGAATTACTGAGTGTATATGAATACACATATGCATATTTATAATGTGCACAGATATACTGAACTTGATCATCATATTAGCATCTAAAAAGGTATTTTCACTTAAGATATTAATGTAATTCTTCTGAAATATATTTTATTTGCTCTCATTTTTATGTCTTACTATATATTGATTGCATAGTTTTGAAATTTAGTCGAAAATACATCCATACAAATATTGTTTATAGTTTAAATCCTTGCAAAACTGATAACTTTAGGCTTGGAAATTTATGAAAATGCTTTTAATAAATGTATTTCTAAGTGATCTTGGCAAGTAAACAAACTGCTGTATTTATGAAGAGATAATGAATTTTCTGCCATGGTAATTTATGTTTTAGTTTCACTAAAGGTATCAGCTGGATTTAAAAAAAAAAAATCTGAAAGTTTAAATATTATTGTATACCTTGGATGTTCTCCCTAGCGTCCAAAACATAAGATAATTGACCACGTTAAAACTTGTATCATTTCTTTCTGGGCCAATTCGTTAAGCTTTGTAACCTGAGTGTATTACTGAGTTTCTCTGTGAAAATCAGTATTTATATTGCATTTTTATTACTTGTATCAGTATGTGTAGCAAAGAAACTACTACAAATCTTAAACTGAAGTACCTCCACTATGGTCCAGGACATGTGATCTTGGCTTATTTGAAAGATAGATGCCTAGTGAGATATTCCATACATTTGTATTGATTTTTTTTTTCTGTATATATAAGGGTATTTATAATCTTGTATTAACAGAGTCATCATAAGAAATGCTTATTTCCTTCTTTAGAAGCCTGCTCAGCTATTTTTATATAAAATGTTGGTCTTCGCCTTAATTTTTTTTTTTTTTGTGAAAAGTTGTGCCATAGATATTTTAACTTATCCAGAGATAGTTTACAGAATTTGCTTTTACTTGTCTGTAGTTAATTATTTTTTCCTCAAATTGTTCTAAATTGTTTTCTCTTCCAAATGCGTTTCAAGGTTGTTTTGCTTTCTTAATTATTTTTTTAAAAGTTTTGGAAGATACCTTCATATGCATGCATTAGTAGATCAGGTTTTTTCTCTGTAGTTTATTGTTTCTAGTTTAGCAAAACCTTTCATTGGGAGGGGAAAAAAAAAAAAAGTAATGCTTGTACAAATGTATCTAGAATGGCCCAAATGGTCAGAGTAAAGGGCTATTTAGCATTGGTAAATTTGTCTACTAGACTCAAGGATATTTTTCTACATCTGTCAAGTTTGGGACTATGGAGAAATGAAATAAAGGTTAACTAACTCCTTTTCCTATATGAAGTTCTCAGTTTCTGTATTTATTATCGTCTTGTACAAATTCAGTCCTGTTCAAAGTATCAAGAATTAAGTTAACGACAGGGCTCAGTGAGGCGCGTGCATGTTCTGTTTCCCTGATTCTTCAGTTCTCTATCATGAGGCAATAGAAGTCTCCATCGAACAGAAATAAAACCAGTTTCCAGTTCTTTAGGTAGAATTTAAGAAAAGGCAGTAGTATTGATGGCAGCAATGTGGAAGTTGAACTGCAGGTTGGGGACGGTCATTGCCCAGCCAGGGCAGGGGCTTAGCAAAAAAAAAATATTTCATTTTTACCGGAGTACAGTGCTCAGCAGCTTACACAGCTTTCTGTGTTTATAAAAGCCAATTAGAAATCGGGGAAAAAACATAACCTGTGCTGTAGTTCTTGTATTGACCTGTCAGAGAGCCCCTGTATTGGCTGCAGCCGTTCCTGGTAATGAATTTGTGTTCCTCTGGAACAGGCCGGGACAGGAGGGACACGGTGCTGCCCATCAAGGGGGAGCTTTGCCAGGGGTGGGGGAATAGATGCTGTAACACGTTGATTGAGTTAGGAATATCTTAAATTAATTTGTTATTTCTTCAAGGAGAGGCTTTTCAGAATTATATGAAGAAGTTGCAACCCTCTGTCCCAAAACCACTTCTGAAATGTTCTGCCTTTCCATAACATGAATTTATATCTAATGAAAGCAATTAACATGCGACGCTAACAACAGCTTGGACTAATTCAGGTGAACCAGTAATGCTCAAGTGTTTTGTTGTGGGGTATTTTAAGTTATTTTAAAGACAAATGTGAGCTTTCTATATTGCGATTAATGATGATACTGTTTTTTATCACTGACCTTGGGAATCTCTAGAAGTAAATACTGTGGCACTGACTTCAGCTGGAACCCAAGCGCCTGGTGGGACCTGCGGATGGAAATCAGGCAAAAACTGTTTGTGCTGATTGCTGTTCGCTTTTTGAGCTAATGTAGGTGATGAGAATAAAACCAGAGCTGTCCTGAAGAGCTTCCAGCGTGCTACCAGGACTCTGGGAAATAATTTAAAATGATTTCAAGACCAGGACGAGGAGAGTGAGAGGAGGAGTAAGCGAGGTGCAGCCCAGCACCGTTTGATTCAGGACTGCTTTTGTTCAGCAGCGCTGGCAGGTGGCAGTGTGGCTGCATCCATCCCCATCGCACGGGCCCTCACCTGACTCTTCTCTTGGACTGCACACGTGTATAAACCTGGTCACTAACCGAGTTACCAGTGCTCCGAAGTCAACTGAATCCACCCAAAGCTTGGAGCTAAGACGACATCCGACTCCGGAAAGGATGGCTGTGGAGGAGAAGGTTAAGAACCAGAGAGAGAGAAGCAGAGGAATGAAGAGGAATTTAATCTGCTTGACACTAAAGATTTAGTAACAAATATATAGATGACGCTGAACTTGGATGTTTTAGGGAAAAACAACCCCGAGCGGGGATGGTGGCTGTAGCTGTATTGCCACCTGGTGGCGAAAAACCCCGGTAATTGGGGAAAAGTGCCTTAAAGAGCCTCAAACTGTCCCCACATTTCACAATGAGAAACTATTTTTATCTAAATGAAAAACAAATCTAATAATAAAATAAGGAATTTAGCATTTAGTAATGAGGAGACTGAGAT
Source organism: Limnodromus scolopaceus (assembly GCA_028565335.1). NCBI lineage: Eukaryota > Metazoa > Chordata > Aves > Charadriiformes > Scolopacidae > Limnodromus > Limnodromus scolopaceus. The sequence continues at coordinate 14,953,585 of JAOXNO010000063.1, read as the reverse complement.
AAGGTTGAATGTTGTGTAGCTTTAGCTCTCCCCTTTTAGTTATGAAAATCATACAAATGTTTGCGTGGAAATATGTAAGGACAGGAAGGCTTGGTATGAAGTTCTGTATCCTTAATGATACTTTCAGATTTGATTTTGATTTCAAGTTTTGATAAGATCATCTGCAGAAGTTGAACCAGTGCATTAAAGTAACCAAATGGGTTGTTAACTTGTTGGGGTTTTTTTTTTTTGTTAATTCAGTGCTGTGCAGAAGTAATAACTAAATAGGATTTTGGGGACAATATCTAAAGAGACTCAACACCAGTATTTTGGGAAGCCAGTGAAGAATGAGCAAGAACGTATCGGGTACACAGAACTTCCTGGATCTCTTCAAACCTGAAGGAAACTGTTCCCAGAAATTAAAGCGAAGCACCCAGGGACTTGCAGCCCGACACGGGGCCTTCCAGCCGCTTTGTATTCTCTGCTGTAATATTGTCTGCAGTCACCTCAGGAGTCCTGCTGAGCTGTATAAAGGGCTAAAAAACTTCCATATCTATTGGCTTCAGCCAGAGGGAGGTATTTTTCGAGTTCGTGGGACTTTATGCTGCAGCAGCTCTGCTCTGACCCTATGACTGAATGAACATCTGTCAGTGGCTGAAGATCATCAGCTGGGAGCATGTTCTGCTTTAGTTCCCCCTACAAGGAATTAGGTTTGGGGGTACCAAAGCTGCTCCATCGGACAAGGTGATGTGTGGCAAGTTGGGGCAGCCACTCCGTGCTCCTACTGCAAATCAAAACGCTCATCTGGCTACAGGTAACGCTGGATTTATTCTTTGTAATGTGGCTGAACACAGCATACATGGTGCTGCAGGTTGTTAAGACATCTGAGCCGTAAGAGATACGGGTTGGGGGCAGAGGGGACTTTATACAAATTAGTTGGTTCTTCTTATGCAGTTAGTTCATCCCCAGCCAAAATATTCCCCAAGCCAGCACGAGTGTGTCACACAGCACATATAAGCTGGGGACATGGAAAGGTAAATAAATCTTTCATTGTGAATGATTTGACCAGGTAAACATGAGCTCTCCAGGAGCTCTTGTCCCTGGAGAGCGAGAGTGAGGGGAAATGGTAATTGAATTAAAAAAGAAAAAACCCCAACCCCACAGGGGAAAAAAAAAAAAAAAGGTGTTTCTTATTTACTTGCAGTTTGTTTTATTTTAGTGGAAAAGAAAGGAGAAGGAAAGGAGAGGCTCTGTTATGCCTGCAAAGGAGCTTTGAAAATGTTCAGACTTTATTTAATATTTTATCTGATTTTTCGGGGTATTTCTCTCTTTTGCTGGAAGTGTGGAATAATAATGGATTGCATGACATTTTTCACTAAAAAAAAGCTGATTTGAAATTGTTTTGAAAGAAAAATTCTCACTAGCCCCAATCTTCCCACAATGATCTCCTCCTCCTTTCTGTTTAATGTGAATTTTCAATTAATGGTCCGTTACCTCTTTCTTCAGAAGGGTTTTGGGGACAGCTGACCTCCCGCTGTGGTGATGGGGAAAAGGATCGTGTACTGACACTTGCCGGAACCAGCCCTGCCTCTTGGTCTGGAAAGCTTTAAAAACAAGATGGTGGTGTGAGTACTTGGGTGTGCTGCAGCTGTGTCATCTGCCCGCTCCCGAGGGGGTCCAGCCTGGCCGGGCGAATGCTGGAGCCGTCTGTAAAGCCCCGTCTCACACAACGGCGTCGCCCGTTTTCTGGAGGGATGCGCTGGATCCCACCTATCGTGTCCATCTGAACCAAACATAAGATGATCTTTCTCCCAGCTCTGCTGGTTCCTTGGTTCTCCCATATCACTTAATTAAATAATTACTCAGCAAATCCCTCCTATGTGCTCTGCACACCATGCTGAGGGCATGCATTTGCTGTTTCCTTGGCGTGTGTGTTTTCCTGCCTCCATCCCTGCAGGGGCCAGGCTGT
>JAOXNO010000063.1:14936337-14951537 GCA_028565335.1 Limnodromus scolopaceus | reverse complement strand
AGTACTTGGGTGTGCTGCAGCTGTGTCATCTGCCCGCTCCCGAGGGGGTCCAGCCTGGCCGGGCGAATGCTGGAGCCATCTGTAAAGCCCCATCTCACACAACGGCGTCGCCCGTTTTCTGGAGGGATGTGCTGGATCCCACCTATCGTGTCCATCTGAACCAAACATAAGGTGATCTTTCTCCCAGCTCTGCTGGTTCCTTGCTTCTCCCATATCACTTAATTAAATAATTACTCAGCAAATCCCTCCTATGTGCTCTACACGCCATGCTGAGGGCATGCATTTGCTGTTTCCTTGGCGTGTGTGTTTTCCTGCCTCCATCCCTGCAGGGGCCAGGCTGTGCAGCTCCCAGCAGCCCCTCACCAGTTGATGTGTCTCAGCTCTCGGGCAGGCAGCACCGCTGGGCAGAGCCACCCTGTGCCCCTCGAAACCACAAACACAGATCTCTGCAGCGGGGAAGGGTCCAGAGCATTAACCCCAAGAGGGAGATAGGGAAGGGGAGCCTGGGGGAGACACCCTCCCAAAACAGCTTCTAAATTTCAAATAAGAGGATGTTTTCTTTTCTCCTTAAGCCAAGATTGCTGCTGAATAGCTGAAACCCTATTTAAACACCTTCTTGCCAGTTTGAGGCTTACAAACCAGAGCAGTCTAGAAGACAGCAGGGGGTGGTAGCCCTGTCTCCTGTGGACTTTTCTCATCTTCCCAGGTGACCACTTTGTTCACAAAACCAAGGCTGTGACTGTGTAATTGGTGCTTCCTTCCCCTCAATACTTAACAGGTGATGCTGGTGTGAGGCTAACACACAGGTTCTTCCCTCTTTCTCCCTCTGGCTGGTGTTGGTTTTCCAGGTAGCCCCAGGTGCAGATGAGCTTCCAGCCCTGTGCCTGGAGCAGTGTCTGCTCCCTGGGCTCCCTCCTGGGGAGAGCAGAGGGGATGGGAGCAAGGCCAGTGGGGAAAAAGGAGTGAAGGCTAAAAGAAAAGGGAATATAGATTGAACGAGGGAAAGAAAGGAGAAATGGAACAAAGTGTTAAAGGTGAGAAAGCTGGTGAGAGGAGGTAAAGATCAAGGGCGGGGGAGAAGAACAGAAACCTCACAGAAGCACTTGGAGCAGAGGGGAATTTAAAGTGAATTAAAAAGAAAACCAGCAAGGACACCCTCATCAAAGATGGATGGAGTCTGTAGCAGGAGAGCAGCAACCACACCAGCAGGCCACATCTCAGGATGGCCAGGTGACTGACATGGCACCCAAGAGCAGATGTTGACCGTCCAACACCGTGCACAGCCGAGTGCTGTGCCTCACAGGTAGCCCTGACAGAGACTGCAGGTTGATCTGCCTGTGTCGAATATTCTGTTAATACCTTCTATTCTGTAATAGTTACAAAACCATCGCAACCAAAATACCTTAGATCATATTTCCAATAATAGTAAGTAAACGGCTCACTGTGATCTGAACTATAAACAGATTTTACGAATTCTGCCAGAAATTTAATATTGAATTATTTCTTTATGCCCACATGTCTTTCCTGGTTTTCTTAATTCTGCCAAATATTTAGCTCAGCAATCTCTTCTCTCAGCAACCCACACTCTCCTAGCTACACAGTCCCATTTTTGGACCATTATTTAAAATTTCAGCATTTTCACAGAGCTGGCCAAAGAAGCAAAACTGATCTGAGAGGACCAAAACAAATGAACTTGTTCAGCTCTTGTTTGTGGATGAGGTTATTCGCCCCTCACACAAAATCCGTACTGCCTGGCAGCAGGGTTTGAACTCACCCAGGGAAACCTGAGTGAGCCTGGGCCCTCCTGTCCCTGCCTGGCACAGACACCTGGCACAGGGTCCTTCTTTTAACCCTTGGTGGGGCAAATACCCTCTGAGTCTTTGTCGCCTTCTTGTTGAGCTCAGCGCCACTAGAACAGGATGGACACATTTTTTGCATGCCCTGTGATCACACTTCAGAATATATGGTTTTCTGAGTTTCACTGCTTTAAAATGTCCATTTATCTAAAATTCTTCTTATAAAACCCTGAGTGCTTGGCTGAAAATGTAATTTCTTGCTGCCATCAGTGGGTTATGAGCTCACTCAACACCTGCTATGATCTATTTCCTCCTCAAGAAACAGGATGAACACACAACTTAGTTTTCAGAGTATGTGTTACTTATTGTCTGAATGACACAGAAAAAACTGTGAGAAAATAAGCCTTGCTCAACAATTGGCTAATAAAATCCCACAATTTTGTGCAAATATTTGTAATGAAGAGCCATATCACCTTCCTATATTATGTTTTAATTATTTTTCCTCCCTTTAAATCTATTTTCAGCTGAGGAAGCTATCTAACATAACAAATACTAAATCATTCCCTGTAGCTGCTTGCTCAGGCGTCCTGCTGTAGCAGGGAGCGGGAGCGGCTGGGGCTGATGGAGCTGTTCCCACAGTGTGCTCCCACCCGGGATGGGGACGGGGACAGGGACAGGGACGGGGACGGGGACGGGCAGCATTGCCGACTGCTCGCTGCTCCCACGCTGAAGCAATGTGTTGATTCACTCTGTAATTGATTTGGGCAACTCGAGGCAATTGGTTTCCAAGATACCACATCCTTCAGATATTTAAAAAATCATAACTCTGGCAGCATATTATATTTAAATGTCGATGTATAATGTGTGTGTATATATATACACACACTCATAGGTCTCTGTGTGAATTGAAAATGTATGGATGGGCAGGGAAGCGTGTGTAGCTGTTGCACCTCGCCCGAGGAGGCTGCTGGCAGCTGGTTCGGTGGGTGGCCCCTCTCTGAGTCACCGCACAGTCGATATCTCAGCACGGCCTTAGCGGTTCCCGTTGGCTCTGCTGCCCTGGGGTTTTCAGTATAGCTCAAATCAACATCCTGACCACATGCAGTTATTAAAGAATGATTTCAGGTTTTTCTTAAAAATACAGGGCACTGACCAGTTCCAGCTCAGCAAGGCACGTTTTGTTGGCTCTTTCTGCGGTTCCTCACCATCACCTCCCAAGCTCCACGTTACTGAGCGGCTGCCACGTTTCACATAGGGATCGCTGCCTTTCAGCGGTGAGCACTTGGCTTCCAATATAAAGGAAATTCCTGAAGGAGAGAGAGGAAACTGCTGTGATCTCCCCCTGGCTTCCCAACAAAAAAAATTGCTTAAATATTGGTTAAATTGGTTTAATGTTATGAGCCCCCAGAGCTGCACAAACATCTTTGTGAACTCTGTTCTTCATTGCATGAAAAGAAAACTCGTGTATGTAGAGGAAGATGGGGAAGCTCTGACCAGGCAGGAGCGGAGGGATACCCTAGAAGGTGGATGGGGATGGGGACACACGGGTCACCCCATCTTGAACTGGCTCTGCAGGTGACAGCACTGAGCAGGAACGAGGGGAAGCATTGCCAAACTCCCTGCTTTGGGCTTCTAGAGCAAAAGCTTATTCAAATCCTGAGGTCTGGCATGAGCCAAACTTAGGCAATGCAGAGTTTTCCCTTGGTTTGAGGTCAAGACAAGGTGTTAAGAATGGAGATAAAACAAAGGCTTGGATTCCTGTCCTCCCAGGTTCGTGGTCATCACGAGTTGGATTTGACTTTAAATTCTGGATCCAATATCACCCAAATCCTCATTTCATCCCTCTCTTGGGCATAGAATCAGAAACAGGGTTGGAGAAGTCACCTGAAGATAAGCCTGTCATCTGGGACTGCACTGACTGGGTTTGGCCCGGGTTCAGAAGGAACAGACTCCTGGGTACCACCCCTGGTGCGGGATGTGTGCTGCACGCCGCCTTGACGATGCTGCCTGTAGGTGTATCAGTGGGATGAAATGACGGTTGATTTTTGGCTCAATAAGGAAAAAATCAAACCCAACCTTTTTTTGTTTGGTTATATCCTCACTATAAGCTACATATTGTGGATTTTTTCATTGAAACATTTTAGGACTGTATTACATGCGAAAACTAAAATCTGTGCACAAAATAATAATTTGTATTAAAAGCAGTATAACAATTATAGACAAAAGTTCAAATACAATCCATTAGAAAATCTCCTGCTCAAGAGGTTTTAAAGGTTGTTTTTACCCTTGTCTAGTAGTGACAGTGGGTTCAACTCATGCCCTGAAATAACCTGAGTCACTCCAGCTTTCTCTAGCTAAGATCTGACCCAATAACTTGAATTTACATTTTTCCAGTGACTCCTTCAACTGGTCAGTCATTTAAAATATACCCATAGGCTTATAAATGTGTATTTCTTACTTGTAGTAAAAGGAGGGATTGTAGCCCAAAGGGGATCTTGCAAGAACCGTCTGGCAGCAGTGGAGCCAGTGTTGTGTGGTGCTAGTGGGAAGCGATGCCAACCATTTCCAGCTCCAACCCTGGCTGAAGCTGACCTTGCTCAGATGCTGCTTCTGAGAGATTTCCGAATGTGCTGCACCAGGATTACGATAACCCGCGTGTAAGACTGGAGCTCCCCAAGGAGTTTGAATCTCTCTGGAAATCTGAAGGACGACGCAAGGTTTTCGCAGCTCTCTGTGAAATGGATGCCAGCTGAAAGATGGACTGGCTGGAGGCAAAACAGCCAGTTCTGTAGCACTCAATATGCTTAATAATTTTCGGCAGACTCAAGAAGAAATTAAAACACCAATTGAGAAGCACTGGACTCCTAGGGAAATAAAACAGAAGGAAGATGTTTTTACATAAAGAGTGGGACGAGGATAAAAACACAGAAGGGCTTAGGGCTGCATTAGGGCTGATCAATCTACTTGTCCTTTGGGGGGTTAAGGACCCCTGTAAAAGTTCAAACCATGATTTCCTGCTCAAAAACACTGTGAGAGAAGAGGGGCTGAGGTTCTTGGTGTGTATGTCGATAGAAAATAACTCAGTACGTGTGAATATTTCAATAAAGTTGAAATGAAAATGCATTAGCAGCTGTTTTGGCAGGTGCTTTTCAAAATGAACCACCAACCCCTGCAGATTAATCACCCACTTCTGAGGCTGGGCTCTGCCAAAGAGCTGTTTGGTTGTGCTCAGCAGCCATGGTGTTTTCTAGGTGAGCTCTCTGATTTTTCCTATTGTATAGAAAATAATGAAATGTAGGTGTCACTTTGACATGCCAGTACATTAAAAAAGCACTCCCAGAGTCTCAAAACAGCTTTGGAAGAAGCCAGAGCTGCAGGGCTGAAGTTAAACAAACAAGAAGACAAACACAGAATGACAGTTTTCATGTCCCCTGAGCTTTCCGCAGCTATCCGTGGGTTAAGCAGATCTATCAGTGGGACACAAGGGCAGTCGGAAGGAAATGCTCAGCACTCAATGCAACGTTTTAGGGAGGAAAAATCTTTTACGGAGAAAATACTTATGGCAAAATAATGTATAGAAAAATGATATAAACTATTGAGCCCATTGAAATCGTACCTAACTTTGTAACGGGACTTGGGCACTGCAGGATTCTTGTGCTGGTTATGTGCTCAGGAAAGCATCACCTTGCTCATAATGCCACCTCTCAATATTAAATGGGTACGTGCGTTTATTTGTAGCTGTTAATGCAGATAGAATCCTCTCTGAGTGAAAACATCTTCCATCTAGTAAGCTAAATAAGCAATATTAATAGCTGGAAGTAAAATCTCTGTAAAAACATAAAATACTTTATAATTGTCTTATAAAACCACATTAAGCAATGAGGACTTTGTCATAACAGAAGAAATATCTTACTTTCTTAATAATTGTGCTTAATCACCCATTGTTTGGTGATTCAATATTTAGAAGGGTGTTTTGATTTAAATTTTTAAGACTTCTCAGAGTTCATGAGCTTTATAAAAGCATCATTGGAAGACAGTTGTGGCACTAAAATACACAATTTAGCACTATATCTGAAGCTGCAGAGCAGCTCATCCAGCCACATGCTGCCTAAAGCCCTCACTGCTGAGCTCAGTGACAATTTTAGCTTTCGTTTAACAAGGCTGACTTCTCTCTTTGAGTTGATTTGAACTTCAGCCCTTTATCATCTGCCTCTGTTTATGTGCATTTATACATGCTTTAAAATTTTCAAATTAATATTTCAATGTGAATATTTAAAGTATTTTAATTCTGACTATCTCTTTCAATGGTTTCTGTAATTACAAGGTACGTCATTCATTTTAGATTTAAATATGCTTCCTTCCCACACAAACCCAGCATTATTTCTTTTTTTCTTTATTTTACTGTTAGCATATTTTAAAAGTGAGTCTTATTAATTTTTTATATTAAGAAATTAGATCCTCATCTTTTTAAGAGTCCTGCCCTGGTGCTTTCTGCTGTCCTTCCAAAGATGGTACTGGATGGTGTTAGTTGCAGGAAAAAATATCAAGGGCTCCTCCTCCTCCTTTTATGAGATAAAGGTTGATGATCAGAATTACATGTTTTAAAAAACCCACAATGTTTAGTAAAAGTAGAATGTTATTTCCCCAGCCATAAGATACACTGGTGGTTCTAAACTCTCGAGTACTTGGCATCCACCCATTTACAGATGGGGTCAGGGTCAGCTGAGCCATGTTTGAAGCTCCAAAGAGGGAAGGGCGCAAAGCCAGCCCTCGAGCACTTTACAGGGGTGCAGCAGAGTCTTACACTGAGGGGGTTATTGGTGCAAGAAAGTAATTTCATTACCTATTACCTACACCACTAGAATAGGAGCAAGCCTGTTTATGAAGTTACCCAGACTTCAAAGAGAAACAGCACTGCCAGGTCACTGCTATAGAATTGCATTTGGGTGCAGCCTCTGCCTTGTCTTCTTCCCCATGCAGAGTGCCCAGGTGACAGCAGCGCTTCAGCAGTGAGGCTCTAGAGATAGCTCCTCTTTGCTGTTTTCTTTAAAGTCTTGTCCTATCAGCTCTAGGACTCAGTTCTAATATGCTTAAATTCAGTGAAACACCACTAACTGGTGAAATGTTGTAAACTTATACCAGGCTGGAGCTGACCTTTTGTAGCTTCATTAGGGTTTTCAAGATACCCCCTACTAGCATTATTCTTCCTGTTAACAGAAGATTACTTATTGTTTACTCTGTAGCAGTTTGCTGGGTAATAGCCATTCTTTAAAAGTCTGACCTCATTCTATTAGATTCTTCCTCCGCTGAGTGCACTCATTTCTCACTGAAGCCAATACACAACATTTACTAAAAAAGCCTCCCATTAAAGGCGGTGAGAATCTGCCTCTCAGATGGTGTGGACTGTATTTTTTCCTTATCATTAAGAACTCTGTTCGTCTGTCATTTTTTACTGCTTTCATCTGTTCTGCCATGGCTACTGATCGATGCCTGTGACAGCTCATCATTAAAAGGAGAAGCAGCTCTTTCAGTGTCAAAGTCAACTTGTTGAAAACTCTTCATAATCGCTTGTCCTCGTAGATTTATGGCAAATGAGAAAATATTACAAAGAACTGGGAACAGTCGCAAGTAATGTCCTTTCTTAACTTAGCATTCGGCTGCCCAGTGAGCACTGCCTTTTATTAAAGCAGTAGAAGAAACAAGATAATGAAATGTACTGCGAAACATTTTGTGGCATTTCCCTGTATGAAAGATAATGTTTAAAGATAAATTGTCAGTGTAATTGCTGCTTCAGATTTGTCCTGGGAAAGCACAATGTGACCGGGATAAATAGTTTCGACTTTGCTGGCAGTGCTGGGTTATCAGATAGCATTGACAGGACTGAGCAGTTAACTCCTGCAGAGCAGCAGTTAAATTAGAAAGAGAAGTAATGAGTAGTTTGGAGTTACAGTAGGTAGAGATTCTGTATTTAATACCCACGTATAACTTGAAAGAGTAACGTGAGCCACAGGCATGCTTCAAAGGCCAACCTTAAACAAACCAGTATGTGACTGTAAAGGTTCCTCAGCCTGACATCCAGCCTAGTATAGAGTTTCAAGTAACTTCTAGTCACTTACCTGCTTATCTGCATATAATACTGTTATTTGTCTAATTGTTTCTATTCTTATATGTTTGGAATGTAAAAATGCAGTAAAGCCATTATGCAGGAAAAGAACAGGAAAGTAGTTGAGATGATTATTCTGTTATCAGTCATGACTAAGATGAAGAGAGATACACTAGCAAGACATTGTTCCTTAAATAGATATCTTGCAAACAAGAAATGTCAGTCAAATGAGGTTTAAATTAAATTCCTGATAGCAATTACTTACAGAATGATCATGCTCCCATTGAAATTATTATGAATATTGTCACCATTTTTAATGGAAAAAGAAGATGGGCTTCAGATACTGGTTCTGAGATGTATTTCAAAATGTCCTCAGCTTTTACCATGTACTTAAATCCTGCTGAACCCGAAGTCACCCTCCTGCAAGATAGATACTGGGCTGACTGGTGCCTTTAAGCAAGACTCCTGGCACAGGACAGTATGAAAATGAATTAAACTGAGAAATGGGCACTTGCAGGAAGTATTGAATGGCTACAAACAAGTGACCTCACTGGGAGGAGAACTGATGAAGTGAAGAAATGTGATGTGCATTCCAAATAAAGAACTGATGAGTCAAGTTGTGCCCCAATTGGAACAGAAGCAAAGTCAAGACGGCTTGAAAATAACCTTGATAATAGTGGAGAAGAACTAGCAATCAGTTCCAGTTATGTTGACCCCCAGAAGCTACAAGAACAGCAGTGGGTTGGGAAGATACACCGGTTTCTCTTCCTCCAGGAGTGGGGATTCTTTAGGTACTACTGCTACAGCAATTATCGGAAGACCTAAACTAATGTTACTGAAGTGGTATTAGTTACTTACTCTCTGTTCCCAGTAATGGATCTATTACTCATGCAGTCAAGTCCTTTTGTTCCAAAATAAGGAGAAAAAAATTTCTAAATAAATTATTTTAAATCAGTATCTTTATACTGCAAGACACAAACAGCTGCTGATGATTTTTTTCTGACAGATACTAAGTCCCTATTTCATCTTTATGTTGAGACATTTTTCTAAGCATGGCTCAGTAAGAAGTTAATTATAATCTTCCAAAATGGGAAGGATTTTCACCTGAGATAATTAGGATACTGCTTTGAGGCATGATATGTGGGCTCCTAGCTAAAGTTAGGATCTGGCAACATATTTGGCTCTGTACCATTTCAGAAGTAACACCCTCTGCTGTCACAAAAACTTTCCTGAAGATTGAGATCATGATGATTTTAGATGTAATCAATTCCTTAAGTATTCATCATTGTTGATACATTTGCATATTGGAACATCCTAATGGTTTATTCTGTGCTCTGAAGCAAAATTCACTGTGAATTCAAGTCAAATTTTTCAGGCTTGACTTCAGCTTCAAGGATTAAGCAGGTTTGAAGACAAATAATGAAGTCGGTTTTGGAAAATACCAAAGTACATGAGATTTGGTTAAAAAAACAGAACAGATCAATTGTTTGTGGTAGATTTGCCATCTGTTGTTGTATGCACACTGCTGCAGTGACGTATTTCAGTATTTAATTACTTTTTCTGACCTGCCTTTGGCTCAGCTAACCTTGGGAGTTTATACGAGAACTATAGTTGCTTAAGTTTTCTTCTGTAGTCTTTGGAAAGAACTGAATTACCAAGAAAATTCTTGTTGATGAGTATTTAGAATGAGGTTTGATAAAGCTGGGCCTTTGGGTTTCTCCATGTCAATCATTACGCAGAGGCTGGAGTACGTTTGTGGTTCTCTGCTGGGCTTTTCTAAGCACCGGCTCCAAAACTGCACGCAAAGCCCCAGTAGCCATCTCCACATTGTTGCTCCTGTATGTTCCTTACTCGATCGCTGCTGGTGCATCCAGTCCTTGCTGCAGGCCTGTAATTTACTTTGAGTCGCTTGTCATTTCCCAAAGGACTTAGATAGCTAATGACTGCTCATTACCCTTCTTTCTCTTTGTAATTTGTGCATGTTATTGGTAGTTATTTTATATTTGCTTCCAAATCACTAGTGAAAATATGTACAAAGAGAGACCAGAATCTCCCCACCCTTCATTTACGAATGACTAAACAGCCCAGGGATCTTCAGCCTGGGAAACAGAGCAGAGCAGAGCATCGTATGGCAGAATGGTAGAGGTGGGATAAAATCACAAACGATGTGGAGGGGGTGATTAATCAGTCTCCCTTAGAATGTAAGGTTAGGGAACACCAGGTGAAACTAAGCAGTAGGCTCAGAGCGAGACACTTTTGACGTAAGGAACAGTTGTGGCACTTGTGAGAATTTAGAGTTGCTGAAAATTCAGACACTCAAGAAGGCTTGGGCAAATTGAAGGAAGAAATATCCATCAAGACTATTCTGTGCAAGATACTACCCCTGGCTCGTGAAACCTGAATTGCTGGAGGCTGAAAATAAATTCTGGAGAAGTATTCTTAGCTACCACATACCCTGTTTGTATTTTTCATCTGGCATCTGGCCAGCATTGGAGACAGGAGACTGGATCTTTGACTGTATGTAGCTTTTCATTTGACCACATAGAATTTCTGAGATGTGTCAGTTGGCTGGTTTACAGCATTCACTCAATTTTGAGGGGAAAAAAATATTGTAGGACATTTGAATTCAAAATGCATTTTGAAATCAAGAATGACTAAAAAGTTTTAAGTGAAAAAGATTTAGATAAGCATCAAAAAATCTAGCGCCTATCTGTAGTTTTCATTCACTGCTTAATGCAGCATGATCAGCAGAGATAAATTCATTGCATTCTCCATAGGACTGAGATCTTTCTTTAGACCAGTTTGGACAAATGTGGCAAAATGTGCCACTCAGTTTGTCCTGTGGTCATAAAATAGGCCAAAAGAAGAGTGTTTGCTTTGACGGTGAGGGTGAAATAGTGAGCATCGAGGATCTTTTCTAAGGTGTTGACCTAGGAGCACTGTCTCAAACTGGCTTCCTTTTTTATCTGTGAGATTTTTTTTTTAATAATCTGAGATTTTTAAAAAACTCACTACAAAAGTACAAAAGATGTAGATGGAAAAATACAATCATAAAGCTGAAGCAGGCATTCAGTAAGGGCCTCTTCACTTGTGCTTCACACATTCAGCATAACCATAACTGAGTATTACAGTGATTCTTGTTTCCTCAAGTAAGTGACTTCTCTTGCCTTTGTAGGGTAGGACAAAGTATACAACAGATTGTTTAACAACATCAAACTGTTTATAGTATATTTTATACCACATGTATATACAGGATGGGATGTTTCTATTTCATATTCAGACTAAGATAGTATTGACTGAAGATTTTGTCTCGGTACTCTTCCATAATTCAATCCAAATACACAGATCAGTTCTTCCTCTGGTCAAATTCTGGTGTAGACACAGGCATACAACTATACATTTTCAAAGCATCAGGACAGTTCTTTTTCTTTCTCGTATGAGAACGAGTTGTGCTAACAGAGGCCTGCTTTGTACCCACGTAAATTCATCCACACAATAGGATAGAGTTGTGCTGTTCTGACTGTGCAAGTGTTGCTAAGTCATATTGTACAAAAGATTAAAGGTGAAATGATGATGAACTTGAATAAACTTGCCCTGAGAAATTAAATGTATCCCCCCAAAAAATCCCGTTTACAATCAACACTGAAGTTCACAGTCTGCCTTGAATTGAATCTACAAAACTTAAATTTGTACCTGTTCCCTTTCAGGGGTTTTACCATCACAGGAAAAAAAGAATAAAAACCTCAGTCTTGGCTTGGGCAGCTTCCTCAAACTTTGCTTTTTGTATAGTTTCCTTCCTGGGATCTTGCTGAACTAGATACTATTCACATATTCCTATATTCACACTGTTTTTTCTGCTTTGCTTTCCAGGGTGGAGCTGCGCTGTACTTGCCATGGTTAGCGTGGTTCAGATTCCAGTATCATTAGCTGGGGGGGAGGAGGGGAACAAAAGACTCTGGCCTGATGATAATATTCTGATTTTTCCTTTCTCAAAAAATGTTCTGGGTGAATGAACACAAAGTTTGCAGGATTCTTCTGAAATAACCTTGTTAAGGGACAAAGTCGATAGAAATTGACAGAAAACTTAAGACAGAACACAGTTCTGTGTCACGCCTCTCTCAGAAATGTCCTGCTAGGAATGATATGCAGGAAATTTGCAGGGATTTTTTTACCTCATAAAGAATCTGTTGCTTGTATTTTCAAATGTATGACTGATACTTTCAGGGAAATTGAATGAGCAAACTAAGCAAGGATGTTGTCTGTTGGCTGCAGCCCTGAGGTCTACAAAAGGGACAACTGAGTGGTTTGAGTTCACACTATTGACACTGAACAAGCTGAATTTTGGCCGCAGATCCCATTTATTATTATTATTATAATTCCTTTCCTACTAGGCTCAGCAAAAGAGCATTGTCAGCAACTTTGCCACGTCATAGAATTCATTTTAAAGTGAATAAATATTTAGAAACTGGTTACTTTGAAACCTTCATCTAATAAAAGCACTTGACAGAGGAAAAAGTGGTTGTAATATCGTGCTGATCATGGAATGACCTGCTGAGGAACATAACAGAACCTGCTGAACAAATTAAGGTGCAGGACTGTAAAAAATATTCAGCTGAAAACTGCGCACCAAATGAGATGTGATATCCTCATCTGAAAACTGCACACCAAATGAGATCTGATATCCATACAGTCATGGACATGGGCTAGATTAAATGTTCTAGAAAAACAAACCAAAAATATCGAAATATATAATATTTAAATATTCATTTGAAACCCAAGACATGAGGCCTTGGTCTTCCTAAATTAATAGTTGCGATTATATTTTTGATACTTTATTTTTCTATGAAGGACCATTTGGGGGGATATCTTCCTAAGTTTTAAATTTCAGTGACATATTCCTTTTTATTTACCTTTTGCTTCCTTGGTTGTGAGACCTAGAGTAAAAGAAATTCTGAATTTACTTTCTCTTATTCGGTCATTATTATATCTACATATATCATAATTTCCCTTTTATAGTCTTTGACACGAATAACAATCCTAACTTATTTGATTATTACTTTTCTCCATACTTCTCAAACATTATAGTGTTAAGACTTCGGGGATGCAAAACACTTGTTTGCAATCTCTTATTGTTTGAGGCAATAAGAAAAGTCAGACACATGGAAACAGCATCAGCAACACAAGTTTTAGACACAAGTTCTTGCTGAGCACTCAAGCACATTCGAAAAGTCACTTCTCACCTGATTTCCTTTATATTTAAATTAACATCTGCCTCCTAGCACTACTCAAGTACAACACATTTAATCTCACAGAAAGATTTGGCCATTTGGCTTCTTGTTGGATGCACAGCGATTATATGAACAGAGGCACAGGGGTATGTAGCTGTGTGTGAACCAAAGGCCCACAAAGCTGGGGCTTGTCCCTTTGTCTCCAGTCACTTAATTGCTCTAAAAGCTCCACATTCACACATTCCTACTGTAACAAAAATGTCTACAAGTGACCTAGCCTAAACAGTTGTATATTTAAAATGTAAATTCTCTTTCGATAGTAAGTACTGGTAACTTTGGTGCTACATTTTCTTGCATACTTTTTATTTTCCGAAGGATGAACATTCCTGGTGCACAGTCCCCCTTTCAGTCCAAAACATTTGTCTTCCACAGTTGAGTTACAGACCTTTAAAAATAGGTTTGCAATGGAAATGCTGACATGCCAGCTGGCTGTTGCTGCAATGACACATTCACAATAGGCAACGCTCCTCAGCAGGCTCAGCGACAGGAACCAGTAATGGTTAGCTTTGTCAAACACGTCGCTCTAATTTAATCAAGGACTACAGCAGCACAGCATCTTGCACTATATACTTGTTTGTACAATGATTGACTTCCAAGTTAAAAAAAATCTGCACAGGAGAGCATTCTGAACTATGGAGTTTACCAGCTTGTTCCCTTGGTTGTACTAATTTCATCAAAATTGTTTGGCAATTAAGAATTGTTTGATACTTCCTTTGCTAGCTTTATGTAAAGGGCAGGGCTTACTAATAAGTCATGCAGAGTGCTTAAATAAAAACGTAGTGACATTGAGGCAGTTTTCTATCCTTAAAAATATGTATTTTTGACAGTGTCATCTAGTATTTTGCAGCTCCTAAAAACAAACAGTGATGGAGAAATATTACTTTTTCATCCACAGCCTTTTTTTTCTACCCCCTCAGGTTTGTAAATACTGTCGTGTTACAGTCTGAACACACACCTGGACACAAAGGCGTCTGTCCCCTGGGTGTTGGTAGCCAGGGTGAAGCGGGTTGCTCGGCTCTCCCGCAGACCCGCACACAGCTTACTGGCACCTTGCGTCTCACCAAGAGCCCAGCAGGAACCAGGCTGTGGATCTCCCACATTCCAGCCGCCCTTACTTTGTATCCTGCCACCTTTAAATGTTGAAAGCCAAAATAAACTTGGTGGTTTTTACCCTGTCACTTCATGGGGTAGGAGAGCCAACCTCCGAGGTGTCGCCTTCCCACGCACGGGCCGCCCCTGAGCTGGGCCCGCCAGCGTTCGTGAGGGGAACTCAGCGCACCCAAGGCAGGGGTCGGGCCGCGTCCCTGCGGGCCGAGGGGTCTCACCGCCCTCACACGATCGCTTTTCTTCCCCTTTTGTTCTGATTCGAACGCCCCCCGTACCCTGAGGCCCTCCCTCAGTCTCCCCCTCAGGTGGCGCTGATCCTTACTGCCCTCCACCGCGGCCCCTCGGGCGGGAAGGCAGCGCGGCTGGGCCGCCCTCACCGCCGCCCGGTGTCCCCCCGCCCCGTCCCCTCAGCGAGACGCCGCGCGCCCGAGGGAACATTAACGGCGCCGCCGCGTCACAGTGCGTCACCGCCCCCCCGCCCCATGCAGGGGATTCTCCGGCCCGCCCTGACGTCATCCCCACGCCGCGCAGGCCCCGCCCCCGCCGGCCGCCATGTTGGGGGGTGTGCGCGGGGGAGCGCAGAGCCGAGCCGCTCCCGCCGGCCGGCAGCAGCAGCAGTAGCCCTAGCGTCGCCGCCGCCGCTCGATGGGCGGGAGGAGGGAGCCCGCCGCGGCTGCCCGTCGCCTCTGAGCTGGGGAATGCGCGGCGGCTGCCCGGCGAGGAGGAGGAGAGCCGGGACATGGTGCCGTTCGCTCCGCTGGAGGAGGCGGAGGAGCCGGAGCCCTGCCACAAAATGGAGCTGTACGTGAGCGGCAGCGAGGTCAGTGTGGGGCCGGGGCGGGCGGGGCTCCCCCCGGCCACCAGCCTCCCCCCCGCCCCCGCCCCCCCCCACCCCCACCCCCCCCC
>JAOXNO010000063.1:14873736-14936135 GCA_028565335.1 Limnodromus scolopaceus | reverse complement strand
CCCCGGGCGCCACCCGCAGCCCGTCCCCGCCGGCCTCCCTCGGGGGCCGCGGCCTCCCGGCCCGGCGGGGGTAGGGCGGGCGGCCGGGCCGCGGCCCCCGGGTGCGGAAAGCGGTGGGGAACGGCGGTCGCCGCCGGGGTGCGGCGGTAACACGTGCGGAGTTAGAGCAGAGCCGGCCGAGCTGGTAGGAATAGCGCCTGTTAAAGAGCAGCAGAGGCCGGCGTGCTTTGTGCCGCCTGCCCGGCCGCGTTCGTGTCACAGCTGTCGCTGCCCGGCTCTCCTGCAGCTCTGGAGGGTTTCTGTAAACTCTTCAGTTTTATGGCCGTAGCTCCTGTGGAAAGTTGCTTTAACTTCTGAAAATTTGATTGTGCTGATCTGGGTACGCGTCCAGGTAGGTTGTCGCTGGGAGAAGTCCTTTTGCTTTTTCGTTGGATATATATACAATAATTATCATGCACGCAACTAGCAGAATGAAGCAGGAGTGTGTGACTGGGGTTTGGAAGCTTGGATGTTGTGAAGAATGAGGAACGACTTACAGAGTGTCTTTTGAGCTTAGCACTCTAGTTGCATCCATAAGCAAGTACCAAATGCTATTTGAAAACAACTAAATGGTAAAACTGGTAATAATGCACGTATCTCAGCGGAATGTGACACTCAAGGATTAAAACTTTTGCCCTTTTAAATCAGAAGCGTAGGATTGCGTATCAAGTATCATCAAGTATGACAAATAAAAGATTACACCTAGGTGTATTAGACTCACAAAAGATGTTATCTTAATAAAGCTTCTTAAAACTGGTTGGACTTGCTTTCTGTGATGCAGTAGGCTCTTCTTATTGTAAGTAAAAAGGTCTGTAGCAAATTCACCTCTCAGTACAAAAGCACACAAAAGAGGCATAGGTTAAAGTTTTGGGAAGAGTGAATGGATATCCTTTAAAGGAAATTGGTGAAATTTTATTCTCTAATAAAAATGTATCCATGTAAAAAAAAAAACAAAACAACCCAATAGTTTACAGTAGAGATAAAGCCATGAGGCTTTTATTTTCTGTGTCTACAAAGTGCCACTTCCAAGTCTTATAATTACCAGGCATGCATTTCTATACCATGGCTGCTACATGTTAGCACTTTAAAATATTCTAATGATCTAATACTGCTTGATGCAGTCCCTGTACCTTTAATATTAGAGAAATCCTAATTATGTTAGTGAAGCTACAGGTAAGGATTAAAAAGTCAGCAAAAGTATTAAAGCTTATTTATTAATCCCATGGGTTGTAAAAATAGTATGCTGTAGTTAAGGTATGAAGCTTCTTGACGGTCTGAGAACTTTCTTGGCTCTGTTGATCTGTTCATTAAGAATATTGTGATACGTCAGTGCTAAAATAATTAAACTTATTTTGTATTGCAATATTGCAGTATTGTAGCTGAAATGTGGTCATTTGTGGTTATTGTGCACCTCTTGGTATTTTTTGGCAGAACAAATACTCTTCCACCAAGGCTGGTGCAATTTTCAGAGTATTGTGCTCAGTCCTGTCCTTGTGTACAGGTTTTGCAATAAATGCTGTGTTGGCAGTTAGCAAGAGACCAGCCCTACCTCCAGTGCAGCAAAGGGCAGACAGGTGGTTCAGCTGCTGGTGGTGATGTTTCAGGTATCTTCACATACTTTACTGGGCTTGGGCTAATAAAGAGACGTGAGCTTGACAGTGCACCACTGTAGGAGCCTGGCTCTGGAGTCGCGCTCATCTAGCTAACAGGGCATAGGATGGTGAATGTCTAACTGAAATCGCTCTCTATTCCTAACATCTGAAGGCAACTGTTTGCAACAGTTGTTTAAACTGTCTTTTCCTCAAGCCCGTACGTGAACTTCTTACTTAACAGGGTCTGTGTAAAACTATTTCAGTTGTGCTCTGATTACATTTGGCTAGCAGTGTTTGAGACTCTGTTTATACCACAACCAGTTTCTTCAAGTTGCGTACGAAGTTCCAAATTACATTAACAAATACTTGTTATTGCCATAAAACTTTATATTAAGTGCATCTGAGGGATGTGTAGCGCTTTCCACTTGTTAGAAGTCTATGTTTGTGTCATTTGGGGATTTAACAAAGATTTATTTTATGTTAAAAGGAATTTTTGGTTTGGATTCTTCACGTAAATTTTATAAAATTATAGTATAGAGCCTATAGTACTTACTGCAACCTTACGCTGGCAGTCTGGTACATCTCAGTGACCTTGGTGTCACTGGAACTAGACAACAGTATTCCTATGAAATCCTCCCCTATTTTGAAGACGAACTTACTTGTGCTTACAAGTGCTCTTGTCCGTCAGTTGTAGCATAGGAGGAAAAATTTGAGAAACAGTTCCCTTTGAGGAATCTGCTTGTTGACTAAATTTAGGATAGTGTTATTAGAAATAAGTGCATTGCCAGGGAAATAGTGCTCGTGTCGACTTGATGAAGTAAAAGCAGTTGGCAAGGGAAAGATGTGATCTTGAAGGTAGGAAACAAATTTTCATGCTTCAAGGTGTAAAAACAACGTGAACTTTTGGAAGAACTTCAGGATTGAATTATTTTGGCCTTTTCCTGTTGGTGGTCTTTGAGTGTGCTAAGGGTTACGCTTTGGACCATACGCTGTGCTGTTCCTGTCTGCTCTTACATTCCTATGGCAGCGTCGCTTGTGAAGCAGTTCTGTGACTGGGAATTCCTTAAGCGTAGGTAGAAAGGGCCAGTGTTACGCAGTTTAAGCTTCAAATGTTGAGAAAGCTTCTTTCCTCATAAATAGAAGAATAATAAGTATTTTCATGTTAATAGAAAATAGGCACTAGGGTGTTGATTTATAATCAACTGTTGTAGATTGTTAAAATATGATTGCAGTCTATAAAGAAACAGGAAAGTAAGTGTTAGCATTTTATTCACCAAGCTGAATGAAATGCGACAGTACTTCTAATTGGGCAGAATACATTAATTTTGGAATTTTCTGCCCATTTAATAGTAGTAGTCTTGCATTTAAAAGGAGAAGTATAATTGACATAAGTGCATGTCGTTTGCAATACGTTAATACTGTGAATTGCATAAGTGCGATCTCATATATTTATTTTTGAAATAAATACTCCAGAAGCCAGTTGCCTAATTGGCTGACAGTGACAAGGAAGACAAGGCTGGAACAACAAAGTGACCAGAAATTAAAGCATTCTGCTAGAAAACTGGGCTGCATTGGAAGTTGCTGCCTTCTAAAAGGCACGTTCGTGAGTTGATCTTTGCTGCTGTTGTACGTAATCTGTTGCCTGTGTCAGTTAAAATAAATACATCTTTGATTTTGGCCAGTGTTTGTAGCCTGTCCTCTTAAGCATGTTCTGAGTCTGGTCTGTCAAAGGCCACTGAATTTTGTCAGTGTTAGGAGTTGCATAACTCCTTTGTGAGTAATTACTGGCAGCGACGTGGATGACTCAGCTACCTAGTTTTGTGCATCTCTGAAAATCTCCACAATTAGGTGGTGGTATGGTAAGAAAAAAAGTAATAGTATTGCATGTAACTTGAAGTAAGTGCCCTCGGCCATTGCAACAATGTACAGTTTTTATAAAGACTTATGAGAACAAACTGCCTTAAAGAAAAGCAAGCACATTAATACTCTTAGAAGGAAAACAATGAGTATCTTTATGCGTTGAAAAGTACCGCAATATAATAATAATTATTATTATTATTCTGTTTTGGTATACTAGTTTTGAAGATGGCTTTGGGGATCTGCTGTGGTGTTCTGAGTCTCTAAATGGAGCAGGGGGTCTGTTCAAGGTAGCTCACCTCAGTTTCCACAGAATAGCTTTAGAGAGACTTTGCAATAACCCTAAATCAAAAGAATGGTAAGATTTGTTAACTCGTAGTATATAGAATTTTAATACTTACATAGATGTACTTCTTTACTACATTAAGAATAAAATTTTAAATATGTTGTTTTCATGAAGTTTAAATCTTACACTTTTCCAGTATTCTCTAATCTGCCATTAAGCATGGTTTCCAGAGTGGCTGCTTTATGCCCTTTGATTATGGAGTTCCTGTCATCTCCCAGACAGGCAGTGGTGAAAAGATCTCAAGTCCTTTTCTAGTTCAGTGATCCCTGTGCTTACGGTTCGGTTTGTGTCTTGTCATTGCTGTGACTAGTCTGAGACGCACGTAATTCTCCCCTGATCTCCCATAATGGGAAGGATCAAAATGTTCTCTTAAAATCGGTAATTATGTGTGGCTGAAGGTTTGTTATCCTGTCTGAATGTATGATTTATTTGCCACAGGAAAAGAACTTTATAACTTTCCCTTGTAATTGATTACAGGTTTAAGTATTTTACAGTTTGGTTTTTTTTTAAGGCAGGTGGCTTTATCTTCCTCTCTTGGTATGTTTAATGAGAGAGTGAGTTACCTGCCCTCTTCCTTTTGTGGGAGGAGCTGAGGAACTTAGACTAGCAAAAATTCAGTGTAGACCTGCAGAGTTTCACGTGGGCACTGCCATCAGCGAGACATCCTTCCTCTGGTCACATCGTGGTGGGGTGGGACTGGGCTGTGGCTGGCGTAATTCTGTGATGGGTAACCTTAATCACTGCTTTGTCTTCCGTGTCATGGGGCTGGTTGCTGCACTGGGGGGGAAATTCTCCCTTCCCAAAAACATGCAAGCTCAGGCAGTAAAGAGCACTGAATCCAGCTTGGGCACCTGCATACAATAACAATGTCTAATTAAAAAAAAAAAAAAAAAAACAAACAACCCACAAAAAAACCCAAAAAAACAACACCAAAAAACCCCCAGCTGTTGTGTGGAGAAAAGCTGTGGATGTTTTACAGGAAGAACAGGTGCCTTGAAGCTTCAGTTTTGGTCACAGTGACTTTTAGACATTTTTAAAAGAAGAATAAAGCCCTTCACTTGTTTGGCTGTGCACAGAACCCCCAGATTTCTCAAACCTGTCTCAGGAAATAAGATTCAGTAGGCCAGTGTGTTGCTAATTAAATTAATGATGCAAACTCTCTGCAGTTGTAATTCAAAATAAATGAGGAACAAATGTGGTTGTCTTAACAGGATTTTTTTTCAAAGGACTTTTTTTTTTTTCAAAGTCTTTTCAAAGTAATTGGGGTTTCTAATGTAAGCTTCCACTCTCACATTTTGAAATAATTATTTGAAGTAGTACTTTTGTATGTGGGGAAGCAAACTGGTTTGTCTTGTGCTTGTTGAGAGGTGTAGGTCTGGCAACTATAGCTGCAGTAGCTTAGCAAATGGAGTGCAGTGAAGGAGGAACCGTGGAGGATGTAGAAGCTTTTGTCGATCTTTATGTAGAATTTTACCTGTTTGAAGCCAGACTAGATCATACGTGAGTGGTGATGAATAGCACTTTCTACTACTAATAATATTGTGATTATAAAATTCCAAGTTCTGGGGTTTTTTTATAAAATTTTTATTTCTGTTTGAATATCTAAATGAAGGTACATAAAAAGAGGGCAGAATGAACAAGCTTTAAATCTTCTACTGTTATTCCTTGTAGTTATACATTTTTGCTGTCCGTTCATCTAGCTTCTTTCAGCCAAAACCTATAGAGCCACCAAACCGTAATGCATTTACCATGTAAACTGTTAAAACATCCTTAATATGGGGGGAAGATGGTTCTAATCTTTGGTAATACTGGTATTGCTCTGTTCTGCTGTAATTACCAGAGGAAAAACATGTGCAATAGTAGTTAAGCTTTTTACCAGCCCATAAAAGCCCTTTGGATATTCTCCCAAGGTAACAGGGTATAGTCCCAGCTAGTCATGGGATCCATGGCAGCTATTTAAATCAGAAGGCAGATTGCACTGTGTTACCTCAGAGGCAGTTTGGCATCGGAGAATTGGGTCTCTTAGCCTGCACCTCTGGAAAAGTAAGTTTCTTAGCTGCCAGGTTGTCTGACCCTAACTTTGTTCTCATCTCTTTTTTATGTAGTGACTTTGGTTATTTTATACTGATCAATAATATTGAATACTTTCTCTAAATTTTTTTATTAGGAAAGTATTGATACTGTTTACCTAAAGCCTGAGTTTAGTTTTTAGTTTTTAAGGAAAGTTAATATTTGAAATGTTCGGTTAGTTGTAGGACTTCAGCAGTACTGAAAGAGAAAATGATTCAAGGATGAAAGAATCTCCTTAAAATAATGGTACTTGCTTCCTTTCACCTGTTGTCTCTATAGACATATGTGCTTTCTAATTCTCAGTAATAAATTTGTGCATTCATAGATAGTAAGTAATGACTCAGAGGTTAAAATAGTTCTGTTCTATATATGTTTGTGCATAAATATTCATGATTAAATCACTGAAAGGGGTCCCTCTTGGCTGCGGAAGCAGAACTTTTTATTTGGTTTCCGTAGGGAATTAAGTATTAATTGTAACTTCTCTTTTTTGCCTAATATGGGGTACAGTGGAAACTCCTTGTTACTGAAACTTGGCCAGTGTAAGTAACTCTACAGAACAGTAATGATTTGATTTTTGTCATTGAGTTTTCTACCTGAATAACTAACAAACTACTAGACTTTGGGTTGTGATTCAGTGGGTTTGTTGTTTTGTTTTTTAATGGACAGTCACCAGGGTTCACAAACAATTAAGGCAAAAGTGTAGTCGTGTACATCAGGCAATAAAAGTGGATTCATGCGCTTGAACATAAAACTCTTTGGACTAAAAATTGGCAAGCGTCCCAGTCTCTGTAGTTACAGAGTCTGGACAGGAAAAAAACCAAGACATGAGCAACAGTGATGGGGAAATGTGTATGATAGGAAATTGTTAATTAAGATGACATTTGATTACCTGCCATAAAAATCCAATAACTTACTATATTTGATTTGCTATAAAGCTGGAAGTATGCTTACATGGCGTGCTCAGGAGCTATGTAGATCAAATAACATGCTGATTTTTGGTTCAAAACCCCATTCCAGCAGTGACAGCTTTCTGTATCTGATTGCCTGTTGTTAAGCTACTGTTTTCAGTGTATCTGCAGTTCTTCTGGCAAGTGGTGTTGGTTCCAGAGCTTCAATTTAAGTAAAACACCTTGGAAAACATTGACCATATTTAAAGGAAAAAAAAAAAAAGGTGAAACACATGCTAAATCCACTTGACATTAAAGCCCATGAGTGAGGAGTCATTTCTGAGTACCTGGAGTGGAAACTAATTTTCTTACTAGGTCCAACTAAGTTTTTAGGACAACTTTGGGCCTTGCATGAATTCAGGCTTGAATGTAATCTGGTGATATTGTGAAATCACATGGCAGTGAATCGTCTGAAATGAGGTTGGAGTTCATATCTGGTATGAACTTTGGCATTATTTCTTGATGCATTGAATTAATTCATACAATAGTGAGTATAATGAGTGTCTTATTCCTCCCATTATCTAATTTGGAAAAAAAAAATGTGCAAAAATAAAAATATTATGTAGCAAATTAGTAGCATTGGTTTCTGTAATGTATGTGAGATTTTTGAATTCAGGTTAACAGATTAGTGATTTTTGGCCTTGAGAAATTAGGGTGGCAATACATGATATGTATGAATGACGACCATGTGTTGAATATGCCAGCACTGGGTTAAACTGGTGGTTTATAGTTAACATGAAGAGTATGTGTGTAAAGTGTGGTTAAAATAAATAGAAACTTGGAGAAGAGTGAAAGTAACCAAAGCCTTATTCTACTTTCCTTGACTTTTTTTTTTTTCAGTGAAGATATAGTCCAAAAATAGGTGCCAGTATCTTGATACAAAAACTGGAGAGTTAATTTTATCAGTCATTAATTTAGGACTTAGCTCTTAAAAGCTCTACTTGAAATCAAGAGTCCTAGAAGCAGCACTGGCAGTGGTTGAGGGTTGCTTAGATGACGCAGTCACGGTGATAGAAACCTGTCCCTTCAGCCCTACCTGTTTGTCAAGTTTTGTTTTTAAACAGGGGCATGGTCTAGATGGCATTTCAAGATTCTTTGTAGTCCTGGGTTTTACCAGTTCAGAAACTGATAATCATACCATATTGCGGTATCTTAGGCATGTGTTTTAGATAAATTCAGAAGTACAAGAAAAAAAATGTCATTGCCTGGTCTAAGAGCTTCATTGGTTCACCTTCTGTTTTCAGGAGAAAAGTAGTTTGAGTCTTCTTATGTTAATTCTAGTTAGTATTTTGTTTTGTGAGATCTATGCCACATGAAGGTAGGGCTGCTGAGCAATTAACATATAAATAAATTAGCAATTATCACTAACAAAATCCATAATGGGCTTCACCTATTTTGTCAGGTATTTCCAGTTTTTTAATTAATGCTTTGCATGTTGAAACAGAGCATGTCCTTTATATTTCTGTAATTATTTTTTTTTCAGTTGTTAAAAAGCATTGGATTGTTTGTTGCTTAGGGAGAGCTTTAAACTAAATAACTTTATCTATAAATTAAACTCTTTTTACTGTGACTGGGGGCTTGATATCTTCTTTGTTGCTTGAAGTGAAGGAGGGTAGGCAAATACTGGCAAGTATTATGCTCATTTGAGAGCATGTCATTTATTTGCTTCTGTCCAGATGCTTATCATAGTTTTTTGCTTCTTAAAGGTGTTATTTTTGAAATTGATCCACAAATATTTTAATATACAGATATACAGTTTCTAAAAGTACTTTGTTAAAGTTTGAGGATTTTATTTGTTAGATATTTAAATAACTTTTGATGCAAACAAATTTTTAGAGGAATCTAATTTTTTAAGGAAATGGATAATTAATTTTGTACATAAGAATTCTGTGGTATGTGTCCTCCATTCTGCCTGGTCTTGCACTTCTCCCTCTTGCCCCGAAAGGACTTGAAGTCACTTTTGAATCTTTTCTCCTTAAACTGCAAACTAATCACCAGGAAATTTTATGATTTTACGTTTCCGAAAAGCAGCTGCAACACAATTTTTGTGTTTAATGGAAAAATTTTACATTAATGTTATCTTGTATGGATGGTATCTATAGTTTTTAAAGAAGAATTTTAAATTAACTCCAGTTAAATAACTACTGGATGGCACTTTACGAAGGGATAAGTTACATGATACATAGGGGAGAGCTAAATGTAACTACTAAGCAGTAGTATTTGCTTGAAACTACAGGTTTAAATTAGAGCAACAAGAACACCAGTTTACACTTGTGTGCTCTGAAATGTAAATTGGTCAGATTATGAACTCTGCTTATTTGAAATTGTTAGGTCTTAATGTTGTTTTCTGTTCTGTTTTTTTTTTTTTTTTTGTCTTTGTCTTCTGAATTCCCCTTCCTTCTCTCCAGCTAAATGGCCTTAAAATGGCAGATGAGCCTATGGAAGAAGGTGAACCATATTCCTACCATGTAAGTATATTTGATAGATGTTCACTTTAGACACTCATTAGCGTGATTTCCTTTTGAAGCAAAATTTATGCATTCCCTGCTCTTTAATAACTTTTAAACCTATCATTTTATTTGACCAGATCTGAAGAGGCTCTAAGTCTCAAAGATTATTTTGAAAATTAATACCTTGTCAGGGTCCACAAGTGCCTTGTTTGGGACAGTTTGCTGCATGAGGCAGTGCTTTATGGAAAACAGATTCTGTGTGCTGGAGAGGGCGCGTTTACACATCGCTCAGCCTCAGAAGATGCTTTGTCCAACCTTGAACCTTTTATACACCATGTGCTTAATGTTGCTCTTACTACACTGTCATCTGTTCTTCCTTTGTGTTTTTTAATGTAGTTGCTGTACGTTCATCTAGAAGGTACTTAATTCCTGCTATTTTAGAACAGAATTAATTTTTTCACCGATATGTTAATTTAACTTTTATGTAGAAATATCCCAAATAAACTCTGAACGTGATTTTTGTCCAGTGCCTTGGTGATGTGCATATTTAGGACATGGTGAAGATCAGTGTTGTGTGTGCTGGCTAAATCTTGGACTAAACTTCAGGCTAATTCTGTTATGTGGTGAAATGCATGACTTGCCATGGAAAAAACAGCCATCGTTTTTCAACACACCCATCCATATATTTTTTGATCAGGATCATGGAAAAAGGTATAAAATAGATCTACTTCCCAGCTGTAACCACTGCTTTGTATTGCAATAATAATTTTTAAGTAAGTGATTTGGAGAATAAACTCTTGGGGGTAGAAAGATGTGGTGCTTGTACATTTCCTGGTGTGGAGTAAGCAAATAAACCGTCATTGTCATCTTACAGGTAGGAAAGATGAGCAATGGGTTGTCTCAATCTTTCACTGTACTTGAACCAGAAGGATGTTTCTGAGCTTGTTTGTTAGGTCCTTGGAGCTACATACCAGTCAAGCTGCGATGAAGTAAGATGGCACAGAGCCATAACCGATTGCGGCATTTCTTTCGGTGCTCTGTCTTCTGTTGAACCTGCTGGGAATAGTTACCTCTTGTGCAAGGCAGCTCAGGGGGAGCCAGTACCTGAGCCCTGAAATAGATTTGCTGCTCGAGCAACAGAGCACAGGATCAGATAAATGAATTTGCAGTTCATGGAAGCCAGACTAGAAATGAAAATGAAACTGGCTTATGTATCTGTTCAACTCTTTACCTTCTCATTTCTTGTTGATGATGTGAAGGTCTTTTTATACTTCAGTCATGACAATTTTTAGTACTTTAATGGTAGTTAAGTAGATGAAATTATATAGACATCTATTATGAAGGTAAAACATTTTTTATAAAGTAACTCAATTCATATCTGAAGTTATTCTTTATTTGCATGGAAAACATTTTTCTCCTCGGTTCATGCTTAGAAATACTCAGTTTCCGCAGCAACCGCATGTGATGTCACAGGGTAATGACTCAGGGTGGGTGATAAACAGAAGAGCAGGTGAATTCTGAAAGATCTTTTCTTATGAAAAAGTTCACAGTGTTAAGGAATACAAATTACGATGGTGAAGTCAAAAGGCTTCTAAATAGAGTATTTACATGTTTCATAAAATGAACCGGCCATTAAGGCTGTTGTGCAACTTGGTGTATAACTAGACAACTTGCTGCTTTCCTCTGTCATCAGATGACTTCAAATGCTAGTGTTCCTACCTGCCTTAAATTCCAGGCATGTGTTTAAGAAGATAAATAAAAATGAAAAGATGTGTGCATTGTTCATATGAATATGTATCTGCATAGTCAACAAGATGGATGGATGAGATGAAGTTGGGATGTATACACTGTATCATCAAGTGTATGTCGGCTGTTTTTTTGTGAACAGGGAGGGGAAAGGACTTGCACGATAACAGCTGGAATACAGTTTGTGAATGTACTAAGATGTTAGTTTGACTTCTTTCTTTCCCTGTCTGGACAAATGAAGCAATTAAGGCATAGACAGTTAATGCAGTGTGAAGATTTCCCCCCACTCCTGTTTTTTAATTATTGCAGTAAGTACCTACACATTGGATGTGTATGTAGATTTCTACCCTGAATTTGTGTAAACCCTACTAGAGAATTTCATCTAGATACTCTAGGTTCAAGTCTGATAATGCTAATTATAAGTTTTCGTGCATGGTCTTGGGCAGCAAGACTTTCTGTAGCCAACTTGGCTAGAGAATGATGTTCTTCCTTTAAACCGTTTCATCAAGTGGTGAGGTCTTTTTATGATGGTGTTCTTCTTGGAATTGAGCGAGAGCAATGCACTGTAGGCTGATACGGTGTTTTCTTAGTCTCTACTAAGAGAAGCTTTCAAGGTGAAGACCTAAAGAGAGGATAGGAGGACCGTTAATAATAATTTGGTACCCTAAAAGCTAAGTACTGCAATTTAGATGGGATTTTCTATTGTGATGGGGGCGTGTTTGCTGTGTACAAGAAGTTCATTGGTATTCTTCATAGGGCTTGAGAGGTGCTGCTCCTTTTCTATATGCAAGCTGAGGTTGCTGTTGTAGGGCTTAGCACGTAGTGTGTAGTTTCAAGGTGCTTATTTTGACATCTTGTTTTGGCTCACAGAAGCTTCTCTTGCACCATAAAAGCTGCAATACATCATCTGATTTGTTTTCATCATGAA
This sequence comes from Limnodromus scolopaceus, assembly GCA_028565335.1. NCBI lineage: Eukaryota > Metazoa > Chordata > Aves > Charadriiformes > Scolopacidae > Limnodromus > Limnodromus scolopaceus. The sequence goes on along the minus strand of JAOXNO010000063.1, from coordinate 14,924,160 downwards.
TGTTTGTCTTTTCACAATTGTAGCTGCTGTGCCCTGCTTTGATAAAGGTGAGAGTAACAGGAAAAAGTCAACAGAACACTAAATCTTTTACCTACTTCCGAATTACCCGTAGCTGTCCGAAGGAGGTCTCAACACAGGGTGGTCTTTCCATGAGCTCTGCACTCCAGAGCTGTTTCTTCTGTTGGATGCAAGAATTTGCAGAGCTCTTAAGATGACTCATATCTTATTTATGCTCCTCAAACAATGCATATTCCTTTAGCTACAACTGAATGACCATATTTATTATTTGCTGCCATGAAAAGCAGTAATTACCTGAAATGATGAAATTCAATTCAGATTTCATTAAGACTACTTCAGGAAAGAGAAAAGTGAGAAGAGTAATCACTGGGAAAACTAAAGGCTGCTAAAACAGAGGTGAAGCGCAGAAGGATCATCTTAGACTTGGTTTAAAAGTCTGTGTATTTATTCCTTTCATATAAGAAAATCCATGTTTGCTATAGTTGTAGTATTTGTGACAAAAGGAAATAAATTACATTCTTTGATTTTGCTTCAGTTTAGAAATTTTATTTAATTTAAGAGAGGATGGATGGGAAAGTTTCATTTGAACAGTTTTTTATACCTTATTAGAATTTCAAATATGTTATTAAAAAAAGCCAACAAAACAACAAGAAAAGAGCAGACATTTATAGGTACTTCTAACGAGAGTTGCTTAATTAATGCCTGTTCATTGCTGTATTTTTTTTGCCTTGAAATAATAGGATGAAGGAAGTGTGAAAGAGATTCCTATTACACATCATGTGAAAGAAGGATGTGAGAAAGCAGATCCAGCACAGTTTGAACTACTTAAGGTTCTTGGTCAGGGATCATTTGGAAAGGTAAGATAACAAATTGTTTTCATCTGATGTCCACTTTGAACTTGCTTTGTCTTATTAATGTTTTACTCCCTTTATTTCTTTAATACTACGAGGTTGGGTGTAAACCTGACAAATCTGAGTATAGGTAGATATCTTGTGGAAATTTCCCTGTTTTGAAGGAAGTTATCCATCCTGTTTTGCAGTTGGTCAATGTGGGGTTTTTTTGTTCTTGTTTTTACTATGACAGCCTTTCTGACTTCACCTTTTTTAGAGGAAAAGCAATGTCTTTCTCAATAGACCTTTCCAGACAGTCAACCTGGGAGTGGTTAGCTCAAGTACGTTTTTGGATAAAGAAGGGCAGTGCAGTAGCAGTGTCTCTGGGAATGTTTGAAAAGTTATTGACAAATTTCATTTTTTCCAATCTTGCTTTAGTGCCAGGGGAGCACTGTTTATAGCAGGACACCAAATCATATCGGAGGCAGAGAGGCAACAGCCTTGGTTTCTAGGCAGAAAAGGATGAGTCAGTAGCAAATTTTAGGAGGTCTGCCATGGGAAGTTCCATGCCTCTATGTTCAGTTAAAACAAACTGTGGTTCATCTGGACTGGCAGCTGCAGCTTCATGGCAGCTATGGCACCAACAGCATGGGATTTTACCACTTGGGTTATAGAGTTGGGGTGGCTTTTATTTAACAGCTCTGGTGTTGTCAAGCTCTGTTTGCCTAATGCCATACCTATTTGAAATAAAATCGTGGTGGTTTTGACTACCTCAAGGCTTTATTGCAGTATGTAGTGAGGAATCGGAATGAACGATATCTTTGTTCCATATAGGTTGCCTCACATCTTCTGTAGTTTAGCTTGATGCTTGGGGGGCATCAACAGTGTAATAGAGATCGATAGACGCTTCTGGAGGAGATGGTGATTTGACTGTTAACGATGGTACTTGACACTGTGAATGTTTGACTTTCTTTAATATATGAAATCTGTATTGATGTAGGTACAGAAGAATGATTGTGGTAGTTTGGAACTTGAACCAAAGTAACAAAAAAGTAAATAATCTGGGAAATGTATTTCAGTGTTTCTGTTTTGCTGTATTTGTCAAGTGATCTACAGCCAAAAGACACTAAGTGAACAATTATTTAAAATAATTATTTAAATAAGTTATAGAAGAAATATGGGATTTTTTTTTGTTAAAATAATTTATTTTTGTAATGTGCCACTTGGTGTCACATTGCAGAAATGAAATTAAAAATCAAATGTCTCAGTCACTAGTTTGAAACATTAATTAAAATATCAATCATAATGTATAAGAAGCTAACTTATTTTTTAAACCCAGACTCTTAAACTGGATCTTTTGCAACACACAAAAGCCAGACAATCAGCTTTACGTATGTTACCATTTTCCTGTTCTTCTGCTGCTTTTGTCTGTTTTGTGACAGGAGTAAACCTCTACACAGAGTTGTATGAGAGGAGGGGAAAAAATGAGACATTAGGAGGGCATTCTGTGAATAAGTGATAATGTAGAATAATTTAGACTTTAAAATATTTCTTAATGTTTTACAGCTTAAGAAACATTTATTTATCTGGTAGTGTTTTTGCCAATTCTTTCATATGCCCCTTGTCTTCAGGGTCTAAAAGGCTCCATGCATTTTTACTCCTGCCTTGAGATGTCTTAAGCTATCTTAGGGTTCAGCACATCTGGTATGAACATCTTAGCCCTGACTCAGACAGGTTCTACTTACAGAGTTCAGACTTCTGGCTCAGAATCCCACCACCTTGGTGAGACGTCTGTTTTAGAGCTTTTGAAACCTGGTGGTACTTGGTTCAGAAACCAGCTTTAAGAATTGGACATAACTGTTGCCTGTCTGAACAGAGCTCTTTTTAGCTAGTATTTGTTGTGTTCTATTGAAAAGAAAAAACAAACACCGAAGATCAATGGCTGTTGCTTTCCTGGTGTTTGTTCTCTCTCTCCAGTTCATATTTCCCAGGGATCTCCCTTCGGATTTAGCAAACACAAGGTTTGTTTGCTTTGGCTAGTATAGTGCTACAGCCCATCCTCTGCCTGAGTTTTTTGACACCTGTGCAGGATGTAACACTGCTTCACAGAAATAATGGGTTAAATCTCATGTCTGTTAACTGAGTTTCTTCAACCTTTGATAACTTCTGAGGCTTCAGCACTCCGGTCTACTGAGAATGGTCTTCCATTCGCTTAGGTGAATCGCTTTGGACGAGATGTGCCCATCTTGATTTTTCTGTACAATTGAACAAGGGACCATTGTATCTCCTCTGCAAAATGCTGGATTATGGAGACTTTGTCTGCGAAATAAAATAGATGGTTCAGTGGCTGCTATATTGGTCCTTACGAGCTAGAATTTGTAACTTACAAGTTACAAAGTAATACACAAAGTACACTTGAATTACTTACGTTCTTACAAGCTTCTAGTTATCAAGTACTAAAATATTTGTACATGCTTATTAACATTTTACTTTTACAATTGTGGGTGTATTAATCTACAGCTGTTTTCTTATTTGCTGATGTTTGAATTGTTCCCTTTACTTACTATGAGTATCAACATCATATAATAGGAGGGCAGTGCTGTAGGTCAATCATTGGACAAAACTTAAGTAAAATGCTTATTACCTTGAAACTTGATTACATTTTTCTTCTAACCAGAGCTTAAAAAAAAAACAACCTCTCTCCCAACCTTATTCAACTTAGTCAGTGACAGTGTATGAATTTCTGATTCTAGAATGGAAAATTTGAAAAGCTTGTTTGGTTGTTTCTCGAAAAATAATTTAATAATTTCCAACAGTATATATGTGAATAAATCTAGTGTTAATGAAATAGGAATAAGGTAAGATCAGAGAGGCAATTTTGGGTATCTCTTGGCATTCTCTTGTGCCTTGTACACTTTTAATTTTTTTTTTACAGTACAGATATTCCTCATAACTAATAATTGCAATTATAAGAAAAACAACTTAGGAACAGGAGCACGTACCAAGTGCTTTTGTAAATTGAAAGACCTAGTAGTTAGAATATTAGTCAATGTAGATACATATATTTGTACTGCATTATTTTGTCTAATGTTACGCTTTTCTTAGTGTCAAGTTACATACCATCTATCTTCAAAACTCCTCTGGAAAGAAAAAGAGTAGAAAAACCTGTTGGAGTTGCTATTCCCAGAGGGAAAGGGTGCTTTGATCTTAGATGGCAAGGTTTCCTTGCTTTCATCTCGCACTCTTACAGAATTCATTAATACAGCCTGTTACGTATTTGAGACTTGGCTCTTAAACCTCAAAAACCTCTTATGAGGTGGCAGACCAGGCAAAACAGTCATTCTTCAAGAAACTAATGTAAAGAAACACATTTATCTAAGTACTTATTTGATAAGTACTTATTTAAATGGCTTGCTATAGGAAAGAATGTATAGTTTATGAGCAGTATGAATACTTGAGAGAGCTTGGTGGTGCATGTACCTCTAGTCTGGTTAAGGAAATATAATTTTGCTCTTTCTTTAAAGATGTGTACTTAGGAAAGAACACTGAAAACTGTCTGAAATTAACAGGCAGTTTGTAAATCCTTTGTGGTAGTTGCTTATTCGGTTACTGAACTTGCGTATGCAAAAAGACTTGCTAGGAATATTTGGCATCTTTTCATTCCTCAGAATTTTTGAGGAATGGGATGGGACTAGGGATAGGCTATCTCCTTGTCTGTATTAATGAAGTTAAATATAAAGATGTAGTAATAGTTTTTAGTCAGGTTTACATAAAATATTTTTTGCAGCGATTTTAAAAGTGGTGTTTATATTACCAGGTCTTCCTCGTACGGAAAATAATTGGTCCTGATGCTGGGCAACTTTATGCGATGAAAGTATTGAAAAAAGCTTCTTTAAAAGGTACGTGTATCTTTTGAATTGGAACTTTAGAAAATAGTTTTCAGTGCACCTGTATGTCTTAAATGTGTCTTAAAAATACTTCTTTTTAAAATTCTTTTATTACTCAAGTATTTTTCAGTGAGTTTATAATTAATCTCTGAAAGTAGCTTTTTTTTTCTAGACTAACTTGTAAGTTCATGTTTAAGAATTATTTAAAATCTGGCCAGATAGCTTTAATTACGTGGTAAAAAGTACTCTTTCAAAGTTTAAAATTGCATTCCTTAATTCTGTTTAGTCTTTCTATTACATTAAAACGAACTAATTTCATAAACAATTTTCCTTTTGTCTTTTGTTAAGTTAGAACTCTACTGTGGTTAAAATTGTGAAGTTACCTTTTGTTATAGGTGCCATAGCAAACTAACTTACTGTTCTGGCTTTCAGAAGACACTTCAATGGATGCAACTTCACTGTAAATAGCGACTGTTAGTAGGTTGACTACTAGCGACTAATAGCGACTGAAGAGAAAAAAGTGTTCTTAAGAGACAGAAGACACATATTCAGTACAGATAGCTAATTCAGAGGTTGAAGTTAGCTGCCTGGAAGTGTAGATGTGAGCTTTTTTTCTTGAAAGTAATATGGTTAATCACAAAATATCAGGATGTGTTGGGGGAAAAATGTACATGTTAAGGAAGCTGGGACACATAAGAAACAAAAGAGTTGTCTGAAAGTATGTGTTGTGTGGGAGACTTAAAATTTAAAAACAAGTAATGTAACAAGAAAAAATATTTCTTTAGATAGCAAAGACTTTCCATATGCTAATTTCTGCTCCATATGTATTATGCCAAATACATTTGTTTTGTACTAATCTTTTTTCTTTTTCTTTTTTTTCCTCAGTTCGGGATAGAGTTCGTACAAAAATGGAAAGAGATATATTAGTAGAAGTAAATCATCCATTTATCGTCAAACTGCACTATGGTTGGTATTTTTTTCATGCTACACTTTCTTTCAGTACTTGAAGGCATAGCTGATCTTGTTCGTTCTCAGTTTTGTCATGACTCTTAGTGCCCAAATTGGGTTCTTGCAAGTTTAAATCAGAGGACTGAAAAATGTAAATACACATGTATACAAAAGTTTTAGATTAAGTCCTTTGGAAACTAAAAGATTTCCTGGAAAATTCTTATAAGTTCTGCAGAGATCTTTTTTACTTTTCATGGAGTAAAGCCAAAACACAGTAATACAAATACTTGGTGTTTCCCTGTTTGACAAAGGAGAAATAAAAGAACAGTATTTTAATGATCTCTTATGACTAAGATTGTCTTTTGTGAAGAAGCAAGTAATCACTCAATAAATTACCTCATGTGCTGCTGAATTATTTCAGTTCCATAACAAAAGTATTCTCTTTCACTGAAATTCCCAAATTGGAAAAGCATTCAGATCTGTTTTGTAGATCATCTTTGTTACACAGCGATTGATTAATTTTTTTTTTTTTGAAGCCTTTCAGACTGAAGGGAAGCTATATTTAATATTGGATTTTCTCAGGGGAGGAGATGTATTCACGCGATTATCCAAAGAGGTAAGTACCTAAAATTTTATCTTCAGTCAGTGTTAGGCAGGTGGGGTTTTTTTGTCAGTGTAGGTTTGACTCCTATTGATGTTTCCCTCGTGCATAGTTCTTGTCATAGTCAAGTTTTTAATAACTTAGTTGGGATTCCCTTACATATTCTAGAATATATTCTATAGCCTTAAGAAACATGAGTGTATGTTCATTAGTAGCTTAAGTTTTTATTTGATATCTACAAAGGACAATTATTTTGTCTAAAAATGTTTTGTTGCTTGGAAACCTAAGTGAATTAAGATTTAGCAATAAGGAAAGGGGGTATATAGTTCTCATGCTCATAGTCAGCTTCAGTGCTCCTCGAAGCCTGATCTATAAGAGGTTTCTGCTGCATTGTAAAATTTCTTAATGCTGTAATACAAATCCTAATGCTTAGTCTCACAAAGTGTGAAGGTTGAGCATTTTGGAGATCGCTCTCCTTCATCTAACACTGGCATGCAACTGGAACTTTAATTTTTCATTGCTATTTTTGTTTTCTGGAGAGAGCTTCAGAGGAGGGAATATGATGCAGCCTGTTGCTGGGGTGTTTTTTTAAACGTTTGTCAGCAAATATTTATTTTATATTGCCTTAATTATTATGAACATGTTTATAAGACTTTTATTTTCTTTCTGCAAACCTTTCATAAGAATCTAAATTTTTAATGCAATTTCTCAACAACTTCACAGTAAGAGAGCTTGTCAGTGTTTTCACCAATGTAAATACATTTAGATTGCTAATGCTTAGGAAAAGCCACTTTCTTAAATGAGAAGTGGGTATCTGACTGATTTTTTTTTTTTTTTTTTGTGACATGGAGGTGATTGTATCCCCAGTATGAAAGGACATGAGCTAGTTATTTTCCCATATACTTTTTATAAAAATAAAGCTTTACTTTAACAGGCAAAAGAGAAGGAAGAATTTAGAGGGGGTTTTGTTACCATTTTTTTTAAAAAAGCAGACCTTGGTAAAGGAGTTACCGTGTTGCAGAGTTGAAGCTTAAACAAACCAACTTGACTTATAAAGGGTTATTGGAACAGTAGGTAGGAAAGAAGTTAATCTCGGATGTTTATTTATAGCGGAAATGCTGGTATAGCAGGAAGAACTATTCTTTTATTCTAACACAGCTCGGATTGCGGAGTATGCAACATTCTTAAATAAGGGATTCAAGTCTATCCATAATAATACTGGCTAGGTGGTTGAAAGAGCTATCTATTTCCTTTGGAAATAAAGAAGTAATGATTGTCAAGTTTTCTTACTGTTAAGTCTCTACGAGTTCTTTGGAAGACTTCAATTACCCTCTGTGTTGACTTTCAAACACTTACTGTGTACATAGATAAGGAAAAAAAAATCAGGTTGGGAAGACAAGGTGTTTTCAAAAGTACATGGTAAAACAAAGAAAATGGACAATACACATCAGGGTAAATTCTCTATAGCATTTCATACTTCCCACACAAGTATTATTTTAAATTAATTGGTTTTAATATGAGGTTATTAAAACACTTTTGTTGTTCTTTAAATTCTAATGTGGGTATAAGAGTTTCATCTGTGGAAGTGAAATGAATATGTAATGAAGTTTTCATTGGTAACATTTAATGAAGTTGACTTGCATTGTGTTTCGTTTGACACACAAAGCAGTTTTAAATGAAATTATTATTGGGAGATTGTAGATTACAGTTTAGCGTTATTGTATCCTCAGATTTGCATTTTGGCTACTCCAAGGAGTAATGGTATCCAAGGCTTCCTCTTGCTCTTTTGGATATAGATGAAAAACAGTATTAACATTGCTCTTTATAAAACAGAGGTGAAACTTTGTATAGCCTAAAAGCTTTGTCGTTCATACAATGTTAATACTTACCCCTGTGGAAATTAGGAATATTTCTGTTGCCAGTAGAAGAGGTCACATATGTGCAATTTGAAGTACAGATCAGTGTATTATTAAATTGGTAAGCCCAGTTACCTTAATTTAAGTCTTGTTAGGTATCTACTGTGCAGCTGAGATGGCCGTTCTCCTTGTTCTTGGTGTTTTCAACAAATAAGGGAATAGTTCACTTAAATTACTGGAATTGAATTTGAGGTTTAAAGATTACTAGCTTGTAGAATATGACAAGAGCCAAAGCAGGTATGATTCTGTTACATGAAATGAGAAGCAACCTGTTGAGTACTTAAGATAGAGCATTTGAGAGATGCATTTCTATATGTAACGTCAATCAGTTTTTCAGTATCTCACTAGGGTTCTTCACATTTCTTTTCCTAAGAAGGTTCTTCAGCTCCCGCTGCAGATTTTCATGTCATTATTTTCACCAAAGTGTTTTATTTTGCATACTTTTTTTCTAAATCATACCTACTTTTTTCCCCTAAATATTGCTAATATGTATTCACAGAGACAATACAGCAGTTGTGGGCTAAATTTTACGATGCAGTTGAAAACAGTCTGTATAGGATTGTGGCAGAAGGAGTGCTGGTGGTCAATAACATCAAATATAATAGTTAAATTTATTACCTAAAAAGTCTGCAGTATTTGCTGGTGGGTTTTTTTAAGTATTGTAGGTAATTCTTTTGTGTACTTGATGATTAGCCTATATTAGTATATAATTTCTGTTAGGTGAATTCATTAATTATGGGTTCATGAGGTACTTCTAGAACTTATTTTGAAATTTAGAAAGACAGCAGTATTTTTTTAGATTGCAGTTTTAAAAACTGAAGACAAGATCAGAAGGTAAATCTATACAGTTCTTATTAGGTTATGTTTACAGAGGAAGATGTGAAATTCTACCTCGCAGAACTGGCCCTTGCTTTGGATCACCTTCACAGCTTGGGGATTGTATACAGGGACCTGAAGCCAGAAAAGTAAAGTAAAATGTATTTTACCACTATTACGTGTATTTTGCTTGCTGCTTTGCATTTTCCACTAAAATATTAAATTAAGAATATTTTTGTTAGACTACGAAACAAACATAAAATGTAAAAAATATACCTGTGATTTAAGTGAAATAATACTGGCTTGTTAGTTTAATGATGGAAGTTGGAGGTCAAAATTGTTAACTACTATATTTTAAATGTTATATGTAAACATTCCTCTTTATGTGTATTGGTGAATGTGAATTTTAATTTTCAGCATTTTGCTTGATGAAGCAGGACATATCAAGTTAACAGGTAGGTAACTTTTATTAGTATAGCACTTTCTGAACGTATTGCTGTATAAGCTATAAACTTTTACTATAAGCCTAAGATAAATATAAATATATATATACATATGTAGTCATGGCTGGAGTATGTGTGAGATGGTACTTAGCTTTTTAGAATTCTTTTTTATTGGACAGACTTCTTACAAGAAATCTGTATTCCTTCACTATACAATGATTCTTTATATAGTATTAAGTACTTTTATTCAAGTATTTTAGATAAACAGAGATTGATGGTTTTGGTCTTTTACTAGATCCTGATGTCCATGCAGGTTCCATTGAAGTTAGTTTTCATGTTGGCTAATATTTCCATGGATACAGCTGCAGTGTTAGCAGCAATATTACTGTAAAGTGCAGATCCTAATTGCTTTGGTTAAAATAGAAGAAATTTAGTTGAAAATACAAAACCAGGCATTGACTGTCATTTTTTAAGGCATTTTAGTTTAGGTGGTGATGTGTTAGTAAATAAAACTATTCACGATTCAGCTTAGAAAATGGGCTGTATCAACATGTACTGTCAGATGCCTTTTAGGTGAAGATAAAGAGGTGATAGACTCAAAGTTGCCCACTGTGAGACTTCTAAAAAGGAGTAGAGGTGCTGTTTCTGTAAAAAGTTTTCAATGCACAATAAGACTTCTGAAATACTAATATTTTTTTTTGCGTTATGGATTATCACTTTCAAAGGCATATAAAAATGCAGAAAAATGTTCTATGAGGAACGATTCAAATGCATATATTCTAGGAAATGATATATACAAAAGACTGTGACTACTTAGAAAACAAATTACTATGAATTTCTGAAAGCTTTAAATTACATTTAAGGTGATACCTTTGTATTATAAATTCCATTATATATTTTGATCTGTAGATATTGCTATTAGATTCCCATAGAAAAAAGTTTTTTAAATTCTCAAAGATTGATGGAATAATGGAAATCATGTTTATAAGATCCATAACTTTTAAAATTCTACATGATATATTTAAATCCCTTTCAAATATAACATTCTCACTTCCTTCTGCAAGTGGAAATAATAACTGATGGGATTATTGATTAATAATCATTTACCCTTTGAAAAAAGGGATGCTTGAGAGCCACCTCTGAAGACTTGGGCTAATATCAAGGACTTGTGTATTCAATGGCAATGTTCAAACCTGGGGGGGAGGTATTCTGGGAATAAAGTGAGCAGATATGCAAGGCTCTTTACAGAACTTGAGTCAGGTTGCAGAACCACATCTTATATAACAACATTATTTTTAGTCTGATTTTGTTTATTCATCGTTCAGTGACAATAGACCATGCAGACCGTGTTCTCTTTGGAACCCATTTTTACTTGTATCCATTTTTTTGTGTGAGTAAAACAGGCAGTAAACAGAGAAAATGAGAACTTTGGATTATCCTAAGGCTCTAAGTGTGTAATATTTCAAATACCAAGTAATTTTGAGTAGTAAAGTTGATGGCTAATGATGACTTATGCAATGGTTTTAGTGGTATTTAATAAACTAAATGTCTGCAGTATTTCTAGATACTTGCAGTTTCTTGTTTCATTAAGAACTACGATAATCACATAATATTCCTGAAAGCAAACAAATAAAACCTGTCAACACTTTGATTTTGAAATGCTGTATATGGTATTGTTGTCGTGGTTTTTTTTTTTTTTTTCTTTACTGGCTATATTCCTTACAGTTTTTTACTGGCTATATTCTTGTAATGCTGTTGTTGTAGACTTTGGACTCAGCAAAGAATCAGTAGATCAAGAAAAGAAGGCCTATTCTTTCTGTGGTACTGTAGAATACATGGCACCTGAAGTAGTAAACAGGCGAGGGCACAACCAGAGTGCTGACTGGTGGTCCTTTGGTGTTCTCATGGTACTGTATGCTCCCTTCCTTACCTTGCTTAAGGTCACAAATAAACTGCATATTGTTGAAGTGAATGTGGAATAATGTAGTTGATCTGATTATGAATGCTTGGGTAAGGGGAGGAGAGAATTCAGTAGTTGTATTGCTACTGAAATATCAACTAATTAGAATAAAATTTCTTTTCATCTGTTTAGCACTGTAAGGAGTACTTATCAGGAACCACAAAAAACATAATGTGTAGTTAGTAGTTTAGAAACTTCAGTTTGTATATTTATTTTGCATAGTACTTACACCTTTGCTGTGATGTGTTAGAGCATTAGGCTGAAATATGCATGTTAACTTTAAAAGCAAAGTACTGTTTTAGAATTCATTCTTGCTTGTTTTCGTAGTACAGCAACACCTGAAACTGTGTTACAAAGGGGGTTTTTATTGCTTCTAAGTAGCTGATAGAAGTAAAATAATCCTACATCATCATTATATTACACTCACCAGTTATTAACACATAAATAACAGAATTTTACTTTTGTGACCTGTTTTGATAATATCCTAAAAGCTCAAGCCAGTATGTCTAATGTAGCAATAAGGAAGACTACAATACTTAACACTTTGTTTGAGCAATTGGGGGAAGAAGTGTTGATTTAGATTAACATTTGTTCTTTTCAGTTTGAAATGCTTACTGGTACACTACCATTTCAAGGTAAAGATCGAAATGAAACTATGAATATGATACTGAAGTAAGTATATCTTCTTACTTTTTGCAAAGTCAGAAAATGTAGTTTTTAAACATGTTTTAAAAGCTTATTATAATTTCTTCTTGAAGTGTATTAAGCTAGAACAGGAACAAAAAAGCCAAGCCCCGCCCTCAGGCTTTAGATCACAGACCATGCAAATACTGTTAAGTAGCTGCAGGAATTATAATCTTAGGGATGAACTTTTATTTTCATCGTAGGTGCATGATAAAGATAAAAACAGTACAGTGAATTAGAACAGCATAATTTACCACTCGTGGTTATGCTCTCTTGCTACTGTTACGGCATACCTTGTTTTGTAAGCAATAGTTAATCAGGTGTTGCTTTGTGTACGTATATATGGAGAGTGCACTTACGTGCTTGCATTTTTCATATTAAATTACCTCAGTTACAACAGAAGCTGTCTAACAAGACAAACTGGGTAAACTGGTGATTAGTAAGTGAAGTTGTTGGGCAAACATGTTCTTGTCTTCATTTGTGCTTAGCTAACAAAGAATTTCCTCTAGACCACGTGCAGAGCCATGGGCCTTCTGAGGGAGTGATAGGGAAGGAGGTGAGAGAGAAGCTCTGTTCCTGCCAACGTATGGCAGTTTGAACTTTCCCTGGGTATGAGTTTCTAGTGATACTACCTGTGAAGGCTGGTGGATGAGATCACTAGCCTCACCAGGAGCTCTAAGTGGTACTACAGTTCTGCAGAAGAATTTCTTGCCTTAGTGTAATTGTTTTCATAAAATAAGATTGGTAAAGTCTGCAAGCTTTTATGTGATGGTTTAATGAGATCCTTTTGAAGCAAGAGTCTCAAGAAGTAATATTAGCAATCGCTTCTGGGGCAAGTAATTTGGGATTTGGGGAATCTCTTCTGGCGTTGATTCTAGTAGAGATTTTTTGGTGATAACTTACTGGTGACATGAAGCTAATACTTCTGTATTCCTGAGATATTTTTTTTTTTTACCCTATTTTAGTCTAAAGCTTGTTTCGGGGACTTGGGTGGGGTTTGGGCTTTATTGTCTCGTGTGGTGGGGGTTTTTATTTGGTTGGGTTTTTTGCTTTTTTGAAAACCACTCATATAATGTGAACCTTAAGAGCTGATGAGTTAAATGCAGACACTCTACAAAACTTTGGAATAGATATTTGATACAGCAAATTGTGCAATGAAGTCTATGTGGACAGTTTTTAGATACATTTCTTCCTCTTGTTCTCTATTTTCCTTTAGAGCAAAACTTGGCATGCCTCAGTTCCTCAGCCCTGAAGCACAGAGTCTTCTGAGGATGTTGTTTAAAAGGAACCCATCAAATAGATTAGGTTGGTTCATTTATTTGGATCTTTAAACAATCAACTCAACCCAACTACTTTTATTTCAAAGTTGTTGCTAGAGACTCTCAAGCTCCAGATGGTCAGTAAGATTTGGGATCAGATGCCATTTCTTGTTAGCTTGGATTGTGACTTCCTGGGTTTGGCCAGTGAATGATTACTTTCTTGGACCAGTGACTCTTAGCAGTGAACCAAAGCTTTGACTGTGTTAGAGCAAAGAATATTGACTCTGTATTTATGGGCTTCTTGTGCTCTGTTTGCCACCCTGATGAGGGGTACACTACTTCATGGAGTATTTTACTTCCCTGAAACATTTGTGTATTTACAGTTCCCTCAAATAACTATGTCTATACAAGTTTTTTAGAAATCAACTATTTTTTTTAGCGCGATCTAAACACGCTGCCTGAAAGTGTTTTAAATACAGTATTTTCTTTGTTCAGGAGCTGGTTCAGATGGAGTTGAAGAAATCAAGAGACATCCTTTTTTTTCTACTGTTGACTGGAATGTAAGTACAAAATTATCTGAATGATAAAGCTGTTTTTAATTTTTCTTTTGTAGCATAACAGGTATTTGCATTTGAATAGGGCACAGTAAATACTGCAGTACTGCTGACTCTTGCATTCTTGCCTCTACTATAATCTTACTTAGCATCTGGAACTGTAGTGTCTATGGTATAGAGAGTATTAATTATATATTGTACATTTTACTTGTTAAATAATTTAGAGTTGCAGCGTTCCAAAGCTTTAATTGTCTGTTGGAGCATTTGTAGTTTGGGGAGGCTGCTGGTGTTCCCTCTGTGCAAGAATCCTTCAGTGTCTGTCTAGTGCTTCCACGCAGGGCACAAAAACTCACTGTGACTGTAATTCACTTTGATTTCTCTCTAGTTACCCACAGCACATTCCTATTTTATCAGTCATATTCCATTCACAGTTGAAATATTGACTCTTGTGCTCTGAGATGATCAGAAGTCTGTACAATTTCAAGATTACTTGCTTAAATTTTTAACAAGCACCTTGATACTTTTCCTCTGCGATTCTCTAAGCTTTCGAGATGTGTTTCCCAGAAACATTCAGGAAACTAAGATGCTCTATATCAAATAGATCCACTCTGGAAACACTCCTTTGTTGTAATGCCTGCAGACGGATAGACACAATAAATAAGATGTTACTGTGCTGACAGGACTACCTGCAATGCTAGCCAGTACTGTGCTCAAATGTTTCTTTAAAGCCTGTAGTCATTATCCTTCTCTTTATTTCTTGTATTTACTTCTGAGAAGGCAGTTTTCTAGCTGTGTTTATGCAGCATCTACCATAGAGTCCTGGTTAGCAAGTAGAGTTTTCATTAACAGCAAATCTTCATTTTTTTTATCTGACTACACTTCAGAAGAGAAGGCTATGTTGTTATGGCTTGATTATCTACTTTAAGGGACTAGTATTGAAATAAGTATCAGCAAGGAAGTGTGAAAGATCTGCAGTTCTAACTCTTTCCTGTTCATTTTTTTTTAATTTGACAGTGCTTTGTATTTGTTTCACTGTGGTGGTGTTGGTGACCACTTCTATATTGTATCTCACTATTTCTTTGAGATTAATTCAGGTCCCTCTTCCTTGTTTGTGGGTTTGGTTCTTTTTTTTCTTTTCAATTGAAATACATTGCATGTTCTTGTGCAGGAATATTAAATGAAAAGAACTGAAAAATTCTGAATGGATGAGAGAAATGCCAAGAAAATATTCTCAGAACTTCCTGAACTTTGCATGGGGCTTTGACACCATTTGACATGAAACTTTCTCTTCCTTAACTGTGAATGGGACTAATTGCTGATTTGAGATCACTTGGGCAATGCATTTTTCTAAAGCATGTTGAGTAAAGGAGAAAAAGAGGAGGAGCCATTGTTCTGCTTTCCCTTCGCTTCCCTGACTTAGTATAGTAGACTAGGAAAAACCTGGAATAGAGATTTGAGAATAGGTAGTTTCTTGCCAAGAGGGACGCGCCGGTCACTCGTGAGAGGTCTTTGGGACCCAGATTGGAAAGTTAAAGGCTGTATTCCCTATCTTCCCTTTGGGGTGGGTGTTCCAGGGTGCTGGCAAAATAGTAGTGAACCAGGTCTGAGATGGTGATGGAAGGTAAGACACACTATGGCTGTTCCATATTCTTCTGAATAAGCCAAAGATGAACTAGTGGTAAGTAGTAGCCTGCTGTAGTTGTGGAAGTGCAGATCTGTAGGTGAGGCAGCTTCAGAAGAATGAGAGAGCTGTGTATTGTTTGGTTTGTTTGGTAACATTTCCTGTAGCATTTCAAATCAATGGTACTTGAAAATAACTCAGTCTTCCATATATATTTGTGAATTTTTCATTGCTATATATTATTCAGTTTTTCAGAAAACCACTGAAGTTTCATTCACTCTTAATTATGACTTTCTTCTTTTTCAGAAACTGTTCAGAAGAGAAATTCAACCCCCATTTAAACCTGCTTCTGGAAAGCCAGAGGATACCTTTTGTTTTGATCCAGAATTCACAGCAAAAACACCAAAAGGTAATTGTGCATGGTTATAAATTGATGAGGGGTCAAATTAATGTTACAACAACAAACTTATGAAAAAGAGAAAAAGCCAGTGACAAAATTGAAAGGAAAGCGTGCAACAGGGTTCTGGTACTTTGAAAAAGTAAGTTCTTCTAAGTGGGTTCCTATTCTTTGAAATATTCTCCTAAAATTTTATTCACTGACACTAACAAAAAAATATTAAAAGCTGAATTATGGTTTCTAGTTATGATTTGAAGTCAGACATACATTGTTTGGGGGGGAATTATTTAATACTAAAGGCAGACTAAATTTGATTCCAGCAGTGATCATTATTAAAATTAAGTCTTAAAACTAGCATTACAGTAATTTTTTTTCATTGAGCTGTTCCCCTCGCTACCCATGCTGGATTTGATTTTACTCTTGAGAAAACAGTAATTCAAAGGTAGAGAAGGGTGGGGAAAATGTAAAGTGGACTTGGGTACCTGTACTACTAGCTCAGTTGCAAAGACATCTCAAATAGTTTCAAGAAGCTTATGAAAATTTTATCTTTAAAATATCCTTGGATTATTGCAGTACGAAAACTTCCAAGTAACGGAACTTGGAAACAAAGACAGTAAGTGCAAGCACTTACTGCTTAGTATGCTTCATGTTTAACTTCAGCTTTTCTTTTGTGAATTTTTTCCTTTACTGCTGCATCCAAATTTAAAACCACTTGTGTTTGTTTGGAGGTTGACTATGGTTCTAATAGGCTGTGCAGAATGATCAAGCTGTGCTTACTGTGAAAATTTCAAACAGTGAATTCAGAGGTGCAAATAATATAATCTGAGGAAAATTTTGGTTCTAATTATTCAGTAGGAATACCAACTGAATATTCTTGTATTGCCTCACTTTTGCTTTGCCAGTAGTACATACACCACCGAAACAGCAAAATCTATGGGCACTCTTCCTGGTGATGCAGTCCTTGAACATAGAACTATGATCTTTATTTTTTCTCATAAGTAGTGTTGTCCTTCAGTAAACTTCTTCCTAAAAACGTGCATTCATACTGTAGTCCCTGTGGTATTTTGCACTTTTAGGTAAAACCCATTAATACTTGCTTTATGTGTTACTGAAATAAGACAGGTTTGGCGGGGGAGTTGGACTAGGTGATCTCTATGGTCCCTTCCAACTCTAAAAAAAATTCAGTGAAATTCAAGGAAAACTGACTAGAAGTCTTAATCAACATCTAGCATTGCCTTTGCTTGCTTTCCTTCCCTCAAAGTGTTTCTTCCAACATATCTCCTGAATGTTAAAAACCAGCCTTGCTAATCAAATGTATATGCCACTAGATTCTCCAGGAGTCCCGCCTAGCGCAAATGCACATCAGCTTTTCAAAGGATTTAGTTTTGTTGCAACTACTACTGTAGAAGATCATAAAATATCACCACTCACCAATATACTGCCAATAGTACAGGTAATGTTTTATTTTTTGGGAAACTTTTTTGACATGCCAAAGATTGACGAATATTTAGTGTTTACAGTCTGTTCTTTTGTGGCTGGGGAGACTACTATAAAATAATTAAAGCATTATTAAAATGCTTCCATGGGATATTTTTAAATTTTAAAAAGCAAGTTGCTGTTTTTCTGGAGGCAGAATGCAAAAGAGAAAACTTGGGCAAGCAGAAGAAACTTTTCCTGATGGAAGCAGTATTATGGCAAAGAGCATCTTGTTGCTTTAGGTGAAAGCTTGTATGTGTTTGTTTTTTAAAGCAACTTCATGGAAACAGCGCCCAGTTTACTGATGCATATGAACTTAAGGAAGATATTGGTGTTGGTTCCTACTCTGTTTGCAAGCGATGTATACACATAGCTACAAATATGGAGTTTGCTGTAAAGGTACTGTGACAGTTCTGAAACTATTGTGTAGTAGATTTGCAAATTTAAATGCATGGATTTTCTAGTTACTGTAGCTGTTTACATGCTTCGAGAAATGAAAAGCAGTATTTTCTTCATTTGTTTAAATTGTGTATTGGCTTCTATAGCTCTTCTTTTTGTGGATAAAGTTATGGCCTTGAAAAACTGGCTTTGCAGTTACTGTCTTGAAGCTTGAAAATGTTGTATGATGATGAGCACACCTGAAGTAAAATAAGAGCAACAAGGGTGGAACTGGGCTACAGGGAAGTAGTGATGCTTCAGATAGTCCATTGCATTTCCTTGTCCATTGGAGCAGAATAGACTGCATTTAATGATACAGTTTTAACAGGTAGCAAGGATAGAGCAAGAAATGAGTAAACAGTGGGATGTGAAGCTGGAAGATGAATTAGCGTGATTAGTAAGAAGTAATGAAATCTAGAAATTTTTTCTATTCTGTTGTTGAAGTGAGAATATAATTACAAAAAATTCTTTATTAAATAGAACTTGTTTAGACAGTTGTTTTTCCTGTTGCTATATTTTGCAGATAATTGATAAAAGTAAGAGGGATCCCTCAGAAGAAATTGAGATTCTCATGCGTTATGGACAACATCCAAATATTATTACTTTAAAGGATGTATGTACCTCGTTTTCTCTGCTACCTCTTATTACACAATAGTCGATAAATAAATATAGATGTAGGGAGTTTATTGGAATTTATTGAATTTCTTTTACATAATAAAATAGATTAGGAGAGCAGTACATATATTAAAGTGAGTATTTCAAAATATGACATTGTCCTGATACTGATTTTTTTTTTCTAAATGCTGTTTAGTGAACTTGAGAAATTATATAAAGGTTAGAAATGCTGTATTTCCTCTTATTTCAAATGAACAGCTAATGTGTTGATAATGTGAATCTGAAAAAGCAGTTACATGTTGTCCTGTGCAAAGTGCCAGCAGCTAAAAATTGTCCATGTAGGGGAAGAGCAATAGGGAGTGGTAGAGCTACTCTCCTCTTACAATAGAAGTGTCTAGACTGAAAAATTTAATTCCGAGTCATGAATTAACAATTGATTATCTCAGTGTCTCACAGAATGACACGTAAGCTTTCTTATATTTCATGCTTTATGGCTTCTGAATTGCAGAATTAAACTTTTCAGTCCCTGCTATTCATACTTTATGTTCATGTGTCAATAGGTGAACAATCTAGTCTGTAATTTTCACATCAGGATGTATAATTATAGATGATCTTCTTTAATATCTATGTGTTTGTTTATATACATCTGCACTTGTTAAACTTCTTGTCAGGTGTATGATGATGGTAGATTCATATACCTTGTCACTGAACTGATGAAAGGAGGAGAGCTGCTTGATCGAATTCTCAGACAGAAGTTCTTCTCGGAACGAGAGGCTAGTGCTGTGTTATACACTATAGCCAAGACTGTGGACTACCTGCACTGCCAAGGAGTGAGTGATTTCTTCTATGATATTGCTGCTTTCACATTTCTGGGAAGTAACAAATGCCTTTTATGTGCTTTCGTTGGCTTATTTTTATGGCAGAAGATTTCTGAGTATTTTATGACAAAGGTGAATAGTACAAACAGCTCATCCTGTTATTCTGACAAGCCCTTTTGACTCCACTTTTACAGTTTATGAAACAGCAGATACTTGTTCTCTTATGCTTGTTGGCAAATGGTTGTTAGTTCCAGTTGCATTAAAAAAGCCTATTGGCTCATATGATATTACTTGAACTAGAATTTTTTGGTACTTGAAAGTTATATAATTGTGTAGAATTGTTAAGTGTATTAATATAGAGAATAGTTTTTATAAATTGCTAGTTATATGCAAACAAATGTACATGCAACTTCTAAATTATAGATTTTAAAATTCCTTTATTTAAAGGTAGTGCATCGAGACCTTAAGCCTAGTAATATTTTATATACGGATGACTCAAATAATGCTGATTCTATCAGGATTTGTGATTTTGGATTTGCAAAGCAACTTCGAGGAGAAAATGGACTACTCCTAACTCCGTGCTACACTGCAAACTTTGTAGCACCAGAGGTATCTTAAGCTGCCATGTGTTTTCTCTGTGTTGTTTTTGATCCATCAAGTACTTTAAACTTTTTAGCAGTGCTTTAAAAAAAAAATTAAAAAAAGAAATTCTGCTAGTTTTCCTTAAATGTGATGATACATACTTTATAAACACTGCTGCATATGTTTATTATAAACCTGCTTTAAAAATAGCAGAATCCACCCTCAAAAATAAGATGTAAGCCTTTTGAGAATCTTAAGAGATGATGTTATGGGAATAAGAAATATTATTAATAGTTACTGTAACCTGTATATTGAAAAATAAATAATCAAACCTCTGAAATAATCAACCTGGGATTGACTTACCCTTCCAGAGGTGATGTAGTGGTATTAGTTGTAGTTGTTTTTTAATATATGAAGAGTCTTTAACACTCTTTGTTTTATAGGTTCTCATGAGACAGGGATATGATGCTGCTTGTGACATATGGAGCTTGGGTGTTCTTCTTTACACAATGTTGGCAGGGTGAGAAATATTTCTTAGCTTTTTTGTTTACCTAAAATTCCAGCATGCTGCATGAATCCATGCTTTCGTTTAATATATTACCTCATTGGTTTGAATACAGAATGACAAAGACACTAAAGTAGAACAGGAAGCTATAAGTAAATGCATACATGAACGAGGCTTATCTTACGGGTAGGTTCAAGACTTCTCTCTTCTACAGTGCATGACCGGGGAATGCTGAAGACTCCCCAGCTCCCAGGAGAGAATTTAGTCTGTGAAAATATGCGGTGGTTTTCTTTCTCCTTCTGCCATTTGTCCTCCCACCCTTGTGGTCCACCTCCTTGTATCTCCTGCCACAGGCTTGGCTCCTGGCCCTTTTGTACAACACACTGGCTTTGTAACCTCTTAAGTTTTCTAAACCTCTAAAGTTTCATAAAGCACTATAGCTCTATGAAGCGCTTAGTGGCTTAATGATAAAAGCTTTTCTGAATTCTGCTCTGACAGAAAAGTATCAGATCTTTTTTGTCTTATAGATAAATACTGTCTGTTGGAAACTGTTCCTCTTGATAAATTCATACAGTACTACAGTTCTGTCATCAAAACGTAGGTTGCTGTATGATTTAATTGCACGTGTGCAGATATTGGGCAGTTTACTGCCTGCACACTTGAGAAACATCTGAACAAAAGGTGTGGCAGGTCAAAAGTATGGGGGAGGAATGGTTCAGCATGAATTCCTGTCTTTCCATTTTGTTCCTCTTAATCTCATCAACTGAAAGATTAGAACTAACTAGGTTCCTAAACCTCTCTTGATGACGCTGGTAGATTTCTTCTGTGCAGAGCTTTCAAAGTACTAAGATAGGATGCATGAAGTTTAATTATTATTATTTGCAAGCTAATTTGAAATCTAAGGGGTATTATGATGTAACTACTTAATCTGAGTAAGATTTGGGTTTTGTAGGTAAAACTAACTTGGTACCAGCCAATGACCATATGAGATGCCAGAACATTGTAATACTCTTGATGTTGTTAAAAGGTGTATTTAAGTGATTCAGATTGATTTTTCAGATTTGCCATTTTAGTTCTTTTGAGTTCACTGCAGTAGGATTTGTAGAAAGTAAGTGAAATCTACAGGAAACCCTGTAAACTGTTATAAGCCTCCAAAAACAATGATCTTGTGGCTTAATGTGTAAAAAAAACAAAACAAAAAAGCCATGAAAATTTTCTTGTAGCTTTTCCCTAAATGATAGATGTACGTACACTGTGCTCATTCTGTGTCTAATTAAATGCACATACCCTAAACACTCTAGCTTTATTGTGTCATTCTGTTAGAGTACTGTTCCGAGTTCGGATTATTTTATATGCTTTGGTAATCTAGCATGATTTGTATTTAGGAATCACTTCTATTTAACCTGAAAGTCTGCACTAATTAGAATGCATTATTAAGATATTAATTTAAGACATCTTTTTAGTCTGCATTTCCTGCTTATTTTACTTGATTAACCACAATTATGGGGAAAAGAAAATAATACAGCTTTGAAGATTAAAGGCTAATATAAGAAGTGTGTAGTAGTATATAGTGTGTTTCTGTCAGCCGTGGGATATCTGCTTAGAAAGATTCATGAGATTTTCTGATTTCTTGCAGCTTCTTACCTATAATGAGGTATGGTTTTGGTGTTTGTTTTTTTTCAACAGCTATACACCATTTGCCAATGGTCCTAATGATACTCCAGAGGAGATCCTGGTACGGATAGGCAGTGGAAAATTCTCTTTAAGTGGAGGCAACTGGGACACTGTTTCAGATGCAGCAAAGGTGTAAATGTGTTTTGTTACTATATTTTTGTAGAATTCAAATGAATATTTACTGAACTTTTAAAAATAGACTAGTCTAACACAATAGTTTGCTGTTATTACCTACAAATGTTATTGCATTGAAGGTCACTTAGGCCTACATCCTGCTCAAAGCAGGGTCAGCTATGAGGTCTGACCAGGTATCTCAGGGCTCTAGTAAGTTGGACTTCAGAAACCTCCAAGAGTTGAGACTGAACAGATTGCCTGGGCAGCCTTTTCCACTGTCTGACTGCTGTAATGAGGAAAAACCTTCTCCTAATTTCAAGCGAGAACATCTTTTGTTTTACTTTGTTCTCTGTCTCTATTCCTTTGACCATGCTGACTAAAGGAATGTCAGTCATCTTGGATGCCAGGTCACACTGGTAGTTCAGGTTCAGTTTGCTGTCTGCCAAAACCTCCCAGTCCTTCTCAGGAAAGCTGGTCCCTGGTCAGTCCCCACCCTGTACCTTCGTGATAAGTTCTTCCTTTCAAAGCACAGGACTCTGCATTTGTCCTTGCTGAATTTTGTATGGCTCTGGTTAGCCATCCTCCATTACTCCATCCTGCCTAGGTCCCTTGGGTGGCTGTCCTGCCCTTGAACTCATTACCTCTTTCTCCACGCCTCCAGCTTGGTACCCTACTGCAGACTTGGCAAGAGTGCACTCTCTTCCTTCCCTCAGCTCACTGATAAAAGACTTTAAATAAAGGAGGTCCCAGTATAGGCTTTTCTAATCATCAGTGGTTTTTGTATTCCTTGTTTTTATTGGACCAAAATTAGGTGAGTTTTGGGATTCCTTAAGTGGAAGGATGACTTTTTACAATTGTTTGTTAGTGCTAGTAGCTAACTAGTTGTGTGTTCATAGGTTATTTTTTTGTGTGTGCAATTTCTTAAATGTTGTTCAGTGCTGAAGTCATCGGGTCTTTTGTCTTCGTTAGTACTTTCAGCAATTAAACTAGTACTTGAACCACCAAATATATCTGGATATCTTGCCAAAAATCTTGATCAGCTTGATTACACAGGTGTCCTTTTGTATAAAGACTGCATCTCTCATTGATTACCGTATATGTTTTCTGGGTTTGGTGTTGGCCTGGTCTGTAGGTATCTTAGTCACCGCTGTTACCTTTTATAAAGCTTGACATTAATATTAAATCTTTTCCTGATCCTTTGGAACTGCACTATTTGTTCATTTCGGTAGGAGTGATTCAGAATACTTGTTGGCTGATGCTGTCTTAGCACAAGTAATTTGCTTCTGTATTTTTAAGAATGCTTAACATTTTGTACCTAAAACAAAGGGAACATTCTGTCAGCTTGTTCATATTTTGTTTTCTTTCAAGCTATTCCTGTCTCTGTTCTGTGCCCTTCCCACCCAGCTCTTCCTTTGACCGACGTTGTAATTAGTAGCTTCTTGGTAATGCTTCTAAATAGACAAAAACAAGTGCCCGTTTCTGTTGGCTTTACTCTATATAGCTCCTTGAAGGAAAAATTCTTTGATAGCATATTACTGTATATGAATTCAATTGTACTATGTGGTCAGCAGACCCCAAATGTGTAGTATGAAAGAGAAGAGACATTTGCAAATAATTGCTTTCTTCCATAAAATCTATCTGCTAAATTTTAATAGGTTTTCTAGTCTTTTAAAGATTACATAAAAACCAAACTGAAATGTGAAACACACAAACAGCAGTAAGTTTCTTTACAATAAAGGCTTGCTCTGTTAAACTGATTAAATAGTACAACACATTGTTTTCAGACTTCTGTGGTGTCAAGGCACAGAACGATCCAATTTATCTGCTGATTTTTTTGTGTGTGTGTTTGCATTGTGTTAATTCCTGCCACAAAAGTACCCACGAGGGTACTTTTTTCATTGCTGCCATAATCTTGTACAGACTTTAAAGCATTAATTATTTTAACTGAATAATATGTGTGGTTTTCCTTTTTATCTAGGACTTGTTATCACATATGCTTCATGTAGATCCACATCAGCGGTATACAGCAGAGCAAGTATTAAAACATTCGTGGATAGCCTGTAGGGACCAGTTGCCGCATTATCAACTAAACAGGCAAGATGCACCACATCTAGTAAAGGTAAAGCAACCTGAAGGTGCAATGTTGCTGGAGCTGGTGGATGTGCAGTGAATGGGTCACTTTTAGAGCTACAGGCAGATCTTTTTTTTTTTTCTTTAGAACAGAAATAGGCTTTCTGTTGTTTTTCCCAAAACACACATATTTAAGTTATATAAGCAGACAAATTATTGGTAAACTAATTTTTCTGGATGTTTTGTTTTCAAAGATCAAGGTAGCTTTGGCCATATGGAAACCTGATAAGACAGTTATCTGAGACAGGTTTCCACAGGTCTCCTAGCACTCTTATTCAGGAAATGTTTTGGGATTTGTTTCTACGACTGGCTCGTATTGTACTTCCTAACATAAAGTAATAAACTACACTACATTTTTTCCATCAGTATTTTCTATGTTTGTTCTGTATATGTGTTTCTGACTTCTGACGCACAAACATTGTATGCAGCTGTATGCAGACAGTTTCTAAGTTGACTTCATTAGTTTTGTTGGATTAAAAACCAAGGACCTGTGATAGCCAGTCTTAATTGTGTTGTCTTCATAAGTTAGGACCTGGGTAATCACTGAAGTGGCTGTATTTGATAAACTGATGCTAATGTTGCTTGTAAGATACTAATTCTGACCCACATTGAAAGGTTACTTCTACACCTAAGGTATGTGAAAGAAAAAGAAATGTCAGATGCCCATGCTTAGAAACCTGGAGGATTTGAAATAAATGTTGTTTTCAAAACAAACTTTAGAAAATGTGCATGACCGGCCATAAGTCCTGGGTTTTTTTTTTATAGTTAATTAAGAATTTAATATTCAGTTGCCTTACTTTCTGATAAAAATGACCTTTACAGCCTTCTATATGTTTCATTGTTCCCTAGGGAGCCATGGCTGCTACGTATTCTGCACTGAATCACAAGACATTTCAGCCAGTGTTAGAGCCTGTTGCAGCCTCAAGTTTAGCTCAGCGACGGAGCATGAAAAAGCTAACATCAACAGACTTATAGATCCACTGGGACACCTTAGCAAACAGAAGCAAGGGGAAAATCCAATAAGTGGCTCTATTTTGCCTGACCTGTGATCAAAAGGCATCTATGGTTTCCTGCTACACTACTTGAATTCTGTAAAAGTCCTTTTTTTAAAAGAAAAAAAAAATCCACAGGTTCATACTGTGTTGTTTTACGGGCCGTATCTGTTAAATTAACTTAAACATCAGGTACACCATAATGAATTTCTCTACACTGTCCTTTAAGAGATCTGTTGCAAATATTATTTCACGTTCTGTATAGTTTTGCTGGGTTCATTTAAAAATGGTTTAGGGGACCGTTGCCAATGACTAAGTTGTACATAAAGTGTCAGTGTAAGTTTTCTTCTCTTCACTTCACACCTTTAGACCCTGTTGTTAAGGACAAATTCTTAATTTTGTAATTGGGCACTTAGTTCATTCAGCTTAATTGGTTTAGCTTGTTCATTACTGTTATGAAAAGCTGACTAATGTATTGTGCCAGTGTTAAATGCATTAGTGTTAATTTGGAAGGTCTGTGTTTGCATGGTGGCAGTAACTGATAAGTTTATGTGAAGAAAAAAAAAAAAAGAAAAGGAATGTGTAAGATTCTGTACTTTACCCATAAACTTAATTTGATCACTTGTGACCCAAAAGAAATGCTGATTAACAAATGGCCTCTTACAGGGAAATGAGCATTTCTAGTTGTTGCCACAAACGGCATTGTCCTGCACTGAGCTGGAGAAAGTAAGTATGTGTATAAACTGTCAAAATTAAGGATCTAAATGACACTGGTACCACTTTAAAACAACATCATGCAATCCAATAATTTTTGTTACTTACATTGTCTATCCATTTGTACAACGACTGTGTTACTGTTTCCTTGGCAGTCATTTCCACTGAATATACCTAATATTAAGTTTGTTTGGCATATAAGACAAACTGACACTTTATTATAACAAACTTGGCATGTGGATTTTATTTTTTATTTATTTGATTTTTATAGAACATTGCTTCTATCTGAATCTCTTGCCGCATGTACAAATATTACAGAACATAAATGCAAAATTCTATTTGCCTAACTGTAGGGGTAGCTTGGGAAAATAAATAAGCCTTGCAGCGTGCCCAGGTAAGGGAATTCTGACCAAGAAACTTCAGTTCTGGACAAGTTGCTGACAATATTCACTTGTCCTTTCTGTCTTGGTGTTAGGACTTCAGCTGTTTCTAAATGCTGTGATGGAGTAGAAATTAATCTTGGGGCCAGAATTATCTTGGGGTTTTCTGACTCATAAACCAGTGCTAACTGCTAGTAGACTGAGAACTGATGCATTCAGAGATGATGAGCGTAAAATTTTTTTTAAAGTTGAAGACACAATTGTACTGCCATAGTAGGATGATACACATTTTATATATTAAGTATATTAGTGACCAACAGTTAGACTGTGAACAGTTAGAGAATCCAAGTGACCAGACTGATTTGCAATCGTTGAATTGCCTGTTCCAGATACATTTGGTAGCCAGTTACAAGACATCAGTGATGGCAGAACTCAGCATTTAGAGACAGGAAAAAAAGCTTTCAGGAGAATTCTGTCCCAACTGCCAAGAGTGGCAATAGTAACTCAGATCTTAAAAGGCAGAGGATGCTGTCTGGTTTTTGCTTATACCTGTGAAGTACTTGGTGGCATTGGAAGTACTATTAGGTAAGGTTTTCTTTTGTTGTGGTGGGGGAAGATGGAAATTATCTGGCCAAATAGTTAGGTATGAATATATGTAGATTTGAGACTTAATAAATATAGCAAACATAGATGTGCTATTTGTATCATGCAGAACATACCCCATACTAAATTTCTTGAGTGTTTGATAGATGTTGGAAGCTTTAGGGGCCATTTGTGCCTAGTTTTGAGGTGCCTGTTTGAAATGCTTGAAAGCTTATCAAAGAACACAACTGCTTCCTGGAAAGTTTATTGTTTAGTACAAAATCTGCCCCTTATGCAGCTGGTTCATCCTTCTTTTCACTGCTGAAGACCTTTGCCAGCAAGAATGGCTATAAGCCTCTTATCTATAGTCTATTAGTATAATTTTTTGGTAAATTTAGAAATGACTGCCAGAAGAATTTGAATTCACTCTAAGAGGGGAAAAAAACCACAAACCACCAACAACAAAGTGGTGGAAATAAAGCCACCTTAGCCAAGGTCAAGGTATAATGTGGGTTGAAACATACCAGTAAAAACTGTGTTGGGGATAGAGGGTAATGCAAGGCGTGGAACACAACTAAAATGTCGAGCTTGAATTGTCTTCAGCTTTCCCGTAAGGTAGCAGCTGGTCTTTAATGGCTTTATTCATGAATCATTTAGCAGTGTTTATATTGGTATTTTCTTTTAGCTTGCTTAGAAGCACCACATTATAAGCACCTTAAAAGCATTTTGCACAAAAGCAGTTGTAAGCAGCTGAAGGTACTTAGGTTCTTCTCGGTGTGCAGCACAAAGGTGGTAAGACAAAAAGTACACAAACAAGATGGATATTCTGATTCTTAGCAAAGAACTTAAAAACATCTATGAAGTTATCCCTGCTGGTTTTATGTTGTTACTAGCCTCTAGTGCAAGTGGTACTTCTGGGGTAAAAGCAAGGTTTTAGTGACTGGAACATTACAAAGTTTTATTATCACAAGGAAAACATATGGACAAAAACCTTTGTTATATCTGATAGGTTGCCAGTGTACCCTGGTGTGCCAATTTTAATCATTAATTGGGGGGGGGGGACGTGCACTTGTTATGAATATTTCAGCATATCAGTCTTTGAAACTTTTTTGGATATGCAGGGATACAAAAGATTTCACTTGCAGTATAATGATCATCTTTGTGGTACTTGTTTTAGAATTTCTTGCATACTTCTCATCCTTCTTTTCCAAACAGGTTTTGTTCAATTAAGCAATTGCATAAAAGTAGCATGGTCTGCTCATGAGTAACCAGTTAAATATTTGAAATGGAAGAACGCTTAGTTTTGAACGTGCTCTTGGCTGGACTGAAAGGTTAGTGTAAATTGTTTCACATTCATATCATCTCTGCACAGTTCCAGATTACAAACTAGTTACAATCTTTGATTTACTCTTAAAAAAAAAAAGTAATAGTGAAATTATGACAGGCTTATAGTTACAAAGAAGTAAGCATACATACTATGTAGTTAGAGGAATTTCTGGAGAACTAATTAATATCTTAAATGATAGAGTATTTTGGATACGGCTTCTGTAGCTGCCAGCAAAATAGCTTCTACTCTGTTTGGTAACGGCGATTATAAATAAGTGCTAGTTCTCAAGTGCACATAGAGCCTGATATATTCTCCGTAAAGAGAGTAGATTCCCACAGACATCAGCTATAGCTGGAGCACGCTGCTGACGTGTTTTGCTGTTCTTTCACCCTTGATACCGCAATTTCTGTCTTCAGTTATCCTTTTGATAAAAAGTGAGGAACTCTGTTGTATTCCTGTTAATATATCCAAAAAACTATGCATCAATATCAGCCAGTGGTGCACAATGAAGAGTGCCTGTACCTGAGAGCATTACCATGGGTGGATTCATTTAAGCCACTGTTTTGTGGCTTGTGTTAATCTCAATGCCATTGTTAGTATGTTGTGTGTTTTTTCCCGTTGTGCTTAAAACTAGTAAATTCTCTTTGACCATGCAAAAAGCCTAAGGTGTAGGTGGCCTAAGCGTACTGTCCAGCGGAGGCCTATGTTGTTGTATGGTTTAAACATTCTCCTTGCATCAAGAGAAGGCATCCAAAACCTCACCCGAGTCAGTCATATTGAGCTTGAATTCTGTCTTCCATGTTTTATTTAATTTTCCAAAGCTAATATTAATATGACCAATAGTTAAAATTACCTCTAGCAAACTTAGCAGTTGGAAGTTACTTCCCGTATAATTGCAGACTGGTCATTTGCAGTGACAGATTGCTGCATCCAGTACTTGGTGCTCTGCCCTCAAATGTTACAGTTAAAAAGTTGAGAACTTGTAAGAATTGAGTTAAATGAATTACACAGTTTTGTAGTAATTATCCTGATTTGTATTCATGAAATTAAGCTAAAACGTAAATGCAAACATGGGGTTTTACGTACTTCTGTAGCACTTAAGTTTTTCAGTCCTATCCAGAATTAGAAGTTTGCAAATATTTGTGGGAGGGAAGGGAGGAGCAGGTTTTTCTTCCTCAAAGTTTTCAGAAGGCTTCTGAAGCCGTGATAATACATAATCCTTATGTAATCCTGTGGGAGCTCTATGTGATTAAAAAAAAAAATTCTACTTGAAAGTTTATTCAAAAACTCTCTGGGGTGTGTATTGATACCTGTTGGTAACACGCATACGCTGTCATTCACACCATACCATCCTTCTGCATTAACGCCCCATTAGTTAAGTACATTCTGAATGTGGTTTGACCCTACTTTAGTGTATTTTTTAAATGTTTACTCCCCAAGTTATGTTGTTGTTGATAAGCCTGCATTTTCATTTGGGAGCAGAAGAATGAGTACAAATTTTAGAAACCCCCACATTTAGTGCATAGCTAAAGGTAATTTGAGTTTTATAATAACTTATATAATTAGAAGTCCTCCCCCAAAATAATCGGTGACTGGTTTTCTTGAGATTTTTTCCTATGTACTGAAAGCAAACTTTCTTTGAAAGCTTTGAAAGATATTTAATTGATTATGTCTCTTAATTAAGATTTGGGCAATAGCTTATTACCAATAGTGAGTTTGGATAACTTTGAATCCTGTTTCGGGTCTTTTTATGTGAGAACTGAAAAGATGCTTGAAGTGGATCTCCTTTGCAGGACAAAGTGTTCTTACTTTGTGTGTTTTGCATTAGGCTTATGAGCAGCGTTTGCTAAGTAATTGCGTTGTCATGATATCCCAAGCACTTTGGCATCTTGCACTGATACTCTGATTAGAGCTAAAGCTCTTCTGGCACGTGACTGGCTATAAATCTCAATATACGAAAGGGCATTAATTGAAAACAGTGTGCAATGAATTACATGCTCTCTGAGGTACTTCAAAGATGAAACTATACAAAAGGTCCCCGTTATCAGATATTGTAACTGTCATTTCTTTCTCTAAGCATATTGTGGATTTTGTATCATATTGTATTTATTTCATTTAATTTTAAAAAATGTTTTCTTTAAAGCTCTGTATATATTGACATTAAAGTTTGCATTGTACTACGTTCTCTTCTTCTTGTAAGGCTGAATCCAGTAGTGCATTGTATGGTATGTTGTTTTTCTTTGCACTGTGCTGCTAAAAGATACTATTGCCTTGAATTACGACATGCCAAAGACAACCTCAAAATTGTATTTATTTTTGTTAAACTTTGTGAATATTGATAAAGGTACAGTTTTAAATAGCTGGCAGTTCCTTGAGTACTAGAATAAAAAGGTTGCAAATTCATAATATTTTATAATTGACAAAAAGCCATCATTTATGATTTGGAAGTTCATCAACTCCTTTTTTTAAATTGATATAAAAAGCAATGAGCGAACATTCCTAAATTAAGTGTACTGTGAATTGCATTATTTGGTAAACCTTGCCAAAAATTTCACATACATCAAGAGCTGTTTATAAAGTAATACTCACAGTCAAGTGTTTCATGCCACACTTTCAATAAAACATACATTCACTGATAGGATTGATGTATTACTTTAGGGTGGGATGATCCGCCTTCTATATGTTTTTCAGGTATTTATTCAGCTTTGGCTCTATATATTAGGAAGAAATCGTTTTCCTGCAAAGGTCTGGTCCTTTGAAAATACAGGCATGTAGGTAATGAGTGAGAGTAATCACATTAAAACGTGACCTGTACACCTGGTCAGGGTTAAGTCTGTGCATCAGTGTCTGCAGTGGGGTCTCGGGAGCTGCCTGAGGCAGCTCTGCCTCCTGACTCCGCTCCGTCTTTAGGTTTAAGCTGATAAATTGCTGCAGGTCATCGAACTCCTCTGTCCTGTACGTGAACTGTTACTGCGAAGCCAAATGTGGCTGATCTTCTCACTGGTAAGTGACAGAACAGCTCAGTGTGCAGCTAATAATTCCCATCATGGGACAAGAATGGGAGATACTTGGATATAATTGCGTTGGAGTTAAATTGCAGTGTCTGGACTTCAAATTCTTGTAAGGTATTTGCTAACTAGTATTGCTGTTTGTATTCAAAATGGGTTATGGATACCTTATTTTTCAGTTACCCTATCAGTCCAAATACACAGAAAGGATTTTTCCACAATTGCCTGAACTAGGCCCATCCCCTGGATGATGTTTGCTCACACAGTAAAGCACTTCCAGGCCTGCCTGGTGAAGGAGTTGCCTGGGCCAGGGACAGCCCTTGCTGAAGGAGGGAGCTCTGAGGTCACCTGCAGATGAACCCCCACAGCAATTTGGGGAAGGATCAAGTGCTTCAGTATGGTTTGGGGTTGGTTTGGATTTTTTTTTTCATTTTTTTAATGTTTTCATTAATAAATTGGTAGCTGAAATAGGAAAGAAAAAGCAGGAGCTAAATGAAGACCAAGGTTTTTGTGGCAGAGGGCTGTTCCGTGCCAGTGCCAGCCTGCAGCGTTGGGGCTCCTGAGGTCAGGCCAGGACTTGGCAGAGCAGCAGTGGTGGTGGTGGTCCTGTGGACTCCCTCAGCTGGAGAGCAAACTGGAAAGCTGGGGCTAGGGCAGGGTTGGTGACTGAAGCCATATGGGAGATAGTGTGGAAAAGTTTATAAGATGGTAGTGATTTCCTCAATTTCACTGGAGGCACGCAGGAAAGAATAACCGAACTGGACAAAAAGTTTACTTTAAAATAATTCTAAAACAATGATAAAAGCCTTGAAAACCCCAAAGTCTCAGGCAGTGAGTTCCTGTAGGCTTGGCAAAGATGTTGCTGCTGGTAGAAGAGACAAGGCAAGGATTAAAACGCAACCAACCTCACTCATCAGATGCCCGTGAGTGTCTTCAGAAACCAAAGACAGGGACAAGCCAAGTGTTGGAAAGGAGGCTACAGAATGTGCCTTAACCAATTGCATCCTGCTTGTTTTGCTTTCCTGTAAACCTTGGTTCTCAGAAGCTGGTTTCCCATGATTCATCTCTGAAGCTTTACGACTGTAAGAGGCACCTTCCCATGTCTGTGTTCCGTGTCTTTATGGGGTAGAAAATGTTCTAAGGTGAAGGAAATGTTCTCAAAGATACTTAAGATATGCTTACTTCAGCTGAGTAGCTTTCCAGAGGTAGTCACTGGATCAAGATCACATCATTAACAGCTGTATCACCATGCTAGATGCTGAGGAACTGGGACATTGAGGAGGCCGGACTATGTTTCTCCTTGAGCATAACCTGTTCAGTGACAGACCTTGAGGATGGTGAGCAGGAGGTAAGGACTGAGACCATGGTTAAATGATACACTGGTCTTAGCAGAAATACTGAATTGAGAGCTCCATTTTTAGACTGCTCCTTGTCTTTATGAAGTGAAGGTTAAGATGTGCTACCAACTCTGCCCTTCTAGCAGGGTGGCAGTGGGACAGCGGGTGTGCTGCTGCTGTGCCATCCTCTGCTTCAAACACGCCTTTGCCTGAGCGCTAACACGTAGCAGGAAGAGATGGCAGGTGTCTGCTGGCATATTTGCCAAGATATGGATTTAACTGTATTTATTTTTTGTTTAACAATTCTCTCCCAGAACTTCTGGGGAATTTCTCTTAAAGAGGCTGGGGCTTCTTGTAGGCCTCTGGGAAGACAGAAGAGAATTTCAGTGCGGCTCAGTTTCCTTCGCTGCTCTGCAGTCCCTTAAGGATGCTTTTACCCAGGGCTTGGGCAAGGGCTGCCTTGCGACCCCAGGGGTCTGTTCCTCTGCAATTCCAGCTTCAGAGCACAGGAGCTCTCCATAGCCAGTTTGCTGCAGGCTCTTTGATTTTCTTTATTTTTTTTTTTTGGCATCCACAACGTGCTACCCCATAGCAATACTATGCCAAGTCCCAGTGTCTAAACAATGAAGTTTAATGCCCTGATATTGGCCTATAGTGCGACTTGCTTTGTTCCTGAACAGGTACCTTTCTGGCCCTTGTGGCTGTCAGCATCTGGGTTTGTCCTGGTCTCTGCTGGGACGGCTGGCATTCACGACTGCAAAGGGCTGGGGGGTATATTTGCTTTTACTTCTGAAGGCTTTTCAGGGGGAATTGTAACTGTCTGTGTGGAGCACTGGTACCAGCACAGTGCATTGCTCATCTGGCAGCTGGATGTACCGAAAGCCTTAAGGCGCCTTTGGAGCCCTTTGTAACTAAACTGGATGTTCATCATGTAGCCAGGTGTTAGAAACGGGTATTGTGTTGTCTTCCGCTTCTTGGGGGCTCAATTTCGTAGTTTCATAGGTGAGAAAGCTGCTCTAGTCCAGGGGTGAGGCACAGCCTGGGGCTGCTGTGCAGAGGGTGCAGTTCCTCATTGCTCTTCAGAGATGGGTGCCGGGTCGGCACGGATAGACAGCGCCCTCGCACGCTGCGTGTTGGCGAGCAGAAATTCAGTGTACGTTGCGCCCGTTGCGGTGCCTGCGGGGGGCGTTTAAGGCGGCACTTGCCCGCTGAAGCCTGGCCCTGACCGGCGGAGCCGTCGGGGTGGCCGTGGGGCTGTCCCTGCCGCCGGGCGGGCTCGGTGCCTGCGCTCCCCGCCGCGGCCAGCAGAGGGCGGCACCAAACCGCG
Organism: Limnodromus scolopaceus; assembly: GCA_028565335.1. Lineage (NCBI taxonomy): Eukaryota > Metazoa > Chordata > Aves > Charadriiformes > Scolopacidae > Limnodromus > Limnodromus scolopaceus. Next base: position 14,890,207 of record JAOXNO010000063.1, on the reverse strand, counting down.
CCCGCACAGCGCCGCGGGGTGGGGGGGGTGGGGGGGCGCTGCTGGGAACCTTCACACGGGGCGTTTATCCCTGGAGAAACGTTCAGAGACCACTTACGGCTGGAGGATACACAGCAAGGAAGACGGTATCGGAATTTAATTGCAGGTTTATATATATATATATATATATATATATATATATATATTTATTTTTAGCCTGTGGCTGCGCTGTTGGGAACAGTCTGCTGTTTGGTTGTGGGATCGCTTCAGCGTTTGGATCCCACAGACCTGTGCTGAAAGGGCTTCACCCCTGTGTCCCGCAGCCAGCCCTCCACTGCTCTCCACCCGAGAGAGGAAAAGCAGAGCTGCCTGCGGAGGAGCGCTCTGGAGGGGGCTCGGGTGCTCCTCAGGGACCAGCTTCTGCGCGTGGAATCGTAGAATGGTTTGGGTTGGAAGGGACCTTAAAGATTATCTCGTTCCAACCACCCTGCCATGGGCAGGGACACTTCCCGCTAGACCAGGTTGCTCAAAGGAACATCTCCAGGAACACCAAGTTCATGGCCCCTCTGGAAAGGCTTTCCAAATATTTGCCACGTTGGGAAAGGAGGAGCAGGAGGATGAAGCATGGTGTGGCCAGGATGGCAGCAGAGCCCACAGGTGGCGTGAGGAGGGGACGGAATTCTCGCACGGGACCCGAGCTGGGCACCTCGTGTAGAAGCGTTTGGGCAATCCTTGGCTGTGGAGCTTGCTGCTTCTCACGCTTCTGCTCTTCATCAGCACCTGAAATTGGTGCAGCCAAGTACAAAAGCTGCTCATCTGGGAACAGCAGCAAGAGGCGGAAGTGGAAACTTCTGATCTAGAGCAAAAACCTCAAAATTCACAAAATACAGATTTGTTTATTTTTTGAGATAAATACAGATATTTTGAGATCAAAATAGAGATCAGGTGTATGTTTTTAGTGATCTTTCAAAACTATTGAGCTATACTTCAGCAAAAGTGACTTAGATACTTGTATGCTTGTAAATACAACTCCATACATGTTAACTATTTTGTTGCAATTTAATATGCTATGATACTCCAGGGTTCAGCATCTGGAGCAAATTCTACAATAGAAAAGTTCTCATTAAATCATTTAGAAATAAAAGTTATTTAAGAACTTGCCTTGCCAAGTTAAAAAAGCAATTATCTAGTTTGCTGAAGGAGGATGAAGAGACGCCACTGCCCTGTGTATGGCTGCCATGTCCTGTAAGGGCTGAGGAAGAGGGTGTGGGGGGGTGTGTTAAACTATAATAATTTGTTAGTCGAGATGTCTCTTAATTGTATGGGATTTCTTTTATCTTGATTTATACTTATATCGGGGGCTGCCTCTGTGTGGGACACACACATTTCCTTCTGACACCAAATACGTTACCACTTGTGCCAGTCCTAAAATCAGTGCTTTCATCGTGCTGCTCGGGCTCCGTGTTGCACAAGGGGGAGCAGAAAATCTACCTAGCATTAATAATCAGCTTCAGTTTGCTAATTCCCCCCGCACCAAACTGGGAACGTATCCTTTAGCGGTCTTACTAATTTTCTGTGCCTTGTGGAAAATGATCAAACTCAAAACCAGCTGAAAGAATTCATTTAAATGCACTGGCAATGGTTGTCAGTGATGGAATATGCCACCAGAAGGGCAAATTTGAGGAAATTAGTAACGTAACTGAAAGTTCCCAGCAAACTACTGACAAAGGCAATGTAAACTTGGTTTCAAATTAATTATTGCAAATAAACATTTGAAATGCTACAGGCCAAATTAATATTTCAGAATTCTTCACTGTTTATTACAGTGCTTAATTTTCTTACTTAAACATATTTTGGGCCTAGGGCTGTTAAGAATTTAATTTTTGAGGTACTTTAATGAATTATAAAACATGTTTTAAACAGAAATGAATAACTAATAAATGCCAAAAGTGATTAATTTTCTAAAATGTGGAAAGGCCTTTGTATTTAATTAAAAAAATTTGCCCTAAATTGTTGGAAAGTAAAGAGAAAGAAAATACAAAGTGGATCAGTTGAAGTTTTGATTAATTTACTAAATCACAAATTGTTTTCCCTTTGGTGTGGCATGGCTGGGGAGGTACCAGCTCGTGGTGCTGTGTGGGGTCAAGCCCTACTTCATTGTGAGCATCCCCTGCCCCAGTTCAGTGTTGCCAAATAAAGAGCTGGTGAACTGATGCTAGAAATGAGACTGGAAAAAAAGGTAGCAAAATTAATAAAAATTATCATAAGCATCCTTTTATTTTTTTTTTAAAAGGCAGGGAAATTAATTTCCTCCAGTTGAGATATCTGGATGGGTTGCTGGTGTTGCCTGTGTAAAAGACTGATGATTTGAGGACTGGCTGGGATAAATAGGGCGCCAGAAAATTTGACTGTGGCTTAATACACAGAAGTGAGTAAGAGAAGTGCCTTAGGTTAGGGTGTTGGGTATCAGGTATCAGACACCCAAATCTACCTTTAAAATATGTGACCTATAGTAATTTGGGTGCCTGTTGGGTGACTCGCACCAGTATTTGCTGCCTGATTGGCTTCTGCTTTTGACAGGTGACCTTGTGTGGGAACAAGTTTGGACTGAGAGTGGTGGGGCTGGATTTAATTAGCAGTACTTGCTCTGTAGTAGTTACCTGCTACAGTTCCCAGTGTTTGGTTGGATCTGGGATGCTCCTGGGCCTATTTGTTAGCATTTGGCAAAACATTTCCTGTAGCACAAAGATAATTCTCACTGGCTTGATTTTAATGAATAGTGCTCCCTCTGCATCACTTCCTCATGGTGCCGTTGGGAAAGCTGCATTGTAGGATATCTCATGCTTTGGGGCTGACTTGATCTGCAGTTTATTTTGGCTTGAGTCAAGCAAGCTTCCCACTGAACTCTGAAATACCCTTGTTGTGATGCTTCTTCCCAGCTTGGCCGCAGTTACCTCCTTTTTTTTCTGGCAAAAAGATCTTTTAATATGGAAAAACAGCTCTAGAAAGTAGCTTTGAAGTAGAAGTATACTTTTTGGGAAAATTCTCCCCAGCATTGGGGAAGAGCTGCTGTGTGGTTCAAGCTGTGCCATCTTCTCAGAGTGGTGGTGATAGTGCTGGGGAAGGTTTCTCTTCTTGGGAATTTGTGGACCTGTTTGGCTCCAGGCTGTAAAACAGGAGATGTCAGCCTTTTCTAATGATATTAGCACTTAGGTGGGTGCATATCCATGATTTGGAGCTGCTCTTTACAGATTATGTTCTTAATATTAAGCCTTGCCAGTGCTGGGACACCCTCTGCCACCCACCCATGGCACAGCGAATTCCACAACTGCAGATCTATCAGTTAAACCAGCTCCTCCACACTCTATAAATGAGCAAGATGGGGTGTTTTGCTGCAGGATGGTGCTGTGGAGGAGGCGATGAGCAGTGTTTGGTCAGTGCTGACATTTGGGTCTCCCTTGGATGCCATCCCCTGGGGATGGTGATCAAGGCTTGCACTGCAGTGGGTACCCTCCTGCCTGGGCACCGCCATCACGGGTGAGGGTTCAGTGGCAGAGAAAGACAAGTTTTAATTCACCCTTTCAATCGAATCCCATCGTTAGAAGCCACCTTACCAAGGATGCAGACATGGGAACTCTGTCCCCTGCCCAACTGCCTGTGGCTGTGCACCCATGGGTGCCCAGTGTTTCGGGGGGGGTCCCTCCTGGCGGGGTCCCTGAGCCCATGATAAGCCCATGGTTTCTTTGACCATTTTAGTGTGTTTGCTTTTATTTAAGTTAAAAAAAAAAATAAAAATAAAAATGTTGGAAGACCTAAGAGGTTTTCCTAGTTTAGGTAAGCTTTTAATTTAAATTTTGAATCTGGGGCTTGTAATGCTTAAAATTATATGAGCCTCATCTTGATGTGGGGATTTATGTGCCCAGCTTCCTGCACGTTGAGATGAGAATACCTATCATTAATTTTTGTGGCCTGAAACCGAGCTTGATTTAGATGCTTTCTTCCCAAGGGAAGAGACATTTTATAGAATCACCGCAGTGGTAATTGTTTGGAGTTCAGAGTGAACTAACTTAAATTTCACATGAATCAATTGTGTACTGTAAATGATTTATGCCCCAGCACGTGCCTTCAAATGTCCTTACAAATTATATGGAGCTAAGAATAGGATGATTTGCTGCCAGCGACACTTTGTAGACTATTCAGCAAAAGTGCTTGCTTACTTGCAGATTTTGTTATAGAAAGGTCCTACTCATCAATGGGGTCAATAAAATACAAATTCCTTCTGAATTTTCCTTTCTTCAGCGTGCAGAAATGCACTCACATGCATGTACATCCCACCATCTCTCCTACAAGGAGTTACCTCTTAGCAGGGGTTGGTCTTACACCTTACAGCCACTGTTCCTCCTCAGCAGAAGACACAAAACCTTTGAGAACCAGAAACGTAGATGCTTGGCAAAGCTAGAGGGCTGACAAAGGCACCCTGCTAACTGTTTTCCAAGGGTGTGATCATCACGGGAAGAGAAGTATTATTTGGGATGCAAAGATAGAAAGCCATATGCACTTTAGTGCTTGGATGAAAGTAGAAAGGGAAATTTTAAATAAAACATCAAACATAATTTCTTAATGGTTTAGAGGATAAAGTTATCATAAAAAGACATCATCAGGAAAGAAACATTAGAAAATCAGTACATCTAACTGAAATTTTGCATTTTTTGGCAAGTTTATTTAACCTGCTCTATGTTTTCCCTTATTTTTTAAGCTAGGATTTATAGGAAAGAGAGAGTCATTTTTTTTTCTCTGGGCTTTGAAATTCCTAAATTCTTTTTGCTTTGAAATTATTTTTCTTTGGAGCCTTTTGAATGCTTGAATCGATTTCTGTTTCTTTTCTTATTAATGAAACCATTCATCCAAGAAAACTTTGGAGAAGAGAGATCTAATTTACAGACCTACCCTAGTGAAAAGAAATAAGGTGAACAATCAGTTGGACCATCCAAAGGATTATTACTATTTCAACGTAAGCTATTTAAGAAAATGTCTATGGGGAAATATCTGGAAATGTAATAACTTAATCTTAAATATCATGAAAACAAAGCAAATAACCAAGTATATTGTAGAGACTGAGAACATGAGCAGAGACAGGCGTTCACCCAGGAGGTTTGTTCTAGGCAGGCAGAAAGTTTTGGTTTGTTACAATCTGGGCCTGAAAAATAGCCTGTCCTGAAGCTTGCTGCAACGGCGGGCAGGTTGCTGGTTTACTGGGAAAAAGCTTGCTCTTTTAATGTCTTGACATGGTAGTGCTTGCATGATGTGCTTTAAGGCCAGGGGGATGATTGATCGTAAAGGTGATGTTAATCCAGTACCGTTTGCTACAGCAAGTGCCACATTTCCGCTTGAACTAAGGCTGTCATTTAAGTATAAAATCTCTTCAGTTTACGAATTTCAGATGTCAAAATACCAAGGATCCTGCACACCCTCTTTGTTGGTGTGTTAACTGACATTTTAGAAGTGTGAACCTTTCTGTCTGGGTTGCATTGTAAGTATATCAGGTATTGTGTGAATCTATTACAACTGACCTGCTCTTTTTTTTTTTATTTTGTTAACTAACCAACTGTTTTCATCCTCCTTTTATTAACTCTGTGGAAAATGGCTTCTCTTTCTAGCTAATCTTGGAGGAGGGACAAAAAGCTGAACACATGTGGTAATTTTAGGGAATAAAGAAGAGGGATGCAGCCGCAGAGAGAGTGACAGCCCATGAGCTTGGTCCACGCACGCTAAGTTTCTGCCAGCTTGTGGAGGTGGCCACAGGTTGGGCAGACAGGAGGGTGCCCAGATGTTGGGCAGCTGAGGGTATTTTGAAGTCCCTTGTCAGAGCATCACCGCTGGTCGATAGAGGGATCCTGGCAGAAATGTTTGCTGTTGGACTGTGTCCTATCCCATTGTGAATCTCTGCTCACTTGATACCTACCCTTGCAACGCACCATCTCCTGAGCTGAGCTCGCCCGCCCGCCAGGAGGGAACGGAGCCAGCCGGGGTGAAGTCTGACTTTGTTGTAGAGATGTCAAGAAAACCTGTCCTCTGCCCATTGCCAGGCCTGTGCAGAGCAATTATTCATGCTGGAGACCCAATGCTAGGAGACATGGGCTCAGAGAGAGGGAATGTCTAGTACTGGTAGGACGAGATCATTGTACTGCTACTTGAATGAAAAGCATTTTTTTTTCATAACAAAGATAAGACAGGCTGTGAAAGACACTTTTTTCCATGAAGGAAGAAGGCGTTATCCTGCTTAAATGATTTAGACAGACTTTATTTTCTAGGAAAGCCATGAGTCTCTTCATGGATCATTGTCTCCAAGCTGAGTTGCTCAGTGAGACCTTTCGTCTACGGAAAAGAGATCCGAATAGTGTGAACTGAGCTGGTGACCTTCCACCACTGTAAGTCAGGAACCATAGAAATGTTTGTCAACACTTTGAAAAGAAACAGTTGTACTTGAGATGCTTTCCTAGGAAAAAATCCTCAATATGAGGCTAAAATAAGGCTAGATTTTTGCACAAATCTGCCAGGACGCATAGGTTTTCTTTTTCCTGTGAAATAAGATATGGAAGTCAGCTGGGGTGTCTGAGCTTTTGGGTTATTACAAGGAAAATATTCAATGCACCTTTTTTTATTTTTAATTTGGGTGAAGGGAGCTCTGCTTATACTTAGTTTTCTAGAAGTAACACAGGTACACTTAATACTGGAAGAAAGACAGTGTGAAAAATTCTCTATATGAGAACTTGGCTTGGTGGCATTCTGCTCGTGGAGTGATATGCAGTAGTCTGCAGAGTAAAATCCCTAGGTCCCAACTCAACCAAAACTTGTGGCCACCACCCCCAAAGACATTTTTCCACTAATGGAGACAGGATCTTGGCCGATGAGTGTTATCGCTTGTTCTAGGTCAGGTAAAACTCTGGGGTTGGTGCAAAGCATAACTATCTCTTAGTTTACTTCTGATAACCTGTGATCTTAGACTGGCCAGAAAATGGTGATTGTTCTTCCTGCAGAGGTAGTTATTTCAGCTGGATCCTCTTTTGCTTATCTCCCCTTCCTTCCCACGTTCTTGACATGTATGGGGAAAAAAAATGGTGTTACTATAGATTGAACTGTGGGCTAACATTAGTGTGTAGCATGTATTTCCAGTACATAAGATTCGTGCTTGTCATTTGCAACACTCGATAATTACTGCTTTGTCCAAAACCTGGAATTTCCTTTTTTTTTTTTTTTTTTTTTAAAAAAAGCAGGACAGCATTTCAAACCCACAAGTCATAAGCTATTTTCAACAGTACTACATTCTTCCCAGTTGGGCGCATTTCCCCATTCAGTGTCCGTGAGCCCTCAGTCGCCTCCTGTGGACCATGTCTGCTTTGCTTACATCAGGCAGTTGTCTTCCAGATGACATCATGAGGAGGGTGGGAATCCTGCCAGGGATTCTCTGTGGTTTCTGCATCTGCCGTTTGCTGTGTGAATGTTGCATGTGGGGCTTCGGCATCACAGCTCTTTAAATGCTGTGAATTAGGGCACGCAGATCTTTAATGAGCGGTAGAGAAATTGAAAGTCAAAACTGCATTAAAATAAGTTCTTCCATATTATAGTATTTTGTTACTATGGCAAGATTAACCTACAAAATTTGTTTATTGATATTGCATCAATATGGATGATGTGAAAGATTGGTTTCTTGCTTGATCGTGGCTTAGTGCCAGTCTTTAAGTTTTTACCCATTAATAAATATTTGTGGTTTATTGATAGAAATGAGGGAGAGGTAGGCACTAGTTGGATTTGTACTCTGGCTGGTGTGGTGCTAAAATCCCACTGCTGTCAGGCATACCAAGCAGGTCTGCTCAGGCATACTGTGTGCTGGGACTGATTTGATTTGTATGCAAGGCTGCAGCCAGGGAAAGCGTTGAACAGTTGCCCATGGGATGTCTGAGAAATGTCTTTTTAAGAAAATCTGTATGAAAATGGAGAAAATACACTGCTGTATAAGGGAAATTCTTTTTTATGTAAAATAATGTGGTTTGGTTTTTTTTTTTACAGAAATTACTAGGCCTAGTTGGAAATTGCCTTATTTGTGTTTGTAGGCAAGAACATAATTTACTCATGTAAATGATCCATAATGTTAGTTCCTCCTAAATCATCACATCGATATTAGTAAGTTGGCAAATAATGACTCAAAACCTGTGCAGTGACTCGACCTCTACATAAGGCAGCATTCCGAGGAAAATGAGTTGATCCATCTTTATGTTGTTTGAAAATAGGATGTGATTTGAACAGAGTGGGGTTTTTAATCAAAGACTCATGCCTGGTTGGATTTGCTTGTCCCTGGAACAGGCAGCTACAGAAGATGCTGTCTCCGTACTTGGGTGAACAAGAAGTGTTGGACTGGCTTTTATTAGGAAAAAACAGTCTTCTCAGCATATGCTAGAGGGTTGAAATTAATAGTAGATGGGGAAAAAAATGAGCAACTTCTGCTTTCTTTCATGTAAATCATAGGAGTGAAGGAAAATGATATTTTCTGCAACTTTTATTAAGATAATGTTATTTGTATACTAGAATATGAACACCCTAAAGCTGGTATTGTGTGTGGAAACCGACTGAGGGTCATGGAGGACTCTTCCCTGAGAGTAGCCATCTGGGAGGGAATTTTTCAACACCAGCGAGGCTTGTCTTTGCAAGTTCCTCTCAACTGGATCTTCTTTCAAAATCTTTGCCTTAATTCTCTTGATATTCTGCCTGTTCAGACTTTTGTCCCCATACCAAGCACAAATTGGAGCTTCTGTTCCAATAACAAAATCTTTTTTGAACTTGGCCAAAGCCCGTTAACGTTGTCTTGGCCTCCCTAGGGAGGGCAGTCTTCATTTCCCTCCTTTGGTGGTGGAAGTATAGTAATTTTTGCTGTAAGTAAGTATACATTGTTTGCTTTCTAGTATAGATAATTTCTTGCAAGTATAGTCACAGCATGTGAACATACCTATTTTGTTACTTTACCTGATATAACAAGCAAATTGTCATTTCCTAAGTAAAATCTTTGAACTCTAAGCACTCTTAATAGAACAAAGAAAGCTATTTCTTGCTGGTACTTACTGTTCTGGAATCTCCATCATGTATAGTTGTTGCGCCCTGGCCAATGGATTTCAATCTTATGGGCAGGCTTGAAACCAAGAGCAGTGTAATTGGCACACCTGACATTGTCACATCATTAAATGAGAAAGCATTGTTTTATGACATTGTACTTCACTCTTCTGGCTTTTGAGAGATGTACTCTAGCCAATTCCTAGATATTTGCTAAATGCACTAGGGCTTTAACACCTGTAGGAGCCATGGTTCATGTCGGACCCTATGAGCACCAGCTGACCAGGGAGCCCTGCACCAGCAGCTGCATCATTCTGCAGGCAGGTACCTCATGTGCAGGTTTTATTGCATCTTTGCCTCAAAAGTGGAAAACTTTAGGTTGAATGAGTCATTTGCATTAAAGCTGGTAAATTTTATGTTCTGGGGGGGCAGAAAATTGAAAAAAACATAAATGCTTTCTTTTACTGAAAAAATGTGATGCTTCATTTTGAGGTGATGTTTTGAGCTTAGATGCATCTAGTTATCAAGACTGACCCAATGATGGTTATGACACTGTAATAGATCTCTTCCGTTGTATATTTTTTTCGTACTGATAGGCCATGATTCTGCGGGTCAGTTTGTTGTTTGTTATTTCTTTCCTTTGGGATTTTTTAGGGGGGTTGTGTTCTTGTTTGGTCTTTATTTTGTTTCTTTAAGTTCTTTAAAAAATTAACAGTTCTCTTTGACAGCGCTGCAATGCATTGAACTGATGAGCCTCTTGGGGAATGAACAGTCTGGCTGAGTTTCCCCAAAGGGCTGAGGAACAGCTGGATGTGACCAAAACCTCCTAGCTGCCTTCTGCTGTAACCCCGTTCTGCACCTCTCCCAGCTGCACCACCAAAGTGTTCACGGCATCAACTTCAGATGGGCTTGGCCCAACTATTGCAGGTCAGACACATGAAAAATGCCTTTGCATGCATACATACATACTAGTGGCAACATTTCTTCCAATGTCAAACTCCCTAAATCAAGGGGTCATATGTAGCTCAGATATAGTTGCAAACATTTCTCTTCAGCTGTAATTTATTGTAAGAGGTGATTATATTCACAAAACAAAAGCTGTAGGGGAAGAAATACTTAAATGATAATCCTTGAAACCTTGGACCTCGTCACTGCATCACAGAGCAGATTAGCTCATTTATTTTCATTGTACAGTGCAACGAGTAAAAAGTAAAGGGGACTTGGAAAATTACTACATCTGAATAACTGTAAATTTTATTAACAACATAGATTTAAATAATAGGTTTTCCTGTATTTTTTTATCCTGTTTGTGTCCTTGTCTGCTTGCCCTGATCTGTAAATCATTCATTTGATCACTTGTTCAAAATTCATTAAAATTTATTACCATTGTTTTCACACAGAGAACTAATTTTCCAGATCTTCACTGTTTTAATCCTCAGATAACTCATGCCCTGTCGTGGTCAGGTGGTGGGATGCTGCAGGATGAGTGTCTCCCTCAGCCACAAAGGGTTGAGCACAACGAGTCTTCATGCTCCATTAAGGTCAGGGAGGCAGCTATGGGGGCTGCTGGGGTTGGGACCCCGATCAGGCATGGAGGCTCCTTCTGCAACCTCCCTGCCCCATGGGTTTGCCCAGGTCTGTGGCCTCACAGCAGCCTGCCACGCTTCATTATTCAAGGGTAGTCAGCGGGTTGTAAATGTGAAAACACTCAGCACGGGCATTCATTGATAGTAACTACAGAATCATTACTTTGGGGAGAAAAGCAGGTTGCTCTACTCGCAAACTTTTACCTTTTTAAAAAGAATAGACAAATTGGTTATGTTTTAAAAAAAAAAAAAAATTGGAGATAGGAAGTCTGTGCACAAATACACCCAAGGCCATCAGCGTGTGAACCTCTGTAGGAATGAACAAGCTTTTGCAGGGAAAGACCAGATTTTGGTCAGGGAAGGAGGATGAGGGGACAGGGAAGCTTTGGCAGCTCTGCTCCCCTCCTTCACGTGGAGGGACAGAGGTGGGAGCTCTTCCTCTGAAGCCTCTGCCTGCGTGTCAGCACCTCAGCCCCAGGAGGGAGTTGGGCTCTGCTTCAGTACAAGGTGGCTTTCCCCACTGGGAACATGATGGCTTTTCAGCCTGGGCTAGCTGGGTCTTCTGGTGTTCAACAGAAGGGTTATTCCTCTCAGTGGAGTAGGAATGGGAGCTTTCAGAGAACCAAGCCAACACATGAGATTTGTGATATGATCCTGAGAGCTGTCAAACTGCTGCTACTACTGGTATCATCTCAGAGAGTCTAAGCACCTGGATGTCATCTTGCTATAACGTTAAAGGGAAACTGGAGGCAGTCGCAAGAGGAGAATTATGCAGGAGTCTCCCAAGCTTACCAAGGTGAGCAGATAACCACTTAAAGGTCTCTGCCTGTCCCCTACAGCGTGTGATGTTCTCCAGCTGTGAAAAGCTGAGCTACTTCCTTCTGGCTCCAGTACTGGTGCTCAGCGTGATGCTCTGAGCAAGACATGATGGGGCTGGAGAGCAACCTCTGAGCTTCTGCACAGCACTGCTGCTGGGTGATGGAGCTGAGCCGTGGTGAGGGACAGAATGATGCTCAGGAAGGTACAGGTACAGACAATAGTTGCATGCTTATATTTGTAGCAAATGCTGTGCTTGCATGTGTCTAGGGAGTAAAGGTAAACAGAGAAGGATGAGCATTACAAGGCAATGGAAAATAAGTTGACTCTAAACTTTGTTGTGTTCAGCATTTTTGTATAAGGCAGCTCAGAATTTTGCAAAGAAAGCAGATGCAGGCTTGCATGGAAAGAAGCTTTTCTTGCAAATTATAAAATAATGAAGACGTTCTTTTCACGTCTACGCTAGGTAGTCTTATTTAAACAATATTGAGCTACTTAAGATATTAAAATTAATCACTGCAGTTTACATTAGAAAGTTTTTCATAATACCTTTTTTTCTTTTCTTTTCTTCTGAAGTTTGTTTTTCAAAGGCTGCACAAGGCTTTGAGACTTCAAAGAGCTCACGGGAGCTAAAGGGTCTCCTTCCTTCACTGCTACTGCTTTGGGTCCATAAACCCCCATACCCAACGGGAGATGCACGGATGTCTTCTGCTGTAGGTGGATGGCTCCCTGCAAACAGTTTTGCATTCAACTGAGGAGACTCCTTTCAAATAGCTATTTACTTTATTCCTTGTTTCTCGTTTATGAGGAAAACATAAAATGCTTCCTGCACTTAAAGTCATTCTGGTAGCACTCTAAATTCTATGCTTAAGGATGCATTTAATTAAAGATTGACTATGGCATAAAGTGTAGGTTAATTAAATACCAATCAGTTCCTGTATAAAATATATATAAAGGGGCTTTGACTCAGACAGTAAAATGAGTCTCTAGGAGGAGATACCCCTCTTGCACACTCTGCTGCTGAAGGATGACTTTCCACACGCTTTTCCCCACTGTATTTGCCATTCAGAATACTAAAGTACCTGTACAAAAGCTCTGCTTATGGTAACAAAGCCGTGGTCTGACCTGTTCCTGCTGTTCAGAAGAGATTTCACAGAGACTTTTCCATTTATTTCAATCAGATCCTCACTTTGTTATGGTGATGTTGGTATAATTAGACAAAACTCTAATCGAGGAAGGAATAACTCTACAGTGCTGCGGTTAATTTTTGTTTTTTATTTTAATAATTTGTTTTTCCCAAACATTTTTGACAAGGTCCCTTGTGGAGTCAATGCCCTGAGAGGCATCAAATGAAACCATTATTTTCAAAGTTAATAAAACAAGATGACTTGTCATGAAACAAGTTGTTAAACTGTAGATGGCCTTATGGAGGATATTGTGTATGCTGAAATTTAGGTGAGCACCATGGAGGAGAGGAGTTTTAGGGGTCTGGAAGAATAGTCCAATGCTGTAGAAGCCTTGTGCGATTGTCCTCCTCCAGTGTTCCTTCCTGAGCCCATGAGGGAACATTTTGGGCCTCAGTGGGACATTGGTTTGACCCTGTCTAGGCCCTGGGGTACAGCTATCTCTGTTTCACTGGTGGTGGCAGTGAAAGCCTAGATGTTAATGCTGAAATTTCAGAAAGATGCCTGGAGTTTGTGCTCCTGTGCTGGTGGCCTTTAATGTGAGGCCAAATGGGCAGACTTGAAAAAGAGGCCCTAAAAAAAGAGGCCTGAGTCTTAAAGGCTACACAGGGGATCAAGCGTAGAGTTTCTCTTCTTACTCATTCTGCTTCTTAAGAAATAGACCTTAAAAGAATGACTTTAAGACACTCACTGCTCTTATGCTCCATATTACTTCAGCAAGGTTGTTTACGTGGTGAAAAGTGAAGTTATCCTACTTCAGAGAAGAGCTTTAGAAGTGAAGTGTGTGTTTGTTTTAAAAAAAAAAAAAACCAAAAATACTTGCTTTTAAAGTTGTTTAGAACTTTTTTGTAGGACATTCTTATATTTAAACTATGAAAACTGGATTCTAAACATCTCGGTTTTACGGAGGAGGAAAATTATTAGTATAATTTTGAAATATTTTCATTTCTAAATACATGATTCCATTAAAAATACTATTGTTCATTTATTTCCCATAAATCCCCTTGAACGAAAGCTTTTCTCAATAACGACTCTTTTAGAGATGTCCATCTCCTTCTCTAGAAAGCTACTTTACTATCAGCACTATCCCTTTGAGGAGCTCAAGGCACCTTGGTTGTCATGGCAGGACCTCTTAGAAGTATTTTTCCAGCTTTGCAGGAGAAACTAGAAGGTTGGGAAAAACTTGCCAGGGATCTGGCAGCACCCTGCCATGCTGGAGCAAGGGCTGGAAACCACAGCCGCTGGCTGTCGTCTCCTTGCTCTGCTGCTTCCTCCTACCACTGTGGTTCCCAAAGCTCCATGGTTTCTACACTTGCCTGTCAGCTCATGCCCTGCTTCTGAGCCTGTGGGTTTCCTAACTAGCTCTGAAGGTGCTTCTCTGCTTTTCTGTATATTCCTTCTTTCCTTTTCTTTTTATTCTGTTATGTCTCTTAAATTGTTATCTCAACCTTTGCCTTTGCTCCCTCCTTTTTCATTTTGTTTTTGCCCCCTGACACTGAGTTAGCAGATGTCCAAGGTGAGGTGCCTCTTCCTACACCAGGTTTGAGCCAGCAAAGTTAAAGGAGTCCAAAGCAGGTGGTGAAGCCTTCTGTGCCTAAGGACACTGCATTGCTTCTTGTTGATATTGGGCTCGACACATGCATACAAGGTACGGGTTGCAAAAATGAAGTTGCAAGTTAATTGTTCTTGTTGCTGAAAGGCCTAGGTTGGTTGCTGTCATTACACTAATTTTTATACTGTCTTAGTGACCTTCATATCGTATTAACAATTTTATATTATGTTAGCAAATTGCTCAGTGAGAGCTGCTAGTCTGATTGCATTCTGAAGGTCATTAATATGATATGAAAATCTTATTGTATTCTCTGCTTTCATATTTTATTAGTGATATGGAAAGCAATAAAGAGGCTGACTTTTGCTGGGAGGTTCCCCGGGGAAATAGGCTCTACAGCAGTGGTGTCCCACATTGGCTCCTAATCCAATCTCAATGGGAAGTTCAATTTCCTCATCATTAATTATTTAGCTGTATTTAACTGCTGTAAATTCTCAGATTAATTTTTTTAACTGTTGAGTTTGATGACCTCTAAAGACATTGATATTAACCAATGCAATATGAAATACAGTTGCTTAATGCAAATAGAAGCTAACTCTTCCACGAGGATTTGTGTGAAGGCATAATAATGGCAAATTTAATTTTTCGACTATAACAGTGAAGGCTTATTGTATTACTACCTTTGGTGCAATTCAGTATTGCAAAATGAAGGATGAAGGCAATTGTGGCTGGGGCATTCCCTTAAGGTAAGCCCAGCTCAGACCACCCCTGGCGCAGGGTGTCCAGGAGGTGACACTGGGGCTGTCCCCGGGACACACTGCGAGCAGCTGGTCAGGTGTTCCCTTCAATGAACTTCCCAGTGTGTTCGGCTGCTGATTGACTGCACCAGCACAGGGGAAAACTAGTGTTCCCCCACACCTCCCTTTGAGCTCCTAACATTTTATTTCTCAAGTAGTGTAGAACAGTCAAGTCCTACCGTGTGTGAGGGATAGGTAGGAATGACACCAGTCACCCCACAGAGCCAAGTGTGAAGGCAGTAACCTTTGGGCAGTTTTTGTCTATTGTTTAAGTACAATGAAGCTTTAATTTTCAAGACAGAAAGTTAGAAACAATGAAGACTTTAATAGAAAAGAAAGGTCATCACTTGCAAAGACAAATGATTTTTCGAGTTAACAATGCATTATATTAGAATGACTTCACTCGAAAGGATGACTTGTTAAGCAGCAACAGTTAGGGGCTTTAATGCTGTAACAACCTCACAGTCCCTTAACTTGCCCTTAAATGACATACAACAGTAATTTATCAAAATGTTACAAACAATAATATTGAATTATAATATAATAGGGTACAAATGTTGTTTTTTAACGTGATTGTGCCAACTAATATGTTTTAATGGTTGAAGTTATGCTTATTTCTGTGACGATATGAAGCTGCTTTGAGTTCATCGGCTTCAGCGACTCAATGGCTGCAGCACAGGCTCCACGTAGCACCTCAGATCCCAGGAATGCACTTCCAGAACAAATTTGTAATTGGCTCTTTTGGTGGTGAGGGCTTGCAGGAAAGTTAGTCTGGAGGTTCTCGCAGCCTGGGGAAGATCCCAGCGGGTTTCTGCGCTGCTCTGCGCAGCACTCGGGCAAGCAGCAGGCAAAATAGATTATATCATTCAATAGAAATCAGTGCCAAGGGATATGGTCTGAATTTATAGCAAGATGCACTGTGTGGTGGCAACAGGCCTGCCTGAAGTATTCAAACACATCTGATTATTTACCTTCGAATAAATAAAACCCAAGTCTAACTTCCAAGGTGGTTGGAAGTTTTCTCTGAGCGATGAGTGAATTGTAAAGCTCAAAGCCAACCAAGATAAGGTTAGGCGCAGCTGAGGACCTGACTCGGAGTTTGTTTGCGCCGTCCCCGCGCCTGCACCAAACAGATTTTAAATTGTTTGCGCGGTTTTTTTCCGCCGATGGCCGGCAAACCGGGTAACGGCGCGGCACGGAGGGAGCGGGTCCCGCCGCTGTGCAGTGCTGCCTGCGGTGCTGCAGGTGGCGATGCTCCACCGGCGCTGCGCCCGGCCGCCCGGCCCGCACTCCCGCACTGCTCCCGCACCCCTACACCCCTATATCCCGCACCCCGGCACTGCTCCCGCACCCCTACACCCCGGCACTGCTTCTGCACCCCTACACCCCGGCACCGCTCCCGCACCCCGACCCCCCTATATCCCGCCCCCCCGCACCGCTCCCCCCCCCCCACCCCCC
>JAOXNO010000063.1:14847881-14873490 GCA_028565335.1 Limnodromus scolopaceus | reverse complement strand
CCCTACACCCCTATATCCCGCACCCCGGCACCGCTCCCGCACCCCTATATCCCGCACCCCGGCACTGCTCCCGCACCCCTACACCCCTATATCCCACACCCCGGCACTGCTCCCACACCCCTACACCCCGGCACCGCTCCCGCACCCCTACACCGCTCCCGCACCCCTACACCCCGGCACTGCTCCTGCACCCCTACACCCCAGCACTGCTGCTGCACCCCTACACCCCACATCCCGGCACCACTCCTGCACCCTTACACCCCGTACCCCTACACCCCGCACCCCAATACTGCTGCTGCACCCCTACTCCGGCCACCCTAGCACCACTGCTGCACCCTTACACCCCGCGCACAGGCACCACTCCTGCACCCTTACACTGTGCACCCCTACACTGCACACCCCAGCACCCCTGCTGCACCTCTACACCCTGCCCCCCCCACCCCAGCCGCGGCTGCTTGCTCACAGAGGGTCCGCTCCTCATTGCTTGTACAGAGAGATGAGTGTGGCCCCTGCCCCCCACGCTGTGGTGCGGCCGCTGCTGCTGTGGGGGGAGCACTGGGGACAGGTGGGCGTTCGGGCCTTCACCCCGGTCTGGGCCCAGCGGTGACCCCCAGCTCTGTGGAGAAGGGGCATTGCTCTCACTGGTGGTACCGCGCGACAGAGGAGAAGCAGCACTGGCTTAACTCCCTGCCTGCATGTTTTTACTGACAGTGTAAACTGTGTGCTGCTCCTTACCTTTCAGTGTCCTCTCCTGTCCTGCACCTCAGATGGCAGGAGATGCCCCGGAGCCACACAGAGCATCACTAGGTATGCGGTTCCTGTTCACACAGGATATGTCCGTGCCATCAACCGTGGCACTGTCTGGCCTTAAACGTGGGGCTGGAAAACTCACTGAAAACCTGGGACAAACCAGGCAGAGTCACACTGAGCCGCAGGAGGAATTTTATTGACAATAACAAAGTCTTTTGGTGTCTCTTACAGGAGGGAAGAACGTGTTAAGTGCCGTACTGGCTAACATTGCCTGAGACAACAGTTTGAGAGTGCTGAAGGTAAGACCCTGTGGACTGGGCTATATTTCATCACAAATGGAGCCCTTTAACCAGCAAACTTGTTCTGGGAAAGTTTCCAATTCAGACAATCTCTTGCGTTGTGGGGTGGTGGGATCTCTCATGCTAGGAGCATCAAAGGAGTCTCGGGAGACGTTTCAAAAGAGGACAGGAGCCTGGGAGGGAAACTTCAAAATCCTGGCAAGTGTACAAATAAAATACATTTTGGTCTTAAATTAATGTAAAATATTATGAAGCTGTCTCTTGAAGCTTATTCCCAATGTGGAGTCAAAAAACAAACAAGCAAACAAAAAAAGATCCTCTGGCTGGTGTCCATGAAGAACAAGTGCTCTGGTTCCTGACCTCTGAACAATGATATCCTCCAGAAATCACCTCTTCAGCAACGCTCCACATCACCAGGCCTTACCTTCATCCTCTGTTTGAAAAAAAAATAAAAATTAAAAAAATGTGCAAAGAGACATCCCACGTCTCTGAAAAAAGAGAACTTGTCTCTTGACCTAAAACACCAACTTACGTGAAGGCTTCCCCCGGCAAAGCCTGTGCGTGCCGCGCCGGGGCTGTGTCCGCTCTCCGGACCAGCCCTGCTCTTTTGGCTGCCGTGGGGCTCCGTCGGAGTGTGGCTTTGCTGCTCCGGGCTCATCCTGAAGAGCCAAGCGGAGCCGGGAAAGCCGTCTCTCCCCCTCCGGGGCCTCCACACGGGTGGAGAGCGAAGCTGGGCTGTGTCTGCCTCGGGAAGCAAACAGGAAAGGCAAAGCAAGAGAAGGCGGGGGAGGAAAGACCAGCAAATAGAGCCTGAGCAGGCAAAGAATTAGAAGAAAAGATAATAATAATATTATTATTAATGACAAAATTTAATTAATAGACTGCTAATGAATTTTATAAGCACCATAAAATTGCCATAACAGCCTAATTGCTTTGCTTGTCTTGCCAACAGCCAGCGAGAAGCTGAAGTGTTATAATCCCCTGCATTTCGACGTGGGAGGCAGCGATTAAGGGGACAGGCGGGGGGTGCTGGGGGTCTGCTCGGGCAGCGTCACCGTGCCAGGAACTGGCCCGTTCCCCAACAAGGTGACCTGCTGTCATTTGAACGGCTGCCACCACAGAGGAGCGTGGCTGGGGGCAGCTTCACGGCGTTTGCAAGGGGAAGCCAGTGGTGCGGCGGCTTTGCCCAAAGCATGGATGTAGTGACAACAAATGGTTTTTAAATTAATTTTCACTTTGCCATCATTCTGGAAGAAGTATGGAGAAGTCATGGTTTTATTGCAGCTGTTTTCATGCTCTCCTTCAAACCCACTCACCTTCTTGCTGCCCTTTTGAAAGAATTTTTTGACTTCATGCTGGCACAGATATTTTTACTCTTTTTTTTTTTTTTTTTTTTTTTAATGCTTGCTTAATTTTTGTAATAACCACATACTTACAAGAAGTCACTTACAGTAACTCAGGCTGTAGAGATACCAGTTCCCAGAGCCACAGGAGCTCCTGTTCCTCTCTACTGCTTGGTGCCCTTTAGAAAAGCCCTCAAACACGGAGATACCCCATCATTCATGGGGTTTATTTAGCTGGGGCTGCCTGGTGTAGGTGTGCACAGCCCAGCCACCTCTCCTGTCCTGGGGCACTACTCGGGCAGCATCGTGGTCACACTTCAAATAGTTATTCAACGAGATGCGTGTTTTTACTATGTAGTGTTACAGAAAAGGTGTTTCCTGATTTTTTTTTTTCTTTTTGTTGTTGTTGGTTTGGGGTTTTTTTGATAGTGTTACACACTTGCTACTGGTTCTGTGATGAGCAATTTGGATTTATCTGCATCAACCCTTCTTGTTTAAGGATGGAGAGAAGCTGCTGTTATGTGCTGGGTCATGAATTGGTCCTTTTTTTTTCTAAAGGTGGTAATCAAGTGAGATCATATAATCTTTTGCCATAACCTTATTGCTATAATTTCTGAAGAGAAAAACAAATAGCTGTTTTGGGTGATACGGGTTCTGTATGGTACAGCAAAAATTCTTCAGCTTTTATTTTGCGTAATTTGTGCTGCTGACTTTTCTGTCTTTACATATTTATATTCTTTCCATTCTTAACAAATTTGTTTTTTCAGCACTTCTTTGTCATAAAGGTTGATGAGGATTAACTGAATGCATCTAAACACAACCATAAAAAAAGGGAAAAATACACTGCATGAGCAAACCTGATACTCTTCTCAGTTCATTAGAATTTAATGAAGAAATACTCAGTGCCCAACAGGGGAATCCTAATTCATTATGTCTTTTGAATTCTCATTAAGCATATGTACGGTGACTACTAGAAAACTGCACCCTTTAAGCTCTGTTGTCCATTACACTGACTAATAAATATTCATTATACTTAAATACTGATGATAAGAGAAACTCGTGGAAGTTTTATTCCTGTAATTAATTTTCACTGGTTAACTCCTGATGACTTTCCAGTGTTGTACTGGTGGTGGTTGAATTAAAATCATCGTACCGGGGAGGTTAGTGAGAAGCTGCTCTAAAAATATTTTGAAGATGAAGGGGACGGACCACAAGTGAACCTCCCTGCAAGGGCTGCCTTCCCCCTGCCTCGAGGATATTGCTTTAGAGACGAGATGAAGGGCTCTGCTGCTTTGTTATATGAGGAAAAGCTTGTTTTCCATTTGAATGGTGTCAACTGGTTTTGGCCCGTTATCTGAATGATGATGGAAGTTGTCTACTGTTATCCAAAAGGTAATACTTTGCACAGCTTTTCATCATTCTCGAGTGAATGTTTGTGCCGGAAACTGTGATATTGCTAAATGCTTCTGACTTCTTATTTAGCTTAAGGCAACGTTTAAAAGCTGCTTAATCACTTGGAGCTATATTTTACTTGCATTGTTGTAAGTGGCAAAGGGGTTATTCATTCCTACATCTCTTCACAGTTATTAATACTTTCATCTTTTACCTTTATTGCTAAAAATGGCTAATAGCTCTGAAATAAGGCATCTCTTGGGGTGTTAGAGTCAAGAAATGGCTGGTTCTATTACAGCTGCTTTCTAGAGGGCTTTTTACTGCTGTTCCTTGCTGTCTGGCTTTGGTAGCGCGTGAGGAATGTATACGAGGCTTTTGTCTGTCAGCTGCTCTGTGGGGGATGTCAGTCCCAGAGAAATCTCCAGCTCATGATGCCTTGATGATGAAACTGCCAGAAATGGTTCCCTGGTGTAGGACAGGACCTGGGCCCAGGGATGGGGCAGAGGTTCCTCTGTGTGTGAACCAGGATCTGTGCTGATTGAGGTAAATCACTGGTGGTTCAGGCACTGAAAAGCAGCTGATAAACTTGAAATTGGGGTGGTGATAAATGCACCGTCCAGGAGCTCCAACTTTTCTGAAACATGGGATGAACCATCCCTCACGATCCCAGCCCCAAAAGGAGCGAGGGGTGAGACGAGGAACACTTGTGTTGTTATTTATGACCGTAGTGTGGAGCTCCGGCCGCTTGTTTGCGATGACTTGCCACTTTGGCGTGAGATCAAAGAGGGTTATTAAAGGAGCACAGCAGGAAAGATGAAAACGGCCATCGCAGAGGAGTGTTTCCAGCATGCAGGCACCGAGCACTGGGTTCCTGCTTTGACACTGGTGCTGGAGGTCAGGGCCCTCACGAGGTACAGGTGTCTGGGTGGGGGGAGAGGAGGACCCTGCCTCTCCCCGTGACTATAACAGCACCTCATGTTCTTCCATCCCTCGTTGGCTTATGTATGTCATATATATATATATATATATATATATATACAGTAACATTGTTAGTCAAATACTGGCAAACAATAGCATGTCATTGAAATTAGCCTGATTAGGGGCTCACAGAAAGGCACAGAATATTCACTAAAATGAAACTTGTACTCGGAATTCTTTTTTATAAGAGAGACTTTTGTATATCTGAAAAGATCTTGCATTAGGTTCTGTACAGATTTTCTGAACAAATTTCTTCCTGATAATCTTGTGTTTCTTAATTCCCTTAGGAAGATGTCAGCCTCCAAAAATGTTGTTCGTGTGCTTTGCAGTCATTTAATGTTTTCGTGGTGGTGATAACTCTGTCAAAGCAAAGTGTTCTTCGGTGCATGTAAAAATAATCGGTGTATCTGATCTGAAATCGATGGGAGTAATTAGAAATCTGATCCAAAGCAGACTGAAGTTAATGGGTGTCTTTTGATTAAACTCAGTGGCTTTCCCAAAGCTTCTCTCCACCCCCGTAGCAAATATGGGTGAGCTCTCTGGTGGTGACGGAGCTGTGTGCTCATACATTGCCTTGTACTCTCCATATGCTGTCCTAGGCTGAATTTGCTTTACTGCTCCAAATGATACCTGCTTTCCCAAGACATGCGGATTCTCCTCAGGTTTTTAGTGCTTTATATTAGATTTTATTTTCCTTATAAAGGTGAAAGTGAATGTAGTAAATCTATGTATAAAAACACACTGTATTTGTTGGTGTCTTCTAACCTATTGACTGTTCTTGACATGCCCAAACTACACAGGCACACTCTGGCTCTCCCAGGCTTTGGAAATTAGTCATTATTTGTGTCATTCCGATGACAAATCTCCACTGTAATGAGGTTTTATCCTTTTAAAACAAAATAACTTTTATTAATTCCCTGAATTAATAATTAATTAATAATTCATTGAATTAATAATTGAAGGCTTGAGTTTTAAGGGAAAGGGGCAGGTGTTTGTTGTGATTAATAGCACGTATTCCCTGTGTATCACGTAACTTTACTAAATCTTAGTAATAGTGTGGGGGTCATTGTCACTGTTATTAATAGTAAAGATAATTATATCTTTGGGAAGCTGTCAGAAAAGTATCTTTTGCACGAGTCAGAGCAGTGTAAACAGACTGTACAGGCAGGCACTACCCTTTCCATCAATAGGTAAACAATCTTTGTTAAGCTCATCTTGATAGTCTTATTTTGTTGCCACATTTTAATTACTCATCCTGTCTGTTTATATTCCATTGCATTTTGCTGAAGATACAAGCTTTAAAAATCATTGGTATTTAGGAAAATCCAAAGCTGGGGTGATGCATGCTCAGGTGCTAATTTATTTACATCAATTAATTTCAGGCCCCTGATGTAAACCAATTAGTATTCAACACTTAATGGAGTCATTATCTGTCAGATTAGCTTTTAGAAATGCTTGTCACTGCTACAGGACCAGGCAGCAGAACTTTGCTAATAAAACTAGCAGAATTAATGGAGTGAACAGCATAGATAATGACTTAATGTGGAACATACAGTATAGAAAAGAGACAGAACAACTGTCTTCAAGAAATGAAGATATCATTGAGCTAGATACTTTATTCCAAAAATGAGCTCAGATGGTGCCCTTCAAAAACATCAAAGGTGTCTAGCTAAGGCTTTGCGAAGTTATGTTTCATAATAAATAATTTTCAACCTTAATGCCCTCACACACACACAATCTACCTTTCTAGCTTGATGTGGCATGCAAAGAAATGTTTCATGTTGTACCACCCTACTGTGGCTCGAAGCTGTTATTTCTAAAGGATTAAGAGTTAACGGGAGTGACAATATCCAGGTTGCTGAGCTGCTTCTGTGGGTGTCATCTCCAAACGGCGTGGTGCACAACTTCTCCAGGTGAGACCTACTTTGGGAAATGCACTTATCCCCCAACTTAAGGGCTGTGGGACACTGCAAAATAAATTATATTTGAGAAAGTGAGGCAGGAGATGAAAATCCTTTAGGCAGGCAAAACTGCTGAGATCTGCAAACAGCAATAAACCTCCAAAACCCATCGTTACAATTATGTATGTTTACAGCAGGTATACAATACTGGCACTTGCACGTTTTTTTTTTCTCCTAGGTTAAGTTTCCTTTTTCATGTTTCACAAAGGTGGTCTTTGCAAATTTTCTCTTTGTGATTTTTGTTTAATCTGGTTATTCTAGTGCCTCAGGGACAGATTACACCCAGCTCTGTGCTAAAGTTGTCCTTGCATGGAGGGCAATCACAGAATTTAATTCTAATTTAAGCTTTTAAAGAAGAATACAAGTGCAGCTTAAAAAAATCATATATCATATATTTGCATAGTAATTCCTGTGATTTATGCTTTACCAAGAACTATGGCACATACCCGCATATGAGTCCGTGATAACGCTGACCTCGCTTGCTGTGGGGGCAGTCCTGCACCTTCACACTCTCATGTGTCCCACTTTCGGGAATCAATGGCTGGTTTGGGGACCCTGCAGTCATGAATATGTTCTTAATTGCAAGAGGAATTCCTCTACAGTAAATACGTATGACTGTACTTGAAGAAAAGCCACTAAAACTGATTATCTAAGCTATGGTGACAATGTGTCCATATTCCCAGGTGCTCTTTTGCTTTCAGATGTCTCCTTGTCATGGTACCAAAACTTGAATTTTACCATAAAATAAGATGGAATAAAGATATTCCTGTGTTATTTACTTTCTTACTTATTATAGCTTTTCATGTCCTGCCAGTTCTTTCCCTGCGCCTCTCACCTGAACCTGAATGACCTCTTGTTCTTGCCAGGTAACCAGGTTAGTTCCTGTAGGTGACGCGTCATTTGGGTAACACTATGGGACCATTGTCTTCAACCTCAGAGATGATTGCATGTCATACACATTTTTTAAGTCTGTTTCCCTTAAGCAGCTGCATTAGCACCTTATGTATGTCACCTGTTCTTGTACTGATGTTGTATGTAAGCACTGATGGTCATTTATAGACAGTTAACCATTGATTATATTTTTTCTATGCATCAGCTCTGGTTGTTCTCAATTATAGTTTTCCACTGCACCAGAGGGACTCGATTAATGGCTGCAAAATCAACATTTACACTTGATTTTCAGCATGGCACGTGGTTAGTGAGAAATAGGTGGCTGTGCACCCCCCTCTCCAGAAAAATTGTCTTGCTTCAGCTCTGCTGCTCAAGAAACTTGCTCATCTTCTACCTCTAAGGATTCCTTCCATGAGTGTCCTATGGAGAAGGGGGACCAACTGGCTTTTTCTTTGACTTTCAGGGCATACAGGAGGTGATGTAGCACTTTCTTAATTTCCAGTATTTGAAGAAAGCACTTGATGATAAATAAACATAAGCTATTATTTCCTCTTCATATCCATCCCCCATGAAACTGTGACCAATTGCAATCTCAACACCCATGTGACAGAGGTTTTAGAAATATTGGTGACAGAGAATGTTTGCGGATTTATTTTTTTCAGTAATCGCAGCGGAAAATCCTCACATGTGTGACTTTCTCCTCCAACTGTTTGTCTGCCTGATCCCTGGAGTGGGAGCACTTGGACCACAAAGAAGGAGACATTTGGCCAGCCAGCCTCGGGAGGGTACTGCAGGTGACAGAGGGACATGCCGCGTGTTTGGGTAAATAGGGCATCCGTTTTGGGGGGTGGAGGGCCAACAGCCAGAGCACCTGTGCCATTTTTGCAAGCGAGATACAGTCATGAGAGACAAGCTGATTTTATACACTTCTGGCTCAGCTGGACTTCATTTTGATATCTGTAAAGAAACTTAAACCCAGATTAACCTCCACTAGACTTGGATTTCATTGTGAACATTTTTTACAGCTGTTCAGAGTTTTCTGCTGTTCCAAAGAACAATTAATTTTGTTATCAATAATTTGCTTCTTCAAAGAGTATATCCATATGGCTATTGAGACAGTTTGTATTTCCATAATCGAAATCTTCTATGGCTGCTGCAGAATCCTCAAAAGGTTTGGGGTGTTTTGTGTTGTGAGGTGGTTTTTTTTTTATTTTTCTTTTCCAACTACTTCACTTAGCCTTTTTTGACAGTCTGAATAGTCCCTGGTTTTACCTCATAACTGGTGATGTGACCCTGCTGCTGTGCTTTGGAAACGCACAATATGAGGTGTTGTGATTCAGATGCTGTTTTGTGGTCCTACCTACTGGAGATGCCCCTTTGAAAGGAGAGGAAATTGCTTTTGGATAACATCACTCTCCCGTCACAGCTGGTATTGGCTGGTGCAGATACATGTTTACATTTTGCTTGGAAAATGTAAACACTAATTAAGCATTAATGTTAATAGGTCCTGGGACTGGCAGGCTGGAGGCACAGCTCTGCTGCTGGCTGTGCCCTGGCTGCAGTCCATTTCACCCCACTCGCTATCTGTGTTTCCTGGCAGAAAATAAGGATAATTATTTATTCCTTTCCAAACAGGGAGGGAAGGGACACCGGGGAGGGTCATGTAAGGACAAAATATTGTGTTACTGTGAATAAAACTGAATCCTTCTATCAGCCTGATGAAAAAGGCGGGAGCAGTTTGTTATCCCCAGGTTCAGCTGTGGAAGCTGAGCAGAGAGGGGCTGTGATGGGATCCCTGAGCCCCTGGAGCGAGACAGCCTCCAGAGAAAAAATATCCTCTATATTTTCTGCTCTTGCTTCTCACACCCAAACTCAGCTTTCCTAGGCAGTTTGCTGGGAAAAACTACAACGTGCCATAACATGGGTATAAGAGGTATCTAGCAGTTAGTGTAGTGGATATAAAGCAGCATCCAGTCCTGCTGCAGTGTGGGCAGTCCAGATTTCGGCTTCAATTCACTATATAACAGACTTTGTTAGTCTTCTTCTTAACGTGTTCCCTCTTTACGTACCACTGTGGGGTGAAATGGTAAGTGAGGCGCCTCTGCTGTTGTCTGGTCCTGGCATGGTTTTAGCTGTGGCCGTTTCAGGTCTTTGATGGTAGATTTTACATTTTTCCTTTGGTTGGCTTTAGCGTGCCTGCGAGAGCAAACAGCAGCTCTTCTAATTAGGCGAGTGTAATTTCTCACAAACCGGTCCTCTCCCTTTGTGAGCCTGTAGATTTGCAAAAAGAATAAAAGAGCCCTGATTGTCCCCGCCTTTCAGCCCTTCCCCTGATGAGGAGTGTTGCTACACCTAATAAATTAAAGGACACAAAGTTAATGAATTTTTCATTTGAACTCACAGCTAGGTATGGATTAGTGAGGCTGACGTTACTGAAGAGCTCAGAATTAGGAAGGGTCCTACAGGGACATTTTCCTCTTTACTAAAATCTTTTCATTCACCTTTTCAAGCATTATCTTGCTCAGTAGAAAGAGTTCTTTTCACAGCATATAGCCTGTGGGGTCTGCTTTCTGTCCGTGGCATAAATGTGATCATTCATTTTGTTTGTCTAATGGATAAAAATAAAGGGCAATGTGAGTGACGTACAGCCAGCCCTTCTCCTGAAAGAGAAGGGATTCATACGATCCTGAGCAGTACTCCGGAGCGGACCTTTACTAACATAAATGGTCCCAATTCCTTTAAATTCCAGCTCTGACAGTTTATGCCAGCTGAAGGTTGTCTTTCCTGCCCTTTGAGCAGTGCCATGAGCTGCAGAAATCTTGGGCTTATAAATAAAACCACAATCAATTTATTTAAAAAAATAATTTTAAGTTCATGTCAAAGGACCTGTATTATTCAGAATTATTTTCTCTCCGTCGCCCATAAATTTCAAAGGATTGAAGCTGCTTTTAATGTGCAAACTGATTTCTGGTTCCTGAAGCTAATCCAGTGCGAACCAGCACATACATCCATTCAGAGGGAAGCTGTATCCTGAATAGTTTGTTATCCCTATTTTTCCTGTCCAAATTAAAGCTTTTCTTATGAACTTCAATTTTAATATTCACTTGCCTTTTCATGCTCTGAAATAGTCTCATTTAAAAAGTGAATCATATTTTTGTTTGAAACCCAAGCTGTTTGGCTGCTGGGAAGGGAGGTGGGCAGGGGGGTCCCCGCTCTGGGGTGGCTGAGCAAAGCCTTTCCCGCACCCCGCATCCAGGTGGCTGGTGCACTTCTTGACCACCTTAATTTAGAAATCGTTTCTAATTAGAACAGAACAAAAGGTGGGATCTCTTGTGATGCTCCAAGACAGGGTCTGGAGGAGGGACAGTAATTCCTCCTGCAACATGTAGAGGGGACTTCGGCCCGGGGAGCCCGGCCATCTGTGAGCAAGGGGGACACTGGAGCAGGGAGAGGGCTGGTGGGCAGTGGGATGGAGGTGATGGGGGTGGCTGCCTGCAGCTATTTGTTTGTGGGAACTTTCCCCAGTGATCTGTTTCTGGCTCTGGGAGAGGATCAGGGCTCTCATTACTGCTCATTACCAAAGGTGTCAGTGGGTGTTTCCCCGTTGGAAGCGCTGTTTGCCCAAATCCTCCTGTTGGAATCCCAATGTGACACTATCGCTGTCTCGCTTTCTCTCACCATTTCAACTGGAAATGACTTTTTTATGCAGCTTCTGCATAAAAGACTCTGAAGTCATTTTGCTGAGTGCTTTTGAAGTAACATATATGTTTCACCTACAAATGCATTTCAATAACGGATTATTTTACGCAAAAAAAATGCAAAGGCCTTTGGGAAGAATCTGTGTAAGTAATTTGCATTTATTTCTTTACTGTATGCATCATATGAGTTCAATATAAGTCAGTTTGCATTGCTGCTTTCCTTAAGCAACAGAAGAGGAGCAATTTCCAGGAACAAATACTTCATGTGGGTTCTTCTATTTTTGGTTTTTTTTTTGTTGAATAAGTAATGCTGAATTTCCTGCTTTTGTGACAGATTGGAAGAAGAGCAAAAATGTCATGTATCTGTTCATAATACTAGCTACTTAGATTAGCTTGGTAATGTTGATTGATACTAAAGAGTTGTTTTCTCTCTTTAGACTGTTTTCATTTCCTTGAGTTAGAAGAATTTTTTTTCCCCTTGTAAACAAACAGCTAATTTGTTTTGTGTGTAAGAGCTTCCTCCAGAGTGTGCCAACTATAAAGTATAACTTCATGGCTCAGCTAAGTCCATGATGTGCACTAAAGATGCTGAAAGATTTAACCCCCAGAGATCTTACTCTTTTTGCTGCTTATTGAACATTTCAAGCAGAAATGCCCCATGTAGGAGAGAGTTCTCCACTTCCTAAATAACTTGGGATCAAAGATCCTGGCACTGGGTTAGGTGAGGGTGAGTATAAATCTGGCTTTAACTGAGATTCATGTTTCTATTAAAAAATAATTGCAAAGAACTAACCATGATTGTCTTCATAAATGATATTTATGTCCCTCAAGCAGCATAACTGATCCATCATTATATACATGGCTCTAAAAAAGGACTAATACTGCTTATGATACTATGGGTTTCTGAAGTTCATCAGCTCTTCGGTTAACATGCAGATCCTTCAAGAAAGTGACCATATGTGTGTACAGAGACTTGTACTAGCAGACTGATGCACGTACAGCTCATTATTTTTGTGGTATGCAATGGTTTTTTCTCACTTCATCCAGCTGTTCCTGAGCTCTGCACCAGCCATGGTGCCTAAAGGCCTCCTGCTCACCGTCCCAAGGTGATGGCATTCTTGGGCACACTGCACAGCCCAGCCCTGGGTCCACAGGAGTCCTGGAGAGAAAGCAAGCATTTGCCTTTGGTAGCAAATTAGCTAAATGAGCATTTACAGCTCAATTTTTCTTCACTCTAAGTGTAGGTTCTGGAACTGAGGACTAAGCGTTAGCTGTCTGATGTTTCTAAGCAGCTGCTTTGAGCTAGTTTTGTTTTAGAGGCATGAGCTGGTTTATTCCTGGATGTCCAATGGCCGCCTGTGCCTGGGGGCTCACTGTGCCGGCAGCAACTGTGCTCTTACTCCAGAAGAAATTAAGTCTTTCCGTTTCTCCTAACTGGTGGCAAATACCATGGGAGAACTGGTGCTTTCACCGATTTCCATTTTTCTTCACTTATTGCACACAGATTTGAAAATCAGGCCAACTGGGAAGACCAGCTGCTTGCATCCCTTTTTCCAGTACTGTCCCAGCCGCTGTTCCCTCCTGCCCCTCTGGCTGGGTCTGGCTCTCCTAGAGCCCAGCCTTGCCAATCCCATACAAGTTAGCAGAATTCCCATACCGAATACTTTCCTAACCTATAAACTAGTGCACCTTTCAATTCAGCTAAGTAAACACTGTAAAATGATCTGAAATAGGGAAAACTTAATTTCTGGTCTTATAAATGAGTTTGGTTGTGGTTTTTTTTCAAAAAACAGCATAATTGGTGATGAACAGTTTTTGTGCCTTTGGACTTGACTATGCTTGCACCATATGTCGAGTGGGAGTATTTTGAAAACTTTTGGGGGAGGAGAAAAGTAGTCCTAGAGGGAAATATTTCTCTAAAGATTTATTTTGATCGAATCTCACGGTGAGACACTGTATAATGTGATGCCCTTGTTAATGGTGTTAGAATCAAGGCCCCTCCTGCATCTCTGAGAGCATAACTAGCTTTAATGTCGAAGGAGAAGATTCCTCCAAAAGATGCCATGCCAAGGGGAATGTGTTTCCCCCAGGCTGACAGAGACACCCACAAAAATTGCACTCCTGTTGTTGTGCTATTTACCATCACAAAAAAATATTTCACATTGAGCATTTCGTCCCACATGCCACCTATACGTAGCAGAAAATGTTTTTCATGTGTTTAATGGTTTCTGTCCTTTGCTTTTAGAGAGCGAACCAGTGTTAATTACTAGAATAAAGAAAAAGCGGCGCACAGGAGAGGGGAGGCAGATGAAGGCAGGGTTTGGCACCAGCTCTTTGGGTTCAGGGAGCTCTGTGGCCTCTCACACCCCAATTCACGCCTTTTTCTGACAGCTTTTTTCACTGGCATCTCTTCCTTGCAGGTGCAGAGCGAAGTGCACTTTTAATGCAGAAATGGATCAAAAATATTAGTTAAAACTAATTATAAATTATATATCAGAGATGGAGATTTCTTTGCTAATACAATGGGATTGCCGTTTCCTTTTGGTTGTGGTTTTTTTTTTTTTTTCCCCAACACTCAAAGAAAGTTATTGCAATCTGTTGATAAGCATCAGCACATCAGCATGGGCTGGGAGTGATATTCCAGTGTGCACTTCTCTTGTTAAAATACTTTCCAAGTGCTGCTGATTTCTTCTTTTTCAAAGATGACTGCCCTTGCTCAGTATCTCTGTGGGGTTTTTTCTGATTTTTTTTTTTATTATTATTATTTTAATGAATATAACTTCTTGGATCAGACAGAATTTCAATGTGTACATTTGCTTTGTGGTACTTTCTAATCTGTCTAGACTGATTTGCAACTCAAATACTAAGAAAATATATTTATGAATGTAGTACTTAATGAAACCATAACGTATTTCAGAGGAAATATTCAGAGACAGCCAACATTTTTGCATTGTAAATGCGCTGTGTTTCTTCTTATTATTTTCCTCTATTCATTATTACACTTGCAAACAACCTATTATTGATAATTAATATTAATTTCATACACTTAATTGACAGTATTACCAGGGGGTGACTAGATCAGCTTCCCAGTATTAAATAATTTTTACCAATTTGTACTGCTCAGCTTGCTGCTTTGCTGATTTCCCAGTTGCTTCATCTCTTCTGCATCCACAGCCAGACACAGGGGGAATCAGAGCGGTTCAAAATCAATAGATCAGCAGCCAGAGTGAGTAGAAAGATGCGCCTTTGCTGCGTGACCATGCGTCTCCAGTGGAAGAGCGATGAGCCTCACTGTATTTGATCGCCCATCCACGTGATCCATCTTTCCACTGGAACACCAGATGTTTGCACAATATATTGCTCGGATCCATCGCGTGGATGGTAAGCACCGTTAAGAAAGTACAATTTTTGTCTAGTCATAAGCTTGCCTGCTCAGCTCAACAACCCCGTGTCTTCAGTACCCTGTTGTATTCTCTTCATTGCCTTGTTTCATACCACTATATTTGCTGATTTGCTGTGGGAACACATTACGCTAATATTTCCATGTTCAAGCAGGATGGCAAAAATGAATGGTCAGGTGGCACTTCTCCATGCCTCTGTGGAAGAGCTCAGAGAGACCCCAAAAAAAATTATGGAAAAAAATATTTGTGCTCTAGAACTGAGACCAAATATTCTGCTTTCCATGTGGGAAGGAGTGGTAGTTTTCTGGACAAAGCCCTCCAACTTTGGGATTTTATTTTATCTTTTAAAACAAATTGAATTTGTAAAGGCTGTTTTTCTGTAACATAAGAATGATTACTCCTTAAAGTGCATTCAAGGATGGTGATCTTACTACATGGGTGGTTCTGGAGCACAAAGACCTGTGCGAGCACCACAGACGCTCAGGAACCACCTGCATTACATGCAGCAGGTCAGTAACAGCCCCAAAAAGTTGCTGTCTAAAACCAGCACCGCCGTACGCAGCAGAGCATCCCACCACACTTTTGCCTGCACCCCAATTAAAGGTTTTCTGGGTTTTTTGGCTCCCATAGAGCGAGCTTTGCTGAAGCACACCCGGCTGGGTGCAGAGTAGGTTGAAACCCTCCCATCTCCTGGTGGACAACATTTTTGGCCCTTTTGCTTCCATCCCTCTTATTCTCCTCTTTCTCCTCCCTCAGTTTTGCAGAGCAGAAGGAGCTTTCCCTGCCCAGGAGGGCAATGGGGGCTTGTCATCGCGGAGCTGGGATGCCACACACGGAGCTGCCTCGTGCAGAGCGGCCGCCCTGGGGAAACCTGGCCCTAATTGGGAATTTCATGATATTTCAACACGGGAGGTAAATGACAGACATGGCCCAAGAAAGAACGTTTAATTCCTGCGACCGGGTTTAAGTGGCTGTGAAACCTTGTGGGACTTTGTTTTTTCTTCTTTTTTTTTTTTTAAATGTCTGGTTTTCATAAAGCATTTGGGATGTAAGGTTTGCAATGGCCGATTTAACCGTGTGCCTTCCCTCCCCCAACAGCCTGATTCTTCCTGTCCTCTTCCCCTGTGTTGAGGTATCTCAGTCCCTGCTGGCTACTGCATATTAGTTAACTTTAAATTATATATTTCTATTTAAGTGATACTACTCCTGGTTTGGTGCCTACACTACATTTTTTAATCCTTTGCAACATATAATATTTTATGTATATAGTTTTTTAATAGTCTATTACAAAACAAATAAAAAAGCATGTTAGTGATATAGCAGAAACTAAAATGAATATCAATGACATCATTATATTTGATGCCTTGTTTTTACTTTTCATATACTTGTAATAACTGCCGTTTTAATGACCTGTTATTTTCATTACCAACTATCAGATCAGAATTGATTTTAAAATGAAAACATAGTGTAATTTTCTTGAGTAATTCATTTGAGGTAATAGTAGGAAAGAATATATTTACTGATTTTGCATATTTTATTTTCACAGCTCTTTTTAAGCACAAGTTACTTCAAGTTCAGCCTTTGAGCAGCTCACAAGAGCACAAACCTTTTGTTTGGGACTTTCTTCCTGAATGAATATCTTCATCGTTTACAGTTAGCAGAAAGGAGCGTTATCTTTGTTCTTCTGCCAGGAGAATATATGTGTAAGTACAGTGATTCACGGTGACAATCAGAAGTTTTACTGGGGGTAGGATGAGACATTTAGAGCTGTTTGGATCTCCAGGTTCTCAGGCAGCAAGACCCTGCTTTGTGACGATACTGGGAGCTTTAGCTTTAGAGAAAAGTTGATGGGATTGGATTGGACCCTACTCAATGAAATATTGTTTTTCAAGGGGGTTTTCTTTCATTTCCGAATCCACTCAAAACTTTTCTTATAAGTTCATCAATAATGATGATCTGTTCTTTAAAGAATTTACTGGTATCACCACGACAAAGCTGGACATTAGCCAGCAGTCTATTAAATACAGTGCCCGGCAAGGAGAGAGTTGAATTTTAGAGGGCATTACTCTTGTATTTCTATCAATTCATCTATGTATTGCTTTGAAATATATGATATGGTAACCATTAGTTCACTTATACTTTAATCAGTAAGTCTGAGTTGGTAAAATAGATTATAGCTGCCTATAAACTGGCTTGGTTAAAAAGGGGAACTTTCTAAGTCTTCAAAACTTTTTGATTAAATTTAATTTTTACATGAATCTACCAGATGCAGAGCTGGAGTGCAGTTCTTGGTGGCTCTTGGCATTTGTGTTAGTGTGCCACAGTGCCACAAGTGTCTGGAAGGAACAACAGATCCAAAAAGCCCCAGACACAATGTTATAGGTGTAATTCAGGTATTGCCTCTGATAGAAAAAATACAAAGGAAACTTTCGAACAGTCTGTAGTCTGAAATATACCTTGATGGTTCATTACAAAACCACTTCTGGGTATTATTTAGGGTACAACTTAAAAAAATGTATTTTTAGTCAAGGAATGAGAAAGATGCATCCTCCGAGAAGTTACTCCACAGTGACTTTGATTTTCTTCCATCTTTCAAAAAATGTAGCGCTGGCAACTCTTGAAGATGAGGCTTAGTGGAGTTCTTGTCTGAGCTGGTGGGATTTGGTTCATACTGATGGTTTCCTTAAATAAAAATAGTGCTTGAGTTTTTCAAGACCCGTAAGTTGATGAATAAATCCTTTCCCCTTCATCCCATGCATTGGTTCACAGCACTACTGGTGGTGTTACTGTCCATTCTGTAACACATTTGATGTTTGTGAGTTTATCTGAATAAGGAGTGACAGTAGGAAGGGTTAATCTTTTTTCTTGGTCACCAGGCACACTGTGCTGTTTCTGAAGGGATACATTAGCAGAATACTGCAAATATCCATTTTGGGCCCATCCTAAAGATGTCTTCTTGTAACATCTTACTGGTTTTTCATTTGATACCCCCTCTGTTTGCCCCTTTTTACCCAGTTTCCATCATTTTCCAGGTCCCAGCAAGCACCAGGAGGTCTGCAGTCTCCCACTACTCTTATTTCTTGGTGCAACATCAACTGCATAAATATAAGGATCTTCCAGGTAAAGATACCTGGTGTTGGCTTTTCCTCTCTCTGTTTTAACCCTGGTCTTGCATTTGTTTTAAAAAGTTGGTAGTAGCAGGGGATCCTGAGTCATCAGAACAGATTCGTTTTGTAGACAGCTTTGTATGCAAAATGAGGATAGTTCCTCAAATGAGTGGTGGTGGTGGTTAAAGGCATTGTACTACACGTACATAAATCACAAGGGTATTGGAGAAGTTGGTCTTTCATGTTCATAGCTGGTCATGCCACAATACAGACTTTTCTGGGAGGAAAGGGCTGTCCGCAACAGCCCTGGGAGCCACAAAGTTTGTAGCTTACACTGATTTGGGGGACTCCACAATAATACCCACTGCTATTTCTCAGTAGCCCTTCTCGCCTTTCTTCTGCTGAGAGAAATGTTGAAATGTAGACCCCGCTAACAGGGTGAAAAGATCTTTTTTCTCTCTCTCCATTAAGGTTTCTGGCTACTCCCTGGCCATCAAAACCTGGTAATTTGTGGGGTGCATTGAACTAAAACCTGCTGTTATCCCACTTTTAGGGGGACCTTTCAAACCACCATGAGTGGTGGCTGGAGGGGCTCCAAGCCCATCCCGGCTGCAGGCTCGCTGCCTGCACTTAGGCTGGCTCCTTTGATCCTCTGTCTGTTTACATGTGTCTGTCTGTCTATTTATGATTTGATATCACCATCCATCGTAGTTCAAAGAAACTTGGTTCTCCATTACTTGCTCCTGTGTTGCACCTCACACTGGGGAGAAATTCCCCAGCACTAGCAGCAGCGTTCATCTTCAAATTTCTCTTTAAATTTCTCCCCTGTGGTGCCTGAGGAACATTGCTGGGGACTAAGCTGCTGGGATGGTGCAGCTGGTGCCTATCACATCACCCTGGCTGAGACTCTAGGATATGGGGCTGGAGAACTAATAAGTCACACTTCATCACTTCTCATGTAAAATTGCTCAGGAATAACAAAGCCCCCAGTGCAGCTGCTCCTTTTTTGGATTACCAAAACTCTGCTTGTGGTAGGGTCTTCCCATGTATTCACGGGATTGGATCTACCTAAGAGACTAATAATGCATCCAGAGCTGGGGGTCGTGGGGCGTGTTTGGAGCCTGGCTGAAGGAGGTGTAAATTGTCTGTGTTCATGGGCATTCATTAACGTACTGTAACTGGCTTATGACACACAGTGAAATTAAGATGCGATATATTTAGAACAGATAAAAAGAAAAAAATATGCACAGTGTTTAATTGGCCTATAAAACTCACTGTTATGTGTCAAAGCAAAGCAGACAAGCTTACGGTGGTCTGAGCAGGCTTTGAGGAGCTTGTGGGAACAGGAGTGGTGTCCCCAGCAGCACAGCTCTGTGCCAGTAGTCTCCAAAAAACTCTGGTTTTTTTGCATCTTGGCTTAAAAACTCTGAGAACTGAAGGAAACTTGTAGTCTCTGTTTAGGTTTCCTAATTTCCAGTGGAATATCTACTGCTGGTCAGTGTTGGAGATGGGAGAGTTGGGTGAGTCGCTGGGACCTTCTGGTCAGGTGATTATTTTTTTTTTGCTATGTCATGCCACCTGTGTCTTTGGTTTGTGGCGTCATCTCTTCCTTTTTGACTATTTTAAAGGCGCGAATTAATATTGTGCTGGTTTTGTACTCTCATTACAGACATTGCCTTCAGAACGGATTCATGCTTTGCCACTTTCTGTTCTCGTTACAGTGTTTGTTATGAGAATGAGATATCATAATTTTAATGCCCAGTATAGCCTGTGAAAGACTATAAACATTTAATAGACTCATAAACATAGACTTTAACCTTTTCAATATTCTGTAGCTGGATTGGCCCTCGCTGCACTGTGTCCCCACAGGTTAGCCCTGCGAACACGAGGGATGGCCGCGCCGAGTGAATCAAACAGCAGAAACCCCGAAAAGGTCAAAGCAGCGCAGTTTACTATTATCTTCCTTAGAATATATGAGGCGTTACAATTCTGATACCGCATTTTTGTGGCTTAGGTTGAGGCAAGAGGAAGAAATGGCATGGCATAAATCTCTTCTGAAGACAGTCATTGTAATGGGGATGGAAACGAGCACCCACTGAACTCAACCCTTTTAACTCTCCTGTGGCCACGCTGGGTGTCTGCCCTCCTCTCACCCCATCTCCTGGCTTGTCCTACCTTCAATATACACAAGAGGTAGCAGCAACTCAGAAAAAAATGTGTATGTGTTTTCTTTAGGATATTAGGAAAGCCTCCCTCAAGACTTCCCTGCTAAAATAATTGTTTGGTATTTGTTCATTTGTATAGAACAGCAAGAAGTATTTTATAGTCAAGGATGAAGAATGTTACAGAGCAGAAAAGTGTACACAGTGAGTTTCATGCTTCAGATGTGGGGTAGTTGAAGATCATCTGAAATTGGTGTGCAGCATTGCATTGGTTTATGTCCATTTGCTGACTTTAATTTTTAATCTGGATTTAGAATGAAGGTATGGTAACAGGTGTTCTCTTTTACTCAATTGGGTTTAAATTGCTCCACACACTATTTTTGTCCAAGGAATGGCATTTGGAGCAATTCAATAGTGCTTGTTCTGAGGAAACAAAAAGCCCCTGCACAAAGGGTTGAGAGCCAGCAGTGAATACTAGATGTGCAGGTTGCTGTGCCTCTGACAACCGGCTCCATGGTGTCGGATGCAGGAGAGTGCAGATCGCAGGGAGGGGAACCCAGGACCTTACCCACCTTGGGTGTTGTACTCGTCTGAATCCCACCTTGGGGTGGCTGCAGCAGAACAGGGGCCACCATTTTCCCAGGTTCAGCTGAGACAGGCCAAAGCAATGCTTAGTCACGAAGGTTCTCCACCATGAGGAACTGAAAGCTCAAAAATCACGATTTGTAATTTTCTTGTAAGCTGGCCTGAAAAATCTCTGAACTTCAACTTTGTACTTGAAATCTAATCCTGTTATAACTATCTTACTATGCAACTGCATATTTTTCTGAGAAAACCAGTGCCAGTCACATTACCATGTATTCATTTCTATATAGATCTTGTTACAAAAACAGATTTTCTTAGGCTGTACTACAGCTTTACTATATTATGAACAATACATAATAGTAAAACCTATACTATTACTTTTTCCATTAAAAAGTTATCATGGCTGTATAATTCTGGGTCTGTTACATCCTCTCTGTGCTGTGGTTATGAGAAGTTCTTGCTGAGCAGGGCAGGATTTCATCTTTATAAGGTGCCGTGTCGTTCCTGCACTCCTGTTGGGTTTGTGTAGCATCACCTACAGAGAGATTTGTCTCCCCTATTGAAAAGCAGGATTGTTCAGAAGGATTCAACCCTGCAAAACCTTTACATGGACAGAATTCCTACTGCTGACTTATTTCCTTTGTGAAGAAGCTGTATCAAAGGTAATAAAGTTTTAAATCAATAGTCTAAACATATGCAGAGCTGTAATCTTCCTGTAGATTTAGTAATCCCCTGTGATATTTACAGGACAGTTTCAGCAACTCAAAATTCCCGCACTAAATTGGCATTTCTTAGGTCTAAGAGATCTGCTATGTCCATACAGTGTGCATGGAGCAAGGAGCAGCACAGTATCACAAACTCGTGTTTGATAGCATTTGTATGTATGCATTAGCAACTCCATTTTCAAGATTTAGGGAAAGAAAAAAAAAAAAAAAAGGCTGTGGCTAATTTTCCCTGCCTGCAAGTGTTTTCTGGCAGAACTTTGGGGGGTTTTTTTAATTTTTTTTTCCTTTTCTCCTCTCCAGTATGGAGCCTTGGAGAGCCTCATGCAACGCCAGCCCCTGCTTGTCCCCAGTAACTGCACAGAATTTGTGCCACGGAGTCAGACCCCCAGCACCTGCTGGGCGCCTTTCAAGCTGCTTTAACTGGATCACAAGTTCCTAGCTGTAGATAGATGTAACAGAGACTAATCCCATAATCTAGACAGAAGTACAAGCCCTGAACGGGGAGCAGCTCGTGTTACTTCCATTTGCACTCCAGCCGACATGGCAGGAGGAGTTTAGACCTCGTCATTCCCCTGCCTCGAGCCACTTTCTGGTGAGTGAGATCTGTGAGCTGATTTTTTTTTTTTTTTTACTATTTTTTTTATTCCTTCCCAAAGTCTGAAGATGAATATGCAAAACAAAACTTCTTGCTTTGGCCAAAAAGGAAAACAACTCCAGTTCAGAGATGGCACTTCTGTGTTGGGTAAATAGTATCTGTACTTGAGGTGCAGAAGTCAAGAACTGGCATCGTTTAAAAAATAAAATAAAGTCCATCGGCAGAATAATTGGAGCAGCTTTTTCAGTTCCTTAATAGTAGCCGGGGTGAGAAGGGCTGCTGCCCTGCTTCTCACAGTTACTGCTTGAAATATCCACATTTTAAAAAATACTTGTGCACCAGCATACTCCTCAGTGTTGTTCCAGCGCTGCTCTGTGCCGGGAGAAGATTGATCAGGAGCGGCGTGGAGCTGCAGAGCCAGGACCCAGCAATCGATGGCACTGCCAAACCAGAGCCAGCAGAAATGATATTTACCGTTAGCTTTTTAACTTCTTGTTGACAGGCTCTTCCCAGTGACAGTTCTTCCTCGCTCTCCTCTTTCCATCCCCTTCCAAGATTTAATACTGTTTTACCATTTTAATTAAGGACGTGATTCTACAAATATTTACAAGCCGGCGTAGCACGTAGTGCTCGCTGTGAATCAGCAAGCCACAGAGCCTTGTACAAATCCCTTCACAAGCACGTGTAAACCATGGTACCATTCACATCACTGCCACGTGAAACGGTAGTTTTACAGCCTCTTGCTTACCCTGCTTTCCCAAATCTTAAAAACTCAACCAAGAAATGTACTGGTCCTCAGCATACAAGTCTGGCTTTCTTTTCATTACATTAAAACAAAAGTTATGTAGTTTGGCCCTTTCCATATCTTACAGTGTTTGCAAAAATAGATGCTTATTGCTTTAATAAAGGTTTTGATTTGGAAATTATTTACCATTTAGACTTCATATGCTTTAATTGCTTTTGATTCTTCAGAATATATATAATGGAAAGCAGCTGAAAGACTGGGGCTTAAAAATGGGCTCTTGCACATTTGAAGTAAATTTTATCCTGCAATCAGTCATAAAGATCTTAACTGCAGCTATCGCATATCCTAAATATGTAATTGCTGTGGAGCCTTTCCAGTCTATTGGTTACAGGACGCTAGAAAAAGGGGAAGCCGAGTACAAATGTAGGCCTGATGTCTGTGAGTATTTTTGGGGATACTCAGCAGGACTGGTCACTTGCCTAAACTCTTGTATATGCTTTTGTTCTAGGATGGGCTCTTGGAATTAGATTGTGCAAAGACACGAATAATTTCATTTGCATGGAGGAGCTCAGTGGATTACATGGGAGCTGTTCCGGTGAGTAAAGTGGTCA
Organism: Limnodromus scolopaceus; assembly: GCA_028565335.1. Taxonomy (NCBI): domain Eukaryota; kingdom Metazoa; phylum Chordata; class Aves; order Charadriiformes; family Scolopacidae; genus Limnodromus; species Limnodromus scolopaceus. Next base: position 14,850,247 of record JAOXNO010000063.1, on the reverse strand, counting down.
ATTGTATCTGGGTTTTGGGATCAGGCCCTTGGCCGAAGGGCACCCCCCCCCAACCCCACATGCTCCCCGGCTCCTGGGGAACGGACTTATATTTTAAACGTACTTCCATCCACGTTTGGATCTGCCCTAAAAATCAGTGGTGATTTAGGTACATGGATGCAGGCGCAATAGGACCAGGTTCTCTGGTCTGCTCTCCCTGAGTCTGTGGAGTTGCTACTTAAAGAAAGAAAAACTGAGAATACTTAATTTTGAGGGATTTTAAAAGCATCTTGGTCAAATGTAGCCTAGGTACATGTCGAATGGTCCATATTCTGAATGATTGATAAAGACCACTATGAAGTGAGATAGCATCTCTGCTTACTTTTAGTAATTTTTGCTTTCAAGTGAACCCCCTCCAGTGGTCCTTTAGAGGGGAGGAGAGCACAGCTTGAGAATATTTGAAATTTATCCCGAAGGAAGCCTCAGTTTCTCTTTTTTTCATATAACATAAAAAAGCAAAGGAGATTCAGCCTCAAAATTTGTTAAATATGTTTAACACTCTCCATTAAAATCACAAAAGTGGTGTAATTCATTGTTATCAGAGAAATGCTTTCTTTCAACCCCTTCTTTAAAGGACTGTGTGAGATATTTCTGTACTAAATTAGTATCTTCCATTAGTGTGAATGGCTGATAAGTACACACCATAAATTCTTCGTGCTGGGAGACACGTGTGTGCAGGGGATGCAAAGGTAAGGCCACTTTGGTCCTCCAAGGAGAGGTGAGAGAGGGCTGCCATAAGCCCAGGGGTTTGCAGAGGTTGCTGAGATAGATGCTCGATGGTGGGCAGCTTATATAAAGCCTGGATGTGCTCATTCTGGATTTACTTTATTATAACAAAAACCAAATTTGGAGCCTCTTGTTCTTATGATTACACCCCGTGCTTCTTTCCACCCCCTCTTGAGTTCTTTTTTTAATAATTTCCTAAATTCGGAAGATAACCTAATCCGTGACTGTGAAGCTGAAGTTTCTCTTCCTGCCCTTGGTTTGGTGGGACTCTGGGATGCTGAGCATCCCCAGCCACCCTGCTCTGCCCGGCTGCGCTTGGCACCCCGAGGCCTCCCCACGCACAGGGTGTGTGATGGGCAGCAAAGAAGACAACAGTGATCTGTACTTAACATTAGGTGGCACAAAAGAGTTTCCTTTTGCTCGCAGGAATACTGAAATATATGGGCACTAACGAGCAGAGATTTTCTTTTCTTTAAATGACATTCTCCTTCCCTATTTTTTCCAGCTTCCAAGTAGTCTTTGAAGTACTTCTGTTGAGCAACTTACTTGATTCCGTCTTTCATTGCATCTCTTTGGTCTCTTAAGATAATTTGTTTTAAAATAACACATAACTCAGCCCTCGCTGTAGTTGTATTTACAGAACAGACGAAGGGCTCTAAAACAGGCTAATTTCAGTGAAATGCTTTCTGTCCTTCCTCCAAACCAACGCTGGCTGTAAGAGTTTTACCTCTGGGAACCCGGAGCGCTAAGAGCCAGCGTGATCACATAGCGTGTGTTTTAACATGAAGGTTGTCCTCCGTGTCCTTAGCTGGGGCTGTTTACAAACCACGGCCATTGGCTCCTGGTTTGGTAGCCACACTACTTGGTGCACATGTATTTTGTTTATAGAATAGACTGAGAAATATGATTTTGGGGAAGGTATAATTCTTTCTCCTTCTGCTGTAATCCTTTCTGAAACGGTTGCAGGTTGGTGTCCCGCTGCGGACGCAGCCGGGCTTTGCTGCCCCAGCGCAGGGGGAGGCACAGGCCCGTCACCCCCAACACCACCGTGTCTGCGCGGTGCTGCAGCTTGCACAGATTTACCAAAAAAAAAAAAAAAAATCAGTTTTATGGTTAAGAAACGGAGCATCGCCCACTGTTTACATCTCCAAATCCCTCTCGCTAACAGGTATGGGACTGTGTGTTTGCTGAAACTGGCATGGGAAGGTGCCCGTCCACTCGTGCTCCTGCTGCTGCTCGGTTACTATAAAGACAAGGGAGCTCCCTCCTCGCTTCAGTCGCTTCTCGGGTCTCCTAAAGGTAATTTTCCCTTCCCCTAAACTGTTGACAGAAGGGTTGGTTATTGTTTTCTCCAAGGTTTAGCTTCAAAACGGGGGAAAGAAAATAAAATAAAATAAAAAAAAGGCCATTTCGCTGGTGATACCGTGAAGTTTGCCGCTTTCTGCCTCCCCCCGCAGCACCCACCCTCCTCCCTGCGCCCGGCCCGGCTGCCGGGGATGGAGCTTCCCCGTTTCACCCCATTAGATGTGATTAACTGTTATTGTTCCTCCCGAACACGCCACTTCCCGCCCAGGGGGAGCGGGGGGCGGCCCGGGGGGGGG
>JAOXNO010000063.1:14746053-14842113 GCA_028565335.1 Limnodromus scolopaceus | reverse complement strand
CCCGGGGCCCCCCCCCCCCCCCCGGTTTGCTCGGACCCGGCGGGCAGAGCCCCGTCGCCTCCTCTCCGCACCCGCGCTGCCCCGGCGGGGCCCCGAGTGCGCGGGTGCGGAGCGGCGGCGGGGAGAGCCAAGCCCTTGGTACCTCCGACCCGCGCCCGAGTTAAAAAATGACCTTTGCCTGCATAATTTTGGAGGTAACCTAGCTGCGTAATTATATTTGCACTTCCAGAAGACTGCATCAGAGTTCCCTTATTGGTTTGAAATTCCATTAAATATATTGCAAGAGCTCCTAGGTTAAGCTTGATTTAAATTTGCATACATTTTCATATATTTAGCAGAAATAAAAGAAGGCTTGCAGCTACCAGAAAGTCATTAAGGCATTAGTTTCTCTGAGAAGACAGATCTGAAGAAAATTCAAGAAAATGAGAAAATAGATATAAATAAGGTGAGAGCGCTCCTCTGATTCCTTTAAAGCCGGGTAGCATCGCTGTCCTCATTATAATAATAATAATCACAATAATTTCTCGACGGGGCTCGGGCAGGGCGCAGCCTGCGAGAGGGGGCAAAGGCAGAGCGGGGTGCGTTGCTGGAGGCATATCGCGATATATCGGGGAGGCTGCGGGTCCCCCGGTCGCATCCCCGGAGGGCGGCCGCCGCGCTGCGCACCCGCGCCCGCTCCGCGCCTGACGCAGCCCCGGGTGTGTGTGTGTGTGTGTGAAACTTGGAAAATAAATAAATTTTTAAAAAAAACCGAAATAAAGTTTGCAGGCGGCGGGGGAGCGGGGTGTGAGCGAGCGGCGCTGGGGAGCGGGGGGGTCGGCGGGGAGGTCGGGGGGGGTGAAAAATGTCTCCGGGATATCTCCGTTGGTGCCGGCGAGCTCTGCCAGCGGAGCGGCGGCGCTCAGCACCGCGGCCGAGCGCGGGGGAAGGCGGGGAGGGCAGAGAAAGAGTTATATCAGGACCCCTCTTGCTTTTTTGGTTTTTTTTTTTTCCCCCTTTCTTTCCTTTCTCCCCACCCTCTCCGCCTTCACAAGCTGCTCGAAATAAATATCACCGGAGCCCGCGGAAGAAAGAAAAAAAAAAAAAAAAGAAAGAAATCCGCACTGTATAAAAACGTAACTAAATTATTTAAAATTAATTTGCACTTTAACTTCCGAAACAATTTTTCAAATCCCATTGCCCGTGAAAATAGATGTTCAGATCCGCCGTTTAATTAAGGCAGAGTCTCTAGCAGGGAAATAAAACCCCGAACGTCCCATTTTAATATTTGTTGCAAATGTATCTAAGGCAGAGCCCGTCTCCGCGGCACTCCGCTCCTGACGGAGGAGACTCTCATCTCGCCTATAGGAGAGTATGGTGTATTTTATAGTGTTTTTATCTGCATATAGTTAAATCTTCTTGCTGTTCTAACTAATCTGCTGGAGAGGGTTTCTTTAGCTCTTTCCTGTCAGTCTAACTTCCCAAGTGTAACAGATGCCGCTCTCAAGCGGTCCTTTCTGCTGCTTTTCTTTATTCCGCCTCGCATATTTCTCCCCATGATCTGGGTTTCCATAGAGAGAGGAATAAAAGGGGGACCATGGCCACAAATCCCCTGCCCCATGCAGAATAAAAGAGCCTTATTCAATAGACGACCCCGTCTGGACATGGGAGAAAAATAAGTACATGCAAAGCTACTGTTGCAAGAATTTGTAACTTATTTTTCATAGACTGAAACCCATTAAAGTTTAAAAAAAAAGTTTCTGGGTTTGGACCCTGCACTCCAGCCTTCTGTCTCTGGGTGCCTCTGCACTGGAGGGACCCGCGTTTCCCCAACAAATAACTCGCTTTAATATCTTTTTTTTTTCTTTTTTTTTCCTTTTTTTTTTTTTTCCTGCTAAATCTTTGGCATGAAAAAGATCGCACAATAGCTGAAGGCAGCCTACCGTCTTGGGGCAGCTAGAAGTCGCTATAGAGAAACCCCCCGCTTTGAAGTGGAGGAGCTGTAATTGTGTCGAGTCCCCCTCGCACAGGCGGGACAGAGGGTTTCGGGGGGTCACCCGTGTGCGTGGCTCAGACGTCCCTTCCCCTCCGTGGGCAGCGGCGGCGGCACCCAGGCGTAGAGCCGGCGGGGCGGTGGCGTCTCCGGCGGGGCAGGGACGGTGGCTCTCCCCGGCACCAAACCCACAGAGTCCCCTTTAAGAGCTATAACTAAAACGCGGGGTGCGTCTGTGCGTGCGTGTGTGTGTGTGTTTCTAACCGGCCCTATAGGCGCCTCTCTATAGGTAGAGACCTCAGAGAGAGAGAGACCAGAAGCGGGAGGAACGGGTTTATTATAGTGGCAGAGCTGATTTTATTATATTTTAGAGGGTTGTGGTTTTTTGTTTTTTTTTTCCTCATTGTTCATCTACGGGAGGGGAAGAAAAAAAAACAACAAAAAAAAAGGTCTAAAAGGGGTTCGTTTTGATTGTGTTTAATACAGCATGAAGCTCGGAGCGGTAAGCTGTGGCTCGGTGTCATGACCTCTATATTGAAAACTTCACCTTCAACACAAGTTCACTTTAGCGACAGGACGAGTTAGATTGCGCTTGGTGGGAACAAGTGCAAATTTAAAAACAGAGTCAATCATAACGGGGGTGGGGGTTGGGAAAGGGCAATTTAACCGTTTCTGGAGCCAGGAGTTAAGGTTTGCGTTGTGTACATCCAGGCTCTGGTGCTAACGCTGAAGCCCAGCTCAGCCAGCAGGGCTGAGAAACTGGCTCCTGGATCTCCGGAGACGCTTTGTGAAAACCTAACCTGCATGGGGAAGGTTAGGAAGAAAAGAGGAATTTACAGAGTATTAGCAGAAATTAGCCAATACCGACACACGCTCAATTAGTTCTTTTTTTTTTTTTTTTTTTTTTTTTGTGGTCTCTGTTGGCTGCTCTTGAACGTGAGTAAATGCTGTGCAGGGAGAGAGGAGGGAGAGCCACCACAGCCACACTGCCATCTCAGGAGCCACAGCCAGGAGATGGACTGACAGATTGCAAATTAAAATAGTCCTAATGTAAGAATGAATGCAGCCCCCCCAAATCTCTCCCAGCACCAGCCCGTTAGTAATAAGCCCGGCACGGAGGGAGCGTTGCTGCGGCTGGGCTGGTCCTGCACCCGGAGAAAGGCTAGGCAGGGACAATAAAGCCAGTCCCGGGCAGAGAAAATCACAAGGTAAATGGCATTTGTATTCTAACTGCTGCGGTTTCCCAAGCGTTTTGGGCGAGTCCTCGCTCCTCTGCTCGAATCGCCTATTATTGTTATTATTAATGTGTTTTTTTTCCACGTTGTTAATGTTTGAAAAATGTACTTGCTGGGGGAAAAAAAAATGTCGTTCATTTGTGCGCTACCACGTCATGTTCAGGTCACTGTTATTTTTTCGCTGGGTTGGTTTGTGGCAGGTATTGTCTCCAACATTTGGTTGACTTGCAGCCGAGAGAAAAGAAAGATATATATTCCGGGAAGTCTCTCCAAAGTGCACATTTTTACCGTGGGACCGGTCTTGCCGTTTATTAAATCCACGTATTGAAACGTCGGGTTTTGTGGTGTCTAATCGAGAAATATGGTCGGGGAAGAGGGAGCCGGGGTGAGGGGGGGTCCGGCACAGGCTCCTCGCCGGCGGCCGGTCCCTTTCCCGGGCGGTGCTTGAAGTGCATGCCAGCTTTTAAGGTCACGTTAGGAGTTAATAGATCTGCACAACAATGCGGATCACTTCCCTTTTACGTAGGCACTTTCCTCACCGTGCCATTCAAACAGGCGTGATGACAAGAATGCGCTTGTTTCACCCCGGACCGAAATCCCGTGGGTTTGATTTTGTTTTGGTGTTTTGGGTTTTTTTTTTTTTTGGGGTTTTTTTTTGTTTTTTTTTTTTTTAAATTTCTTTTTTTTTTTTTTTTTTTTTTTTGCGAAGTGTGTTCGCTCCCAGCAAAGAGGGGCGAGGCGGCTGGCGATGGGCAACAGCCCCTGAGTGCGGGGGGGGAGGACACGGATCCAGCTCCCTTTCCAAATCAGAGGCCACCCTGCCTGTATTCCAGCAATAATTCAAACACAATTCCTGAGCGGAGAGATTTCTGCTCAGACATATTTACAGGAAAGCGGGTTGGATCTGAAAACGCACTAAATGGCATGCTATTTAACCTCTGTTGACTAATGAGACATTGAAGACAAATAGCTCTATTCCTTGGATGACAAATACCTGCACTGTTGTTTGTTAGCTTACTGAACAATTTCAATGCGGTTGGGGTGTGTGTCTGTGTTTTGTTTTGTTTTCTTAAACTATATGTTTTCCTAGCTTTACCATTCACCCAGCGATGCTCCTGATTCTGCAGAGGGATCTAAGCCTCTCTTGCACTTTGAAGCGCCTCCTCACTCCTATAAATTTACATTTATAAATACGCGGATGGGACCTCTAATTCTTTGTTTTCTCACAGAGGAAATGTTTACGGCTGGGTGGAAAGTTTGCTCCGCGTCTCATTCAGGTCGCGCCAACCAAAAGCTGTTGTGAAAGCGGGACCGTCAGGCCGGGCTGCGTTGCAAAAAGATGTTTCCTTCGCGAATCGCGCTCGGGCGACGCAAGAAAGTGCGGGGGCACATGGGGCAGTCCGGGTTTCGAGCCTGTGCAGGTGGATGCTTTGCCACAGCCCCCTCTCTCGCGTGGGGACACGAGTGGCGGGACTCCCCGGGCAGCAGACAAAGGCTTTGCCCACGCCTGAGCTCGGACCACCCCATCTCCCTCCGAAAAGCCCGAGCGTCCCCCGCCCGGCTCTGGCGCACCGAGTCCCCTTCCGCGGGGCGGAGGAGCCGCGGGGAGCCCCGGGCACGGCGGAGGCTGCGTGGGGTTCGGAGGATGGGAATGGCGGGCGGGCGGGCAGGCAGCACGTCGGCGCAGTCCCCGGGACAAATGGAAGTGCCCACGGGAGAGTCTCCGTCAAAGGGGGAGAGGCCGCCCCCAGCTGCGCCGCCTGCAAGAAATAGATTGGAATAAATCAAAGTCGGGGCGCTCGGGGGAGGGAGGGGGCTGCGGCCGGGCCTTGCCGGGGCAGATGGGGCAGGGGATGCCCGGTGCCGGCCGCCGCCCCCATTCCACCCGGGAAAAGCACTCCACAAACTTTTAATGAAATAACCGGCGGTATCGATTTTTAAAATTATTATTATTTTTTTAATCGTGGTTCAGGCATTGAAAAGTGTCCCTCTTGGGGATGGGGGAGGAGGGCAGAGGGGAGCAGTGCGACGCGGACTCCATTTGGGCATGGAGTTATTTCGTATTTTAGAGCATAAACGGTTTGCATGAGGGCCCTCCAGAGAGCAAGGGGACTCCGGGAGGCTGGAGCCAACCCAGCAAAGTTAGGGGTTTAGCGACGCAGGAGTTGCAGGTACCAGTTAGTAGGCCTTTCGTGGACCTCTGGGAACGTCCCTTCGCCAGGGGAACCGATGGGGGGACGGTGCCCGGGCCGTTATTGCCGCGCTCGCTAATGAAGAGCCCCGGGAAAGCCGGCTGTGCCCCTCGGACAACACATTTTTGAAGTGCCGCATTCAAGTATTTCCTATTTGCTTCTTCTCCAAACTGTTTAGAAATTACTAGTAGAGGATAAGTAAATTGCAAGTAAACCTAGTGAATTAGGATGATTCTCTATCAGTTTAATTTATGTTTTATAGTTAGTTTAGCCTTCTGATTTGATTGCCTTAGTAATGTGAATTGCCTACAGCTGCTGATGATACAGCTTTAATTCTGTTTTAAAGGTCATGTAAACATGTGCCTGTAGCATAAGGAATGCAAATTCAATTCCCTTTTAATGCTTCCTCACATTCACTTCACAGCCTTCACCTAGAAAATTAGCAGGATTTAATAGAAAACTGTTTGAATGTTATGATTTCATTAAGAGCCCCTCTCTCTCCCAGGCGTGGCTCTCCCTGGGCCACCCCACGCCCGTGACGCCAACACCTGGGCGCTTCCCACGCCCGTTTTAGGGAAGATCAGGGTGGTTTCCGCCCCGGGACAGAGTCCCCATCTTCACCTCGAAGCTTTGTTTAGCTGTAGGTAAACAAGGCGGGACTGGATAAGCCGGCGACATGGCGAATTACCCCCAGAAAGAGGCGAGAACATCAGGCAGGTGTATACCTATGCATGAGGCTATCATACAGCCGCCTGCTTCCCTTACGTCACGGTGAGAGATAGTCCTTGGAAAAGAGAAATTGGGTAAAAATATTTGGTTTTGCACGAGGTGAGATGCAGAGGCTCTCCTCATCAGCGGGAGCAGAAGCTGTGCCGAGATGCCAGGGTGATAGGCTTTAATGCGAGACGCCTGCGCCTTGAAGACAGGCGTTTTCAAATTAATTTTTAAACACAGCCAGCCCTGAGTTCGTGAGAGATTGCTTCACCCTACTGTACTCTAGAGAGAAAAAAAAAAAAGAAAAGGGAGAGCCAAAAAAAAAAAAATCCCCCCTTCCCCATGTTTCAAAGGGTTTTAGTGAAGTTGCTGGGAAGTTTAGCTGGGGAAGCCTTTGAACGGACAGGCTCTAACGAGTGGGGAAGAGCGTCAAAAAAAAGAGACTCTGGAGACGCTTTGAAAAGGGAACGATCTGTCACCGCAAAGAGAAAAGGGGTGAGGTGATTTCGGAGCCCCCTCCCGCCGCGGGGACCCGGGCGGCTCCGGGCGAGCGGGGCCGGCTGCCGCCCGTCGCCCCCGGGGAGCCCTCCCCATCCCCGGGGAGCCCTCTCCACCCCCGCCCGCACCGGGGCCCGGCGTGTCACCCCCTTCCCTGCTTGGTGTGACAATGGTGCGTTCGCCCTGGAGTCCCCCGCGGAGGCTGAAGGAGGTGAGATGCTGGAAGGGACCTGCCACCCCCCTCTCTTTCCCGTGGCGGCGAGGCGCCCAAGCTGTGCCCTTTGCGAAAACGAGTGGTTTTTGCAAAAATCTTCATATTTGTAGTAACAGCTCATTGGTGATTCTGTTAATGTTGCACACCTCATTAAATAGCCCCAAACATAAGGAGGCTTAAATGACTTTATTGAATTAAAAATAGCATAGGAAATCACCTATGGTACTTTCATCAAATAATTAATGTAAACTATATACATATAGTGAGAGATTCCTTTTAACAAATCTATTCGTAAAACGCACGGGGCTTCACTTAATGGCTGAAATAACTTAGAGCGGCACAACTCGCTTGAAACATGGAGCCACACTCCAGCACTTCCTAATATGTTCCTGTGTGTTTCCCTGAGTGTTTTTCTTCCTTATCTTTTTTATATCTGAAGTTCTATTCCCCTCCTCTACTCCATGTATTTGATCATTTTTTCAAGTCCCTTGGCTGAACCAATCTCTTTTCATGCAGAGGATAAAAAGAGAAAAACTTCAAAGTAGGTTCAGGTAATTAACAGCTGAGGGGAATATAATCTAAACCATAGGCCCTGCTTTGCACCCAGGTCTGCTTTCAGAGCCAGCCGGCAAGGGAGTGCCTATTCCCTATAGCATCCAAATCTGCTTCCTCTGAACAGCTTTGCCAGGCCTCCAGTTATCACATCTGCATTTCAAACACCATGTCTCTGGCATTAATTATTAATTAGCCTACAGTCACCCCAGAGGATTTAAGTTCCAGCCTGCACATACTTATTCATTGACCTCTATCTTAGTTTTTGTTGGAAAAAACCCACTAGAATGCTTAATAATTTCCTTTCTCTCAGACCCTCTGTTCTAGTTTCACGGAGGGGAAACAGTATATTTTCAGAGATGGAAAATCACAGGGTTGTCTAGAAATTTGTTTAGAGCAAAACGCTGTGTCAAGAGTTTGAACAAACCATTTCAAAAGATTTAGAAGGAATTTTGCGTAAGTATTTTTACCTTTGACAAATGAATTTATGGATTTCCCAGAACTGAGAGATGGTGGATACAAATGCAATGCGGTTTGGCTCTGTGCTGAATATCGCTCAGTGTGCACTTTAAAAATATAAACTGGATTTAATTACTGGGTAGCACATTTATATGATCAAACTAATGCAAACGTTTGTTTGAAAGCTCTGGGGTTACACTGCTATTGACACTAGTAAGAATGAAACAAAAATGCTGTTGCAAGGCACATTAGTACTTGGCCATTAAATATGCACTCCATCCTCAGGAATATGGAACTAAAGTAGTATATTTGGTAACTGCTTTGCATCATTCCTGAAGTAGTTTGGAAGATGCTCTTTAGCCATTAGAACAAGTACGTATTTTACTTTGCTTTCTTGGCCATCATTTATCTTGATATTAAGGTTCCAGAGATAAAAAAATCGGAGTAACCAGGTAGGAATTAGGTTATATGATTCTCTTTTTCACAATGCTACATGAAATTCAAAGTGATTGTTACAATTTGGATGAGTTGTATTCTGCATACTGCCTTTTGTTAAAGTATTTTAATACCACAATATTCCAGATCCCTGAATGAGCCCTATTTTAATGCCTCATGCAGTTATCCATAGATAAAATTCCTTCTATTCCCATGGTTTCTCATTTTTCTATGTGGTGGTACTATCTCAAATAATCAGTGAAACATCAAATATTCCTCCACGTTGTTTCCTAAGGAAGTGTTTAGTCTGTAATCACGAGGTCAGACTGGTTAACTTCTATGCCAGCCTAGAATTGATTTTTGAAAGCATTTAAACTATGCCTAAGACTCTTTCGAATTTCTATTTAGTGAAGAATATGAAAAAGAGGTCTGGTACAGAAACACACATAGTTAAACTGCTGGGCTATCTCAGTAAACAAAAATGCATTTTCCAAAATTACAGCTAAAACAGCCTTTTCTGTAAAATCATAAGCCTTGTGTGCACGTGCTTCAGCAAATGATCACCTGAAAATAGATGTAGGGACTAATGCTGTTGGCTTCCACGAGGAATCTCTCTCCTTGACTTCCCTGAGAATTTTGAAGATTTTACTTGTTACTGCTCTTTTATTATTTTTGCATTTTATGAGCAAATCTGGGGAGTGTTTGGCATTAAATAGTACATATTTTTGCCTCTTCTTCAAATATTTGGAATAATCCTAACATACGACTTTACCAGCAAAAGTACCTCTATTTCAGAAGGAAGAGGGGAATAAGCAATACTTCAAATTTCATTTCCAGAAGGATTATTACTGTTTATAAAATAACAGAATTTATCTTGATGCTGAGGAAGGGGGGTAGATCTAGTCTGTTTTAATAAGATGTCCAGGACCTTTTAATCACTTCTACAGTGATACTAATACCAGTAATAACAGTGATAATGGAAAAAAAAACCTAGTGTGAAACCAGGGCTGGAATCTGTTCTCTGTAAATGTCAGAATGTTTCTGAAATTAAAACTTAGCTGTTAATGTAGCTCTGTACCTTATGAATATTAAAGAGGAATAAGGACTAAATTTCTTCCACAGCAGAGTAGAGTGAGATGTTGTTTTAGAAAACAAATCACACGGCGGCTTGATTTGCGGTGATGTAGCTCTTGTGCTTTTAAAAGATGGCTGCTGGGTTGGGATCTTGCTGGTTTGAGCCCTCTGATGCTGTCTTCCCATCTTTCCTGTTGTTCTCATTTGTTGACTGGGATCGCAGGCTTAACCAGTTTCTTGAGGTATAGATTCCATAGCTCAAGAGAAGAAAACTCCTGCCGCCGGTGCCATTAAGTTACCTTTTTTTTTTTGTGGTTATAGTGCCAGGAGTGAGGAAAGCATGTATGTACATATACGGTGGGTTTGACATGTTATGAAATATTTCTACTGTTCTTGTTATGAGACATGAATTTGAATAAGAAGTTTATTTTATGGTTCATTTCATATATATTTGCATTTATAGTTTTCCATTTAAGCTTAAATGTTTTACTCCATTGATAAGACCTTACCCTTAGCAAGTCTGGAAGTGCTTTGACCCCTGTTCTTATTGTACCCTTCACTTTTTTTCTTTTAAAATAATGCATGTGCTAATTTTACAGTAGTGACTAGCATCCACCAAGGACTGAGCTGTGACTGCATTTTGTATTTTGAGTGTTTCACATGAACATGTTTTGAATTCAGATCTGTAGGTTGCAGATCGCTTTTTATTTAGAGAAACCACATGGGTAATTCTGGTTTTAAATTACTTGAAGAGTGATTATAGTAAAACACTGTTGATTTTTGTGCATTTAAAGTCCATGGACTCCTCTGGATAAAGCCCTGGTTGCTGTGTTGAAGGAGTCTTGCCCACCTTTGCACTTATAGGTGGAAAAGATCTTATACAAAGAGTAGGTGAAAGTGGTGATCGCTGTAGATATTGCTGTGTCAGCAGAAATGGGTTCATACTTGATTAAGAAGAGCATGTGGGGCCAGACCTTCAGCTGACATGAACTGCTCTGGTAGTATTGACATTCAGGGAGCTAGGCTGAGTAACGTGAACTGGAGATTTGCTTAGTCTAAGTGAAAGATTATTTTGCATAAAGCCTGAAATAATCTAAGCCCATACAAGATAGTTCGCCTCCTTTGCGGCGTAGTGTAATGATGCAAGCTGATCTACGATGTGCAGAGTCTGTAGTGTCCCTAACGCGATGAGGCCACAGAGGTTATCAGTGAGGAGTCAACAAATGCCTGTGACATAGGAGATGTCGCAGATACTCAGACTGTGTGACAACAGCGGGTGAATGGTGACTTTCGCATGGTGCCCATTACCTGAGGTATTTCTGCAGGTGCTGCCTGCGTACTGAGAACGCTGATTTCCGCCTTGAACTCTCTGTAAGACTGTATCATGACTGTACTCCTAAACTTTGCTTTTAGCCACCTCGGTCCTAAAAACCTCAGATGTAACGTCCTGAGGCCCCTTGCTGACCCCAGCCTGGCGCTTCATTGCATGCCATAAAACCCGGCGCTCTTTATTTCCCAAGAAGCAGCAAAGTGCTCAGGGGCTCAGCCTGGCAGCGGTCCAGCCGGCAGCCACCCTGCTTGCTCTCAGAACAACCTGCAGCCGGGGTCGTGCGACGGTTCCTGCCAGGCAGCGCCCGGTACGGACAGATGGATCCTGCCTCTTGACCCGCCAGCTCCTCCCCGGTCATCCTGCCCGGTGCCCAGGGCTTCCAGGGCCGCCCCGTGGCAGTGCTCCCCAGCCTTCCCCTGCCTGGAGGCCTTTTCTTGGCACCGCCTGTATGTAAAGTTTTAAAAGACTTTATAGAGTTTCCCTTCCTCCACCACATATATTTTCTTTCTTTTTTATCTTTTTTTTTCTTTTTTTTTTAAAAATCTTTTTCCTCTCTTCTCTCTCTTTCCCCCCACCCCTTCTTTTCTCTCTTTCCCCCTCTCTTTTATCTCTTTTTTTTTTCTCTTTTTAAATTTTATTTTTCCCACTCCATGCATAAATCACCGGGGCTTCATTTACTGCCTTTTGCTTTGGGTTTGAGTTTGTCATGGAATGAGTTAATGGGGCCAGGCTGACACTTAAGGTAAATTGTCACACTTTGGGTGACTTTCTATCAGCTGGGAATCCAGCCCACTGGTTGTAAATGACATTGCTTACTGCAGTTAAACACTTCATTGCCAAAATGTGAACAGCATATTTAAAAATTGTTTGTATACGTAAAATGTTGCATGCAATCCAAAGAATAAGGATGATCTTTGGGAATTTTTGCCTATTATTATCATTACTACTATAAGTTTTAAATTGTAAAACAGAGTGTATATGTGTGCCCTGTAGCTACTACCACCAAATCACATGTAACACTCAATGGTATTTGTGTTCATAATTATGGAGTTAATTGAATTTCTGTAATAGTAAAAACTGGGATATAAAAAGTCTCTCAAGATTAAATGTTTTAGTTAGGGAAGAATACACACATTTGGAATATTTAATAAAAAGAAAGTAGTTCTCATCTGCAGGTGAGTTTAATGAAATAATCTCCCCAAATGCATCTTCTCTGTAAATGCTGTTCCAAACAAAATTTGGTATCACACAAACCCCATGAATTATTGCAACGCTCCTTGTTTGAGAAGGAGCTTGCACTGAGGCGTTTGCAAACTGGAAAGATATGTGAAAGGAGGCTTCTGCTGCAGCTTCGGCATCTGCGTCTGCCAGGTTTATAAGGTATTAGAAGTGCACTGGAAATGCACTGTGCCAAAGTAGCGCTGCTATTAACAGCTTAACATTGTAACAACACCATCTTAGAAAGTCAAATTTTGCTTATAGCATTTGACCTTAATTATGACGTGGGGTTTTTTTTTTATTTCTTTTGTGATCCCTTAGGTGTCTCAGTGCCACGTTAGGCTAACTTCAGGGCAGATTTATACCTCACCGATTCCACAGGGGATCTCAAGTTGTAATACAGTACAGAATGTGGACCTGCGTGTCTACTACCTTTGTCCTGTATTTTATCAACTGATTTAGTTTTAGAGAGAAAAGAATAAGGGTAAGAATTCCCAATTTGCAAGATATTAAACCTGTATATCTAACTATGGGCAGAGTCAGCCTCCTGAAATTGAGAAACGACCAATAAAAACGTATTGGAATTCTCTTCTCTTCTCTTCTCTTCTCTTCTCTTCTCTTCTCTTCTCTTCTCTTCTCTTCTCTTCTCTTCTCTTCTCTTCGACAAGGGACAAACATGAGGGGAAAACACTGATTTACCTTTTACAGCTCTAAATTTAGACTTTATCACTCAGAAAAATATTGACTTCTTTTTTTTCTATGCAGGAAAGTAATTTTTTTTAAGTGTACTTATTGCAAGAACAGTGGCAGTTGAACATTTTTAACAATGGAATAATATAAATTTTGAAAAAAAAAAGTCTCAAATGTCAGCTAACACAGTAATGACCTGGCCCTGTAGGAAATCCAGCTTTAATACCCCTTTTCCAAAAGATCATGTATTGAGTTTCATTATTTTCTGCTAAGATTCACAGGGGACTGTTTCTTTTAATATCCTGTTTTTACCTACTGAAGAGATTGGATTGAGCATATAAAATATAAAATATTGATAATTAGACCTCAGGTCCCTCATCTTTGGTAATATAGAGTTTCCATTCACTGTTCTTTTTTGTTAAAAAGTCTGTTCGTATTCAGTTACTACACTATATTTTAAATAGTATTGATGGGAGGTGATGTAATAAAAAAATGTAAAGTCCCCCCCGAACTAACCCAAAGTGCAGGGGCTTTATTTTTGTTATTTCTCCCTTCTAAGAGTTGCTCCCCTCCCCCCGCAGCCGCACTACAAAGCTTGTTGTACAGGGACTCCATTAATCCTACATTTCCTAGATGGTATCTGAGGCACAGTGGGTTTCCACAGAAATTAATTTGTCCTGACAACAGGCCTAAAGATTGGAGTCCAGGGATCACTTGGCAAATTCCCTTTAAACTGAGCACAATAATAAACAGAAAGCTGATAACGACAGTTCTGAAAGACCACACAGAGGAAGGACCCCGAGTAGAGTCGCTCGGTGTGGATCTGCGAATACCTCCGATAACCGGCAGCCAGGAGCTTTATGCTTGATAGGAAAATGAGCGCACTGATTTATGCACGCTTTAATATCACAGCACTGGGCAGAACTAACTTCGTCTAGTAACGTATACATTTTTAACTCTTTTCTGGAATAATAATTAAAGTTCGAGCCTGATCTGGTTTAGACCATTCTTATTTAATATATTTGTATTAATAGCTCTGTGGCTATTTTTAATGTTTTTCATATTTTAATATAACTCTAATTTTCTCCGTACATTTATATGTATAAATATTGAAAAAAGTTGAAGAGTGGGCAACAGAATATTTCAAGGAATGAATCCAGAAAGTTTGCCATCTCTTCTAAATATATTTTCTTTGAGATCGTGCTAGTTTTTGGGTTCAATCCTCTTCTATGTAGTAACTCTATATTAAGAATAGTAAAAAAGCATTTTAGACAGCATTACTTCTTCTTTGCTTGTTTTTATTTATCTTTGCTTTTGGTGCGTATTTAAATGCTGTTGTTTTCCCAAAGTTAAGGTATGGAAAATGGCTCTGTTGGAAATACATACTAATACAGTAGGTGAATAAACAAACATTCACTGGATATTTTAGAGCTTGTCTCGATATGAGCATTTCAGTCTCTGATTTTTGTCAGTACAGAATGCAGAGTTTTAATGATAATTAGGATTTGTGGTGTGTCAGTAAAGCTCTGCCAGTTACATTTCTGAAAAAAGCCATCATAATATTAGGAGTTAGTATTGATAGAGTGATGTTAAGTAAGATATATGCTGCGTAACTTTCCACCGCTTAAGTGTAGGGTATGCAACAATTTAAGTAATGAATTTAAAAAGGAGGACAATTTAAAAATATGTACAGAAAATGGATTTCATTCTTGAAAGATAACTTGAAAGTAAAGTCTAATTTTGTTCTCAAAGTCCAAAATGCATTATGAAATAACAGCCTCTCAATACAGGGAGGACGACGTAACTGCTAAAAGAAGGCAACTAGCGTGCGTGACGGGTATGGGTCTACACCGGAACAGCAGGAGTCACGTTTGATCACTTTCAATAGCTGAGGTGTTTCTCTTAAGATGGAAATTTGGCAGTAGATCTCTCCATGAGCTACCCAAACTCAACAACAAATCCTTAATTGCAGTGCCTCCTTGGCAAACCCCTCCAGGTACAGCAACCTGCCCGGGCTGGAGATGAGCAGAAGCCCTGCAGTTGCGGGTGGGCCGTGCCCGGGGAGGGCAGGGGCAGGTGAGCGAGGTGGCATGGGGGGCACGGCGTGGCTGCTCCCATCCCCTCCATCTCCGCTCTGCAGTGGGGTGGCAGGATGCCAGCAGCAGGGTAGTTATGGGCTTGGAATGCCGCTGCCCTCGGCATTTGTGATACAGAGAGTTTATATAAAAAAAAGTTCTGTCTTACATGCTTTTCCGGCAGAGCTAATGACAAAACTGCCATTGACTTCGGTAAGGGCAGCATCAGACTGGCTATTTAAAAGCTTAACGAGCTGAGAGGTGGGGCTCTATTATACTGCTGGAGTGGGGTGTACGTACCACACCTCCTTGCTGAAAAATAAAATCTTTTGCTCTCATTATTGGCTTTAAATTAGTTTGTACACTATGAATTAATCAATTACAGCCAACGTACTTTGGAAATGAAATTCAGGATGAGTAGCGCAATTTGTATTTGTCACACTTAAAGAACTCCATTGTACTGAAATGCAGAGGATTTGAAACAACTAGTTTTAATGCTCTCTGGCTCCTCTTTCTAGAGTCTGATGCAAGAGCAAATTGACTTGCTGTGCCTTTTAGTTCTGTAAAAGAACACACCAAAATACTCCCCTCCACTTTTTATATCAAAATCACTCTATGGATTTCAGTGTACAAGCTATTAGTTTTTTTGAATTTGGATCAAATCAGGCATTTTTCCCCCAGCAAATAGTTCTCTAGCATGCTTTATACATTTGATTTGAAGGACTGTGTATTATTTGATGTTCTTAGCAGATAAACAATAAACTTTTGAATATGTTTTTTCCATTTGAATACAAGCCTAGGGATGCTTCACCCTGCATCCTAAAGCCTGATTTCCCCTGGGACTCATTATCATGCAGCTCACATGTTCAGTCACCTACACTGTTGAACTTACTATCAAATAACCTTCGAAACGTTACTAGTTATTACGTGTCAGAGGGCAGATTTATGATAAACTAACTTTGAAACAAAATAATGAATTCTCAGCGTTCTGTTTCCAGCAGCATTTCTGGTAATTTTGTTGGATTTAAATTTTAAAATAGTAAGTGCCTTTTTCTCTTATTCTATCATATAAAACAGCTCCCTCCCTTTATGAAATTTTTCCCTCCTTAAATATGGTTTATGATGATTTGAGCACTGCCTATAAAGAATAAAAATGAGAACATTTGTCTGTGGGCTACCAAACTGCCCACTGGAGTTCATTTGTGATTAAACTTTCATAGTTTCCTAACTTGGTGAAAGTTAAATTAACTTAACCCTTAGCATAGTCCACCAGTGTCCAAAATACAGCTGTGCAATAGGTGTCAGTCAAACAGAAATCTTTTCTCCTTGCGCTTCTGCCAGTATTTTGAGGTTTCAGGCAATGTTCTTGCATTAGAGTGATAAAAATCAATAGTGCCGTCTTCTCAGAAAGCAGAAACGTGGTTTATGGTGGACCAGAAAGGCTGTTCAAAAAGGTTTTCCAAAAGGGTATCTTGAATTTCAGCCCCCAAAGCTTGTATTTAGGGATATAAATACTTGGCCAATTTTCAAGAAGGCTGAGCCTGGCTTCAGGGGGTCTGTAGGCACTTGGCTTCTTTTAAATGGTAGCCAGAGTGATCGTGACTTTTCATGAGATTGCGTCAGAGGGATGAATTCAGGGAGATAAATGCCATAAAATCATTTTGGAGGTGATTAGAATAGCAAACATCTGCAGACAAAATTTATAAGTACACTACGTCAAAAATTAAGTCTGGCTAATTTGGAGGAAAATCAGTGTAGCTCTTCTTGGTATCAATGGAAATTTTTTTGTTGTATTTCAGACGAGTATCAGGCAGATTAATATCTATAGGATTTTCATCTCTTACTAGACAAAGTCTAGGCTTTGAGATATTGCTCATCTGTGCTACTGCATGGAAAATGCCTGACCTAGGGTAGCTCTGTGAAGCTGGGGGATAGAGCCACCATCTTCAGTGCGCTCTCTCATCTCTTTTGCTCCACTCGCTGTGATTATGGTTCTCCAAGGGCATTACGGGCAAAAGTTCCATATCAGGCTGTCTATTAATATTTATGCAGCAATTCAGGAGGTAATGCATTGTTAAAATACAAGTTGGAAATGCACCAAATTTAATCACTTTTAGTACTAGAAATTATCTATTTCTACATCAGATGGGGGGGGGGCTATCATTACATTTTTTTTACCAACTTATTTGCCAGTTCTAACATGGCTTGAATTAAAAAGACAATAAATGCTATTGTGTAGATAAAGTTTTTAGAAGGAATGCAAGCTATAGATGTGAAATTTAATATGAAGTGTTAAAAATATTTTAAGTAAATCCATACTACGTTGATATGTCCACTGAGCAGTAGTGCCACGTCAGTCAGTGCCTATCTTCATGTGCAAGGACTGCTTGTATGGATGGAGGCCAGCAGGATTTGCCCTGTGCTACTATGCAATTCCTCCTGCCTAAACCTAGAAAGTATATTTTTATCACTGATATCACTTCTTTTTTGCAGCTGTCTGCTCACATCAGGTTAGTAATATAAACTCTGTCAAAGACCAATCTCTCTCTTCCACAGGCTACAAGATCCACAATTATTATTTAAAGTTAACCTGCTAAGAAAGTGTTAGTTATTTAAACCGTTCAACCCCAAAAAGAATTGTTAGCTATTGTTATCTGAGGACCTTCTACAGTCTTCCCTTGGTCAAATAAGGCTCCTTTTGTTTTCACTAGTTTTTTTTCAGAGAACAAGCTCTGAGATTTCATGCAAGCAAAATAATTCCAGTGAAAGTAAAACATTAATTAAAATGTATTAAAAAATAAAAAAGAAAATGTTCAAGAAGAGCGTGGTGCTCAAATAGAGCAGGTTTTTTTTCAGGTCACTTAGCTTTCTGATATCATTTCTGGCAGATTCGTTAGCCTGGCTCCATCACGTTCTGTTCTGAACCATAACGTGATGGAAGATGATCAAAGTGAGAATGCTAAAGGCTCAGGACATTTAAAAAATGTTCTATTCTGGAAATTGTTCTAAAACTATAAACAGATTACATTAAAAATCTGTGTTGCTGAACATGGTTGTTCATCATCCTTTTTTAGAAGGATCTTTTGAGAAGTTTGGGTAAACAGCCTTGAAGTCTTTATGATGGCAGGCTGCAAATTTCTCTAGATTTTTAGGCAACCCAAGCCTCTCTGAAATGTAATATAGCCCATTTTTGCTTTTAGGCGTGTTGTTTTAATCTTTATACTTGAAAGTGGTAAGCATATGGGTCAGATCACCCACTCCTGCTAATGGACACAATTCCATGGACTTCGGTGTCCAATTATGCTAGCTAAAGATCTGACCGTTGCTGGGTTTTATTTCCTTATTTTTTCTTGTCTTCCTGATCTTTGACCCTTTATCAAAGGAATGTCGTCTATAATATGATAATAATATGAAATTCTGAGCTCACTTTCTAAGAAACTATATCCCAAAGAATTGTAAAGATGCTCACCCTTATATGAAAAGCAGCTGATGAGAAGTTTCAGCCTTGGGATTGTCTTTGCTTGGCGCAGGGGTGAGGCTCAGGTAGCTCTGCCTGGCGTTGCAGTGGAATATTAAACATTTTTGCATTTCCATGAAACAATTGCTCTGCAGGATGAGTGAGTAAATAAACTCATTGGCAAGTCAATAAATTGACAAGAGGCCATTTTTCCTAATTTTAGATGCATTTTAGTGCTCAGGAAAGTGAGAAATTTTTGAGTTTTTAAGGGCTACACACTCTGGTGCTCTCAATCAGTCCTAGGATGTGCCTGAAGCTGGAGCCAGAAGTATCTAGGCAGTGTGACACCTTAGGTATGTAATGGAGCTACACAAGAGTGTGAGAAGGATTTAGACCTATACGCAGGATTTGACTATCTATTTTGATTTATGGGCTGAATATAAGTGTGTATTTTAAGGAGCCATTAGAGTTTGTGATTTGAAATATGCAGCAAGAAGGCTTCCCCTCAGTCTTGTGTAGAGAAGGGCGATACAGGCTTTTTACACAGGCACACATACTTCTTTGTAGTAGAGAAAATGGCAGAGAATGGTCTGTAGCAAGAAAATCCTTTGCTTCAGACTCTCTATACCAAATAAGTGATGGAGTGGTCAGGAATGGCATGATCCATCACTCACTGTGGCGCTGGCTGAGGAAGTAGGAAAGGAAAAAGAGGTAGGGAATACCTATGCTGTGCTTCAATGCTATGTGTGTATTCCAGGTGTATTTTTTTAGTTAAATTAGTGCTGTTGCTATTGATAGGGCCACACAAATGCTTGAGAAGGGCTGGGCCTTGTAGGTGCAAATAAAGGCAGGTATAGCAGGAAGGGTTAGCTGCTGGGGCACTTGGCCAGAGCATGGCTAGAAACTTGGCTGCACGAGATGTTGTGAGAAGCATACGGGTTGCAATCACTTGAAAAGTATATCGACAGATTCTGTCACCTCCCCTGTACCCCATCCTTCCACCCCTGCTGCAGACAAGTAGCTCCTCTTCTTGGGTGGCAACAGTGGTTGCAGCTGGTGACCCTCATTTGGTGCCCTCTGGCTCTGCCTTTGCTACAGCTCTTATCATTTGGACAAATGCTGCTCTTGTTTACAATAATGTAAATTTGGAGCAACCCCTCTGCCATTTCTCCAGCGCAAATATTGTACTCTGCGTAATTCCCATCTCCTCCTTCACACAGATGGAGCCTGAGAGGCGAGGGAGAAAGGAAGGCTGCTCTTTCCGAATATCCATGCATCGATCTTTTTGGCTGCAAGCCCCAGGTGACTGTGCCGGCCATGTATTCGATCTATGTAGATATGGGAGCTGCTGTTGGTCTTCTTTTGTTTTTTTTTTTCCCTCTCGTGTAACAGCACTTCCCTCCCCAGCTCTACACCCAGCTGTAAGAAACCACGGATGCAGCCCGCAGTTTCTTTACTGCACCTCCTTACTGCTGCTCCAGCCCTGAGAAAAGGCTGCCCTGGCCATGACAAACTGTGCGCTGGCTCTGTGATTTGTGTAAGCTAAAATTTTCCACTAATTCACTTATATATACTAGATGGAAAACACAGCCTCGGGGCTGCTATAAACCATGCTGCTGCAGCCACAAAGGGCCGTCCTGCCAGCTGGGAAATTGCTGGAGCATGCCGAGTGCCGGGGCCGGAGGAAGGAGTGAAATCAAGTTTATGCTCTTGTCAGGGGAGCTGCGGTGCGGGAGCGGATCTGGCCCCTCTGCGCAGCCGTTACAGCCCCGACGGCACCCGGTGGCATAGCCCTGACAGCTCAGGTCCTTGCACCTCTGCTGGCTTGGGAACGTGCCCGTTGGATCCCGGGCAGGAGCGCACACCGGCTCTGGGTGAACATTGACTGCCTAAAACCAGCCACTGCTTTGCGTTGCTTGTTGGGAGAAGTCATGGCTTGCTCTCCTGTGCTCTCCCGCAGCCTCCGTCCACCCTAATGCTTTGGTTTGTGTTGTGGTGCAGTTCTGCAGCTTTAATTTTCTGTATAACCCACTGACAGATAATTTAAGAGCATTTTCTTTTAAGAACAGCAAGAGTTGGCTGACTCCCCAAACGATTGCTTGTCTTGTTACAGATAGCTGTTGACCTGTTCCTTTAATGTTACAAGTCTGCATCTAACTGCTTTCTTAAGCCAACCTACTTCCTTCTTTTTAATGAAATTGTCCCTTTAGCCTTTTTCCTGGGCTGGCTTTTCAACAAGAACATTAGAAACAGTCTGCTCAGTTCTTTCCTCTGCTAACACCTTGCCTAGAGCTAACTTGCAGCTTCACTCTGTCAGCTGTAAGATATAGATATACTGTTGTCTTAATTACTCATATTTCTCCTGCTGCTCATAATTCTGCTTGTTCCACCAAAGAGCTCTTCAGAGAGCTTTACTGCTTCCCTTTCCCTTTCTTTGGGGGTTTAAAGGTTGTCAGATATATAAACGATCCTTGTTGCAGAGCTCTGGTGGTGACGGTGTCCTTTGTGGAGAAGATTTAGGGGGATGGAAGAACTAAATACAAATGCTTTTAGACTACATCTCTGTGGAAGTAGCGAATACACATAGCACTACCTTGCATAACAGAGCATCAGGGAGTGTGTTTGGCAAATCCCATCTCTAATGAAGAGCTAGGCAGCTGTTTTTTCTGCAGCTTGAAGTGTAGATGCTGATTGTTAGCAGTAGAGTTTTCTTTACTCTCTCTCTTTTCACCACTGACAATCCATGGCTGTATCTGTCTGATCGCTATTCCTCTAAACATACTTTTGAAAAGGGACTGGACGCTTAAAAAAACCCCGCTATGCCATAGGTAAACTGTAGTCCTTTGTGGTTTCAGCTCTTTCTTTTATGAGTGTATGCCACTGTTTTTGTTATCAATATTAATTATTCTGTCTGCTACTGCAAATATTGCATGTTGAGTAACCTAGAGCAGACCAACAACATGATGGCCATGGTTTTTTGTCGCAAAGATTTGAACAGGTTTTACCACAGAAGTGAGCTCTCCAGTGGGTTACACCTTTGGCCAAAGTCCTTCACTCCTGGGTATTTGAAGTCCACTCTCAATTTTATATACAGTAAGACTGTTCAGTGGCAGAATATATCTTAGTATTCAGTTGGTTGTCTTAGTTCAGCTGGCTGACAGGTTCAGAAAGCAGTACTATGAGTTTACATAGATTGTATAAATTAAGAGCCTGTCAAACTGCTGTGATTGAGCCTGTTTCCATCATAAAGCATCTTTAGCTGGTGGTGTGGTTGGAGGTGGTACTGGGCAGGCTGTGCTTTCCCCGAGAGGGGCTTAAGACCTCCACTCCAACTTTTCTTGTGGCTTTTTAATAATTATTTGGTGAAAATGCTGTGTAAGTCTGTAAGAAGAAACATTTTAGCATCAGAGCAGTGAAAGATGGCAACACCAAAGATAACACACAACTCCACAAGGTTTTGCAGTAATAGGCAAATAAACAACAGGTTGCAGTAAGTCATGATAAAACTCTTCCAGTAGCACAGATGTGGCTAAAGAGTCTGTTAGAGGAATCAAATGGAAACAGATGAGAGAACTTGGTGAGGGGAATTAGAAATAAAGAGTAATTATGTTCTGCATGGAGGAATAGAATGGAGAAAATAGCTCTTTGAGTTAGTGGTCTGCTTTTGGAGAGCTGAAAGGGATCAGAGTAGCTGTTTTGGACAAGGCAAGTTTCAGGCAAGGTCACACGAGTTAGGACACAGGGGAAATCCATGTAAGTGGTAGTTCATTTCAGGCCATCATGTATAGGAAGGTCATAGTCAAGGAATACCATCTGTAACTCCAGCCCCGAGATCGTTCAAGAGAACAGGTGAAGTTGGCCCTGTCAAAAACCCAAGTTACCTGATAACTGCCACAGAAATTTGTTGCAGAGCAAGTGGACACGTGGTCTGTGATGCTTCGCATGGGCATCTGCATGGCTCTCACCCGCAGGATGAGCTCTGCCTGGGGGCAGGCTGCCCAAACATCTCATTTGCCTTTGCAGAAGGCGGCACAAGGATTCCACAAGGAAGGACTCTGGGAAGCTGTCAAGGCCCTGGGGTCATCAGTTCAGCCTGATGCTGCTGCAAGGGCTGATGGCTTAGCTGGAGGCTGCAGGGTGCAGGTGGCAAGCAGGTATTGTGCTCTATTTATTCAAGATTTCCTCTTGGAGTCCCAGCACTGTCTCCTGTGGGCAGCTCTGAAGGCATGGTGGTTGGTTAAGTAGGTGGTCATGCAGCTGCTTTGGCACCTAGTCCATTCTGGCAGCTACTCCACACAGAGCAATTTCCTGCCCAGGGCATCTTCTGCAGTGATGTTGGACAAACGGCTTGACCTTGTGCCTCATCTCTCCAAACATAAGGATGTTTCCCTATTAGCTTCTCTCTACAAACCCAAGGGCTGTTAAAAGAAGTAGGTCTCGTGACTGTGTGGTACTTGGATGCCATGGTAATGTAATTAGCTGCACAGCAATCTTACTAAAAATGTCCTTAGTGGAGGAGAGGACGGGGTGGGGGACTTGTTTAGAGGATGGATGTTAAAGGGGAGGAAGTTTCCAGGCCTGGGGCTTCACCACAACTCGGCTGCACAACACAGGTCCTTCAATGCAGGTGGGAATCCAGAGGTTCAGAGCATACTCTTTGTTTACGACACGTGTCCACACGAGATACAATGCAGCACAAACTTTTAAAAGTGTTAATAGATTATATAACAGATTGCCACCCCCAGCAAACCTTTTGAAATTTTTATATGGTATCTTGGGCTAAAAAATCTTTTTGAGCTGATGTATAACTTGCAGTAAACTTCAGGAAAGTATTCATGTTACTGTTAATTTCCCTTTTTCCTCCTTCTTTCTCTTCCACGTTATGTATGGATCCATGAACCTCTGGGCTGCTTAATCCAAAGGCGAGAGGCACAGGTTTCTGCGTGATCTGAAAGCCTCGGTGCAGGAAAGCCGTGCTGCTGACAAGTTTATCTCTGTTACTTTGCCAAACCCCTAGCCTTTGGCAGCCTGGGTCTCTTTTTGCCTTTTTATATCTGTTAGGTCTTTTTCCTCTCTACCCTCAGAATGACCTCTGTAGCGATGGTTGCCAAATGTTACCCATATTAAATACGGGGATGTGTATCAGCATCCACAAGGCACACGCTCCTGAGCTGCTAAAGCCCTTCTTCTGGAGCAGCAACCTGTGAGTTGCCTGAAGCTTTTGGAGCTAACAGTTTAGCTCTGGTTAGCTGGAGGTTATTGCAGAATTGTGGCACCAGATTCTTTTCTCAGCCGTATCCTCGTTACTCTGCTGAGGAAGAAATTTTTTTTCCTTTCATTTATGGTTAAGTCTACTGTAAATTGATGCATGAATTTGTTGGTTAAATGGAAACTAACCACAGTAATAACATGTAAGGTTTCACATCAATATTCAGAGCATATTTTAAAAATTAGGCAAGATAATGCAGTGATATAATAAAGGGCAAATTTGGGTTGGGTGGGATTTTGGTGGATTTCTTTATTCAGATGTTGTTCTCCTTTATTTGGATTTTCTTGCATGCTAGGACAAGGCACAGCGAGCCATATTTTCCATCCTGATGAATGAAACAGAGCTCAAGGAGTTTAGCTGAGATTGGCTTCCCCTGCAAGAAAAATTGCTTTTTGTTGCCTGAATCATAATTTTAAGGCATGAAAACTATTCATCAGGAAAGCAGCATTCCAACTCCTTACATCTTGCAGCCTGATCTTTGCAGAGTGAAAAAAATGCTCATCCGCCAAAGTTGATCAGAGTTGTAATAAGTCTATAAGGTCACCTTGATTACTGTACATCAATGTGGTCCCAACAGTATGTTCTTGATAAGACAGGCCATTGCTGTGATTTAATCCAAATCTGTTTAATCACATATAATCCACATAATTCAAATATACTCACCAAGGATCCAGTTTTATAGCTGTACCGAGGGGAGGAAAATCTTGTGTTGTCACAAGTCATGCTGACATCAGTGGGGTTTCTTATTGATGTAGGACTTAGTGCTGGCACATGCAATTACAGCAAAATTTGGGGTTTAGCATATTTGCAATTTGATGTATTTTTAGGAGGCGTTTGCTTTGACGTAAGCGAGTAAATGAACTCTGGGTCATGTCCAACCAAATCTCTTACTGAGAGTTGTGCCCAGTGGTCATATTGGGGGGAAAATGTAGAGTAATTTGAAATTATTTGTTGTGCAATTAAAAACCCACAAATGTTTCATTTATATTTTTGGCTTAGAAATTTCACTCTATACAAACTATATAAAACTATATATGCCTGTGCTCCTCCCAAGGCATTCTTTAATGTTTTAGAAATGTTTCAAAAAAAAAAAAAAGAAAGATATTTGTCAGCATAAGTAATACACAGACATTATTGCAGTGTTACTGGTTACAATTTTCGTGTTCAAGAGACTAGTATCAGATCGCACTCCATTTGCGTAGCCGTTTGTTAATGTGATGCACATGCAGCTCTGTGGCCTAATGCCTTATAGCCCTGAATCTAAAAAACCTGCTCAAACCCATGGGTAACTGTAAACATCTGAGTAATCCTGTTGAAGTCAGTCCATGCATCCGTTAACTGTGCAAACTAATCCTTAAAAAAATTATGAAAAGGGCAAAAAGAAAACACCATGCTTTCCAAGCCAATGAAACTCCATACGTGCTTGAAGTTAATTACTGGAATAAACAAATAGTGCATGATCTGAAAGCCTGAACCCCTACTCGTAACCACAGTTTATCCGTTATCCAGTGAAAACATAGTATAAGGTGAACTTTTTCAGCTTGCATACTGTATCACTTCTGATGCATTTCTGACTTAATTTTTCTTTTTTTTGTGGCCATTTTGCAATTTTCTGTGGATTTGTTTTGATTGTAAATAGGCATACACATTAGCTAAAGCCAGATAAGTTCTTCTGGCCAGCTTTGCCAGTAAATCACTGAGCTATGTAATTGGGTTTGTATAAAATTATGCATTGTGAAATTGGGAATAAGTAAAAGAGAAACAAAAAGTTGATTTTTAAAAAATAGTATAATTTTTGTGCAAAACTTTTTTTATTGACCCCATTCTTTTACTCCCTAGCACGATAATTTTGATCATTCTTTCAGGGTTGGGTGAAAAGCAAACTACGGAATAAATCCAAGTAAATTGAATATGATGCCCACATTTGTGGTCAGCTACAAGCAAAACATTATGAAGATGATAGCATTCAGACACATACTCAAACAACTGGACTCAGACAAACAGGATGCAAGACTTTGACCAGCATGAGAAGAACAGGTGAGAACCCCTGAGAGTGAAGCTGCCATAATAGGTATTCTGATGGTCAGGAAAAATATTTCTCCAGTAACACAATAGGTCTTCTATTAGAAACTCAAAATACTAATTACAATCTGCCTAAAGACTTGTTATAAATGAAGTGGAAATAGAAACATGTTTATATTATGGGGAGGCTTATTTGCAGATAAGCAGGAAACCAGTCACACATCTTCACAAACATAATTTTAGCTGTTTTAATTAGCAGGTTTGCTTTGATTTAATTTAATTCAGTGATTCCTTCTATCTCTACTGTCACATGTGCAAATAAAATGTGCTGACCTGACTTTTGACATCCAGCTTCCTTTTTCATTTCTGTTTTTGTTGTTGTTGATTTCGGCAGTGTTTACGGTGAAATGATGGGGTCAACACTTCCTAACAGCATGGCCAACAGATGTAGTGTGGGGATGACAACCGTACATTTAAGTGGTCTTTTGTTACCCCAGCACTGACTGATTGCTGAGATGCTGGAAGCCAGGGTGTCAAAGGCCATCAGAAATCCTAATAGCCTCTCGATTCCAATTCTATTCAGGGCTGGAATGACAAAAAATATGCCTTTTTTTGTAGTTGCGTGTAAAAGTGCAGTGAGCTTTTTTGTTGTAGAATGAGACCCTAGAAAGAAGCCCCATGTGTATCTTTAGCAACTTATTGTAGCGTGTGCATCAACTTTGGGTGGAACAGCAAGATTTAAAAACTGTCGGAGTTCATATGTTTAATGTTTGGAGATTTGGTGGTTCTATTTAACAGTGAAAGTACTTATTGACAGAATAAAAACATGCAGTCCAGAATAAAAATACCACATTAATGTACTGACAAAAAAAAAAGCGTGTTGACTTTGCTGAGTTTTTTGTTGGTTTGAGTGCTTGGAAACTGTTTTTTCTTTTTTATATCAGAAAAACAATTGCTAATACACCAGGTGTTGTTCCCCCTGCTCTCTCCACCCCTCCCTTTCGCAGTGTCTCACAGCTGTATGATAGGTAATTAAAACAATCACTGAAATGTTTCAAAGCTGTTGTAGCCTTTAGTTGACTTTTAAAATTCGTATTTGAAGAAGAATGGTAAAATTAATTTGTATCTGGCTCAGCAAAGTGCTCTGTACTTGAGCAATGGACTTTACGACATTGCCAACAAAAAGAATGAAATTAATATTATACTTGCCTTTATCTAGGGTTATTCTGTTAACTGTTTTATACTGGAAATTAATTTCAATATCATACAGATGTCTACACGTCATGAATGCAGCAGTTCTGGCGTGCAGTCTGATAGCTCTCCTACTTCATAATCGTGGTAAAAATAATAATTCAAAGGGAGTAAACTTGCCAGGACAATTAAATGATTCTGCCCCTAGATAATGGAAAGACAAAGTTTATATTATTGGACTGCAAAATATGTAAGATTGAAAAATATTATTAAAGAAGTATTATGTGGTTATTTTGAAAAGAAAAGTAATTTTACAGGTTCATCTTTCTACTGAGAAAAAATATTTTAGAGACTATGAAAAACAGAGACTTCTGGATAGGAATATTTTGATGTTGAAATGCTCTTCTGCTTTGGAATTAGGAATTAAGAAACCAACCATGTAGGATGAAAGGTTTTGCATATCCATCGTTGGTTTGTGAGGAATCCTTGCCTGGTATGTATGTCAACATGCATATAGAGCAAGTGCTTTTGCATGTGTATATTTCAAAATCTGACAGATACCAAGGAACATAGTGCAAACCAAAAATATCAATACTGAGAAATTAAAATAATGACTCTTCTCAATTAATTTAAAAAAAAAATACCTGTTGCTATTTGTGCAAATATTTCCTGATGATTAAAGGCAGCACAATCTCCTTCTCTTTCTTTGCTCCTTTGTGAATGCTTCTAACCACACAAATTTACAAATGTGGATAAAAACAACACTTAAATACTCATCTGCATCTTTGCATCAAGACAACTCAATTTGACAGTATTTTTTTGCCAGGTGGAACAAAGAGCAATGGATTAGTTTTGAACATTTATGATCTTGCATTATAAAGACTGCAACAGACTGTGTTCAAAATCAATTGTCAGAGTGATGGGGGATTAATAACTCTCGTACTGTAACCTTTTACGTATCTGTAGACTGGGTAAGGGCACATTTCAAGATCTGCTGCTATATTTCATTATTGCAACTTATATTTGAAAGACCTTTTTGATGCTTAAAAAAAGATACAGATTAGTTTTTACTAGAGCTGGATGAATAACTCATAATTAATAATTCATTCAGTGAATTTTGCCTTTTATTCTGTGGGAAGAATAAAAAAAATAGTTGTCAAAATTTTTCATGAGATCTATTGACTAGTTTTTTTTTTTAATCAAAACTAGAAATCAGAATTCAGGATGTGTTACTTATTTGTGATTGATAAGTCACGTGATATTGGTTTAATTCCCCAGTTAATTGAGGACAACTACTAGAATAAATTTCATGATTAAATGTTTGAGGAGAGTGTATTTAAAAATCCCTTTCTACATGCATGCAAGCTTAAAATCAGTTTTTGAAAGTGCTATTGGAAGTAAAAATCCAAGTGCACGAATATTGTTGGAAAGGAAATGCAAATGAGGCAGGAACATGGCCAAACCAAGTTCATTACAAGACACAAATGAGTTTCTGTGGACTCCTATGGTATTTTCCAGCTGTAGTTTTCCCCCCTTAACTCCAGCACCTATTTTGAGAGATGATGACTAAATATTGGGAATAAATATGGGAGCAAGGTAAATGAGACCTTTATTGAATTCCCCTGGCTCCCCAGCTACTGTATTGTATTCTGTGATAGCGAAAGGTTTTGCAATAGTGAAACCACATTAAAAGTTGTCATCTTCTGCCTTTCTTTGCCTCTCAGCTGGCAAGGTTACAATCTGCCAATGCGAGCTCTACTGGGCTAAGAGGCATCTATGGCTGCTTCTGCAACTTTTTCATGTATGCACTTTGTTTTGGTTTCTTCCTAAATAGAGGTAAAACAGTTAAATATTTCCCAACAAAATACACATATGCAATCTCAAGGGCCGTGCATACCATCGAACTGTCATTTCCTTTGATTAACCTGCACCTGACCTCCCTCCCTAAGGCAGTTTCAGATCCTTTTGTTCCTCCATTTAAGTATTGAGCTCTATCAGGTGAGTACATCTGTCATTCAGGAGCTGGCCATTTTACTAGAGAACTCGGTGGAGATGTTGTAATGGAAAACTCTGTGCGGAATCTGTCACAGATTAAACAAGCCAGTGGAATGTGCAGAGCTGGCATCACTCGCTGGATGTGTCCCTTAGAAATGAAAAGGAAGCAGAGCTTGCATAGACAAAATGGAAGATAGTTGGATTTTAAGAGTGTATATTAATTGTTTTATGAATACTATTAAATATTGAAGATCAAAAAAGGATCATCATTGAGATCAACAGGAACTTTTCTGTTGCAACTTCTTCATGTTGTCAGGAAGTGCCAGATTGTGGAGAATTAAAATTGCTAACAGGAGAGGAGCGGAGTTAATGAATCACCTACCTCCTTTACAACGGTAGAGTTTGGAAATTGCCACGGTAGACGATTCTAGTACTAAGAAACCCAACAAGTTTGTCTTTATTCTCATTGTTTTTTAAAATCTACAGATAGCAAGAAAATGAAAACTAAAAAGTCTAGAAGAAATAAAACATTTCAAAATAATTCATGCCCGTAAATTTCAGTCAATCCAAACTGAACTTTTTTTGGATGGCACTTCACAAGATATAGCGATGCTTTGCGTCACAGCTTGGGACTTTTTTTAAAATTTTGTTTTAAAATCCTGAAAATTCGTCTGGAGTGAAAAAAAAGAAGCTGAGATAGTATAAATGCAGTCAGATGACATATTTGGCTGACAGCAATGAAAAGCAAAGCCTACATTGAAACCATAGCTTCTGCTTATATAAGAGAATATTTTTTTGAATGATAATAAGTGCCATGTGTGATGAAGTATCTCTTCATCCCAAAGTAAGCTGGTACAGTGGCTCATGGTGGTTTCTGAGAGCTAAAACTATGCACCTTGATTCTAGACTTAATTTGACTATTGATTCTCACATTTTTTCCTGATAGATTAAAAATGTTCTATCAGAAGCCTCAGCATCTCATCAATTCTTATGGACGAGGATTGACTCATTCCCTAAGTCAGTCTCTGATGAGTTTTATGGGTCAGATTTTCTTAACATTTCTTCATCAGGCATACATCACAGATATTATATGATTTTTGTAGATACTTTTTGTCCTTTCCCAATTTTTCCTTTTTTCATTATACTTTTTAAAGTTTGAAGAACAAGAGTCTAAATATGCAGCACTTCATGATTTCTGCTCAGCCCCCAAGACTGTGAGACTCTTAGAAAAATAGTAAGTTTTAAAATAAGAAAGAATTGTGCTATAAGATTTCTGTGCAAACATTGAATGCTGGGTCCATTCCTTTTGCAGAGTTTATAATCTATTTTTTAAGCTTTTGTTCATGACGGCTTTTTTCACATTCCAGTGGGCAAGTTACATTTCATAACTGATGTGGAAGCCGACATCATTACAAATGCAGAGCGGAGATGTTGGTGAGAGCTGCCAACATGACTGGGTTGGTCAGTCTGTACCAGCCAGCAGCACCGACGTCTTGGTCTGGTGTAAACTGGTGGGGTTTGCTCAGTTGTGTTTTAACTAATACCTAGAAAAATATATGACATAAATCTACAGGGATTGTAAAAATCCCAGTTTTGGAGTAAATGTGACCTGTTATTGTCCCTGTTAAGGTTTTTGCAAATGATTCTCCAGAGCAAACATTTTCTGTGAAATCCTCCCCAAAACCACTCTGCTCCCCATTAATGTTCTGTACTGACAGAGATGTACTCACCTGGTGTACTGAAGAATTTAAATGGAAGAACAAAAAGAAACTGAAATTGCCTTAGGGATTGAGGTCAGGTGAAGGTTAATCAAAGGAAATGACAGTAAAATGGCATTCATGGCTCTCGGTACATTTTTAATCATTCCTCTCTCATAAAAGACACAAAAGATGTACAACTTTTAACTGTTGTATTTAATTAGGGGTGGTTTTTATTTTTGCCTTGATTATTTTAAAATATCCGTTCTTTTAGATTTCTCTCATAGATTTAGCTCCTGAAAACTTGCATTGCGGTGCCTTAAAAATGTGTGTGGGAAATTGAGAATGTGTGTGGGGGGGGAAGAAGAATGTTAAGAAAAGGGAGTAATTTTCCCCAGAATATCTCTCATTTTTTCTTCTCCTTCTAATGCGATAGATTTTGAAGGATTTCTAGAAGTCATGAGTGTAGGGAATAAATACTCAGGAAAAGTTAATATTCACATTATTACACAAGTGTCAGGCTAAATGAAGTCCATGAATGCAGCTACTGGAAACAAGAATAGTTTCTTTCAGACTCTGCTAACCTACAAGTAATTAGTCTGGTTTTAAGTATAGATGTTTTGTATATTTTTTTTAAAAAATCTTACAATAATCTTCATTATCACAATGAAGTTTTGAAGTCATGTCTTATTTTGTGGGCTGTCAGTTATATTCCGATTTTTTTGTATGTGAAAAGGTCCCATTCAGGGACCTTTGTTTTCCAAGTTTGGAGTTGTCACTTCATGCTAGTCACCTTAGATAACTTTGGCATAACTACAACAGGAACAGGAGCAACTTTATGTAACTTATAACTGCCTGAGGCAACTTTTAAAAAATGTGAGCAATGCTTTTTTTTTTTTTCCAAGTCTGTTTATATAGCTCCCTTCCCCCTGTAACACAGAGAATCCTAAAGGGTATATATTAAATGCAAACAGCTCTCAGCTGGGGTAACTTGGCTATAGCAAATGTATTCTTCCTGCTCTTTAGATCATGTGCTACGAAGCGTTATGCATCGAGTACCTTCACTGATGCAGCTGGGAGCCAAGCTTAGGTGAGACCTTGCAGTGTTAAGTCTTTGGAGAGGAATAGGAGGCTTAAAGAAAACATATTACTGCAAACCCCTGCTATATTATCACCACTGTGAGTTGCAGTAAAAAAAAGTGATGTTTTATACATCTGCTTTCTCCACATCTCAGGGAAAAAAAATTATAATCTGGAAGTCATTTCTTTGTGTGTCGTTGTGCTCTTTATGGCCATGATTGCTACTGGTAATGTGGCACTTTTCTGCCAGATCCCACATAGCAAATGCTGTCACATGGATGCCAGATGGGCTGTTTGCCAGGGAGCCCGAGGAGGAGGGAAAGCCCTGCTCCGCCCTGCAAACGCCGCTGAGAAAAAGCCTGCCAGGCAATTATCGGAGAAACAGAGAATTGGTCAAAAATGGAAAAAGTGTATCTGAAGTAATTGGGTGGAGGTTGAGTTGAGTTTAAAAACCCAAGGCTCTTCAGCTTTGGAGGGAAGGGTAGAGAAACACGGCTGGGAAGGCTGAGCCCCAGTAATTGGAGTGTAGTACCGCACAGCAACAAGTGACTGACTTTGCAGACACAGATAGACGAGTAACTGGAGTATTTTTACATTTACAGGATTTGACTCTGTAATTTTATGATGCTGTAACAATGTCAGTGTTATGTTTATAGAAGGGATTTTTTTAAAGGTACTCAGCATCAACCTGAGCAGCTGCCTATCTCACTCGTAACTTTCCTGTCTTGTAAAACTTCTGTATTAGTAATAGAAATACAAATCATTTTTGGTGTGTCTTTGGCAAAACAGGAATAGCTGTTTAAGGAAAAGAAGAGTAAAATTTGTGAGAGATCATTTTAAATGAAAACTGAATATTTGAGTTGAAGACAGCATTAACTGCTGACAACTGGAAAATTATTGGACTGAGGGAATATGACTTTTTTTTTTCATAAACATGACCTCAGAATTTTTCTGAAGTAAATACTAAAGATCATAGCCAAATCATATATCTATTTTAAAGCACCCAATAAAAAATACTCAAACTATTATATGCCGCATACCCAAATTATTCAAACACAGGAAGTATTAAGTTGGTTTGAGCAATTTTATTCCAACCATCCAGACTGGCTTCCAAAACTTAATTAGCAACTTTCTTTAAAGGTTTATTTTTAAAAAGTGCCTGAATTTCTTTACTCTTTAATTTTTCTGAAAAGGCAGAGTTGACTGGCAAGTACCAAGTCTAGTGTTCAGTGGAAGAAACTAAGGCTGAAATTAAATCTCCTAAATGCAGTGTCTGAACATATTTAATTGCTGTGCATTTTTCCTGCCTGGGCTGGCAGTCGAAATAATGGAGGGTGGGAATAGATTCAGTCCTGTATCTCCAATCTGAGCATCCCAGGGAGGATCCCATGCCCCTGGGGTGGGAGGACCACTGGGATCACTGTTCCCTCTCCCACCCATGGATCCCATCCTAGATCAGGGCTGCTTATGAGGACAATAGCTTTTCTTCTGAATGAAGCTGGATTCATGTTTCTGGGTGTTGTCCATGTTGCAAAATGACCATGGGCTAAAACATGACCATTTACAGCTTCCCCTGTGGGCAGAAAATGGGGTTTTGTATTTGGTCTTTGCTGAAGCTGCAGTGAAGGCAATGAAGTAGCCAAAGATTGAAGGGGAAGCCCACACAGTTCAGCAGTTTTTCAGGGTCGTTTTGTCATCTTCTACTGGATTAACAGTGCACCTTCCCTGAAAGAAGGGGTTTGGAGTGAAGAAGCTCATTTGAACATCAAAGTAATGTGATACAAAATGATGGAAGAACAACAATAACTGATGCTTTTGAGTTTCTGTTTTTGGAGATAAATCTTCTATGCAAGTATTCTCGGGTGATGTGTTGGTTTCTGCTGGAATAAATTGGTTGTCTGAGTTTGATCCCCAGGTCTTCTGATAAAAATAACATTTTTTTATACCTTGTTAGTAGCCTTGTTGAGTCCAAACCATGACAGATCTTTGCTGCATGTGAGGGATCATCGTTGGTCAGTGATGTGCTGACTGCAGAGGGTTCTGTGTCCGTGGTGTAGGTGTCCTGCTGATAAACAGAGGGGTTTGTTTCTGGTGCTCTCAGGTTTCCACCTTCATTTTCTACTTTTCCACCAAGATACAGTGATGCTTAGGAGGAAATTCATGCTGTCTAATTTTAACCATCCAATTTAGGTTGCTTTGGGCTGTAGCAAAGCACAAGCTCTGCTTGATGCAGGTCCAGAAGCGTTTCTTCAGTTGCGGAGTCAGCTTCTTGCTTAAGCCTGACTCTGGGGGCTCAGAAAGCTCAGTGAAGAGCACAGCTCTGAGACATCTCAGCCAAGGCTGTTCCTCTGCCAGGGCTCCTACCGGGCAACTGGGCTCCTAAATCAAATCCCCTGTGGGTGCAGAACCAGTCACTTCAGGGCCGGTCATTTTTTTTGGTAAGGATTTCTGTAATGCATCCTCTGCATAATCAATGTTCACAAAAAGATTTGGAAAAAGAGCCAAACTCTGTGAAAACATTGTTAAGTGGGTAAAGTTTTGTGCTGTCTTTGAGGTGAATCACAGGTTTCACCAGATGCCAAGTCAGTTGGGAATAAGCTGTGTGATAACCTTCTGCCAAGTGGGTCATTGCTGGTCGGAAGGAGGCTTCGGCAGGTGCTTTGCACCATTGGTCCTTGCAATACTAGAAACAGTAAGAAGCAGAAGGTGGCCAACTCTTGTTAAATTAGGTGAGACAGACACAATTCCTGAGGTTATTTGTTGTATCATGTGAAGTTAATTTAATGCTTAATGCATGCCAAAATGGAGGCTAACCTCATTTGAAAGATTTTAATCTAAAAACGCACTCAGACCAGTTACTGCCTTGCATTATCTGCTGCAGAAGGATGGGCATTATCTGAAAGAAGGCATTAAAAATGAGGACGTTTCTTCATGGGGTTAGTTTAGAAATATGAAGCACAGCAAGGGCTAGCTGGAAGGAGATACCTTTGCATTAAGAGATGTTGTCTGTACCAGAATCATCAGAAATTCAGGAGAGTCGTAGCTGCCTGGGCAGCCCTGAGAGGCTTTGGACAATTTGCTGTGGCCACCTGTGGTTATTAGTTTAGAAAATGTGTCACTATTTTACCCTGGCATCTGTTCAAAGTACTAATTCTGTGGATCAGTGTCTTTCAGATGAAGGAAGTGAAATCCTTTTTTGCCCCTGGTGTCTGAGTAAATTGATATCAAATACTCTAATGAAAAGACAACTGTTGTCAGCAGAGGCAAGCAACAAGAAAATCTAGGACAGGAGGTAACTTCATGATAGATTCTACATCCTCAGGGACTTTCTGGGCTCTGAGGATTAATTTTCTATTACATCCACGTGTGGGGCTTTTCTTAAATACACTTCCACTAACAACTTAATACTTTTTTCAATTACAATATCATAAACCACTACAACTTTTTGTCATTCTTCCACTTAGAGGCCAATGCTTTCATCTTTGTCACTGTTGCTGCCACCTTTTACTTTTCCTTAAATGAAGCATCTTTTTGCTGCCCCACTGAAGCCATGTTTTTGAAGAGAAAGGGGACTCTGCACAGTACTGTGGATACTAGGGAAACAATCCCCTTGGGAACTCCACTTCTGCAGTGGTTTGTTAGTGAACCCTCATTTTGATACCTGGCTTGGTGTCCTCCAAGTGCACCTTATGGACTTGAGAAGCCTTCACTGAAGTGCCTCTTCTCGTTGTTGTAGTTCAGTTGCTTCAGATTTTTTTATTATATGTATTTATATACTATTTATTGTATTATATTTATCTCATGTACAGTAACTCTAAGAATGCATTCACAAAATGGGGCATTTTTACCTGCCAGAATGTACACACACTTACCTAAAACAAGAGATAGAGCAAGAGCGAAAAAGAGTTTGCTGCAACAACCTTGTACTGCACACAGAAATGAATTGTACAGGGTATGACAGCATGTGAGCCAATGTTTTATAAATAAGTTGGATTTGGGTAATAATGGGATACAGCCTATTGTAGGAAAGTGGTGAGTAGCTCAAATAATTTGCAGTAGCTCAAATAATTTTGAGTTCTCCTTCCAGAATTGTAGTGGGTTAGAGAAGGGAAAATAAATAACATAAGATATCTGAAAATTACCTGTGCACTAAGGAGAGTCTAAAGTGTTTGTGAGGCTGTTTTCACCTTGTAGAAGATGGATCAGTGTTGCCAGTCACATGATACCACTTCTGGTAGAACAAGGCTTTAGAAGGCTTCTTTGCCTGGGGACTTACTGAATCGTTTTGATTTTGTTGGCACCAACGAGGAAGAGGTGCATTGATTTTACAAGACAGCTCAGAATTCTTTTATTTGGGAAATACTAGTTACTGAAAAAAATAGTAACTTTTAAAAAATGTATTTATTTTATACCAAACTATATTTTTAAATCCAGAACAAGATGAATTGAGAAGTTGGAGCCAAGGTCTGTAGAAGGGGCTGGGCAGATATGGAGGTGCCCGTGGGAGAGCTTTCTATTCCTCTGGGTAGAGCAGAGGCTTCTTGTGCAGGCACACAGGAGGCTGGGATTGGGAGCTGCCTACCCCAGCTGGGATAATGACAGGAATGATGGTACACGCTGGAATATAATGCTGCCCAGCTGCTTCCCCAAACATTTTCTATCTCCTTTGTGGAGAAAAGCAGGTAAAATCCTTTCTGAGGCAATGTTCATAAGAGGCAGCATCATCATATGTCAGTGTTCAGAACATAAACTGATCTGAGTTAATCTTTGTTTTCTTCTGCACCTCCATTTTATAAAATAAAATTGGAAGAAAATTATGGTCACAAAACCTGATTTTTGCCTCAGTTTTGGTCTTCAGTACAGAACTACCTGACAATTAATATTTGTGTATACCTTTTGAAATATCTGACCTTTGGGGAGTTGACAGAGCTATAATATTAGTCTTTGTATGCTAGCTTGGCTTTTAAACTCCCTGCCTAGTAGATGTAAGTTCAGTGGATACAGATCTGAAACTTGATTTCCTCAGTATAGCTGCATTAGCATTCAGCTGTGGGTATGTAAGATAATAGTATTAAAAGCAACCTTCCATCCTGTTGTCATGGATGCAGCACAGCCCAATCCTGGTAGCAGTATACCACCAGTCTTTGTACAATCTCATTTTTATCTACAAATTTTAATTTAATTATACCAGAAATTCTGTAAGGGTATATATTATATGATTCTTATTTTCTGTCCTAAACATTAAAATGTAAGAATTGAGCTGCTCATGTTCTTTGTCCAGTGCTCGTTTTTTTTTTTTGCATTCCAAGTATCTGTCAGTATTAGTTATGAGACTGTGTGAAATAAGTAGCCATGAAAGATGCCTGCTTTTATGACAGAATGAGTGGTTTCATGAATTTTAAAGGAGCACATTTGTATTTTCTGTTCTTGAACTACATGGGCTACTCACAAATATGACAGAAGATAATTGTTTGAGGAATTATGATGCCTTTCAAGATTTTGCAGGATATTACTATTTTCATAATCTTTCATTTATCAGGTTATATGGCTTGATTTATTTATGTATGTAATTTAGAAATTAAAGTACTCCCATTCTGTCAGCATAGGTACATGTTTTCTTCATATAGCTCATACTCCTGTTAGCAAAAATAATGAATGTGCTAATTTTTTTGTCAGTTACCAAAGAAACGTGTCGGAATCAGAGGGTAGTCAGGTATTATTCTGGGCCACGTGAGACAGTATGGAATGGTACGTATTGCTCCGTCAATGCCTTAGGATGGTGGGAGCGCGTATTTCAATATATAGCACTAACTGTGCCACCAGGCAGTATGTGTACTGCAGTTTGTTAAGATTTAAATGAATGCATTGTTAGCACTGACTTCAACAGGGATTTTGTGTGAGTGAGTAAAGGCTTCAAGCCTTTAATTGACTAAGAAAATCTTTTTAGTTGTGATTAGAGGGACAGATACTCAGCTGGTGAGAACTGATGGTGCTCCATTGAATCAATTTTCATACCCTGTCTGAAGTCAATGGAGCAGTGCTCATTTATAACCTGGTACCTGGCCTGTTATTATAAAAAAACGTTTCAAGTCTGATATCTGAGTGGTATGGTAACCTTTTATCGGGGAGCTGCTTGACTCGATTTAAAAAATTTCATCAAAATCAGTGCTAAAATCCCTGGGCTAGTAAATTCAGTGGAATGAGTTATGTTCATTCAGTTGGGAGTTTGAGTGTAGAGACCTATGACTGTCCTATTTGCTTGAAAGCGTGGTGGTCTATCTGCCATACTTTCATATTTAACATACGGTTGTCTTTAAAATGAAGCATATCTAGTATGAAGCATCTCTCTATCTGTGAAGCATACTTGAAAGACTAAATGAAGCATCTCTATACCCTTTTCTGTTTTAGTTATGAAGTATTTGTATTTCTTCTCTTGGTAATTTTATCACACTTGCCATCCTGTGATAACTGCATAGCAAGATTTTATTTTATGACAAAAAATTCTGAATATCTTATGCATTAAACTTGTTCCTAATGTTTGAATTTTGTTGCTGAAAATCCTTTCAAAATTCTGTGCACGCCCATAATTAAACCGCTCTGAAGGTGCAGTCAGGAAAACCAGGCACCAACATTATGGAGTGAAAATTAAAGAAGCAAAACATCAGAGTGTCTACTGTATGTGCCTGCTGTTAGACACTCAAGCATGGAGAACAGGATACACCTCTATGGATGGATAGCTTTCCTTATTAAAAAAACACAGTAGGATGCACAGTAGGGGAACACACTAAAACAAGGCTTTGTAGTAATTTCCTTGAAAGAAATTTCCCAAGATAGCAACTTGAAATGCTTTTAATCTTATGACTAGCTATATAGTGAGTTTTACTGTAGGTAGTATAAAAAAGACCATTAGATTACAGCCGATCTGGTAGAGTTGGTCCAAAGCCTATTCCCTTCCAGTCTTCCTTCTCAAGAAAAGGATTAGATTTTCCTTACACCAAAATGAGGGTTGAGTAGATCGTTGTGGCTTCTGGCATATTTAAGAACTTTAAATACATATCTCTCAAGTTTGAAATTACGTTAGAAAATAGAAAGCCCACCTTCACCATCTGAAATACTTGATCAAATGTGCCGCTTTGCGACACTGAACAGATTCATTAGAACAAGGTTTCTTCTGTGTATCTAAATTTGAAATCACTGTCACTCATATTTTTTAGCTTATACTTTATTTTGGGTCTCTGAGCAGTGTCCCTTACTACTTGGGAGAAACATAAATTGCTTCTCATGCTGCTG
Organism: Limnodromus scolopaceus; assembly: GCA_028565335.1. Lineage (NCBI taxonomy): Eukaryota > Metazoa > Chordata > Aves > Charadriiformes > Scolopacidae > Limnodromus > Limnodromus scolopaceus. The sequence continues at coordinate 14,803,454 of JAOXNO010000063.1, read as the reverse complement.
GAGAAGCATCCTACATGACTTTATGCTACAGCAGCCTTCTCACTGGACTTTGCCTGATTCGTGCTATGTGTTCCACATGACTATTAAACCTCAAAGCAAAAAAAAAAAATATCTGGGAAAGTTCCCTCGCAAAAACCCTGGAAGGCTGTCACGAGTGTTATGGTTACCTGATAACCCTTAAACCAGAGTGACTGTGGCCTCCGTGCTGCGCTCGGTGTCTGTTTACATGTCAAGGGCCATACTCTGAAATGTTGCAGCTTTTTCTCAGCCATACTCTCACCCATTGTGGTGGTGTGACTGCAAGGTGGTGGACCCAGAATTTTGGTACAAGGAATTGGAGGTTCAGCAAGTGTTGCCCACCCTCTTACGACAGCAGAGCCAGCAAGGACCAGGGAGCCAGCACCGATGTGTGTGAGCATCAGCAGAGAAGCCTTAACATCTTGTACCTATCTTGTGTCAGCCACTGCGAGCTGAGAACAGGGAATGAACATGTCTGATAATGTGTTTCACATTGAAATAATTAAAGAGAATTGTTGCTGGAGGGAAATGTGCCTTTAAAAATTAACCCTGACATCTCTGACAATTTGGCTTATTACAAGAGATTCTTTTTTTCCCCTCTTTTTTTTTTTCTTTAGTTTCACTAAACTCGATACACATTTTTCATCACCTCAGAAAATGTAGAGCCTTTGAAAACTTCCCTGTATGAGTAGTTTATAGTTATAAGAGCAGTCCCATCTATTTTCCGCTGAACTACTCGTAGGACTGATGTTTAAAGGATCAGGTCTGAAGTAAATGACACGTTCTGCTATGCCCTGGAGCCTGTGCTAGTTATTATTGTTTGAATCTATCTCTTGATTGCATATATTGCAGTCTTCTATCACACTGGGTGCCAGTTTTGAAATCTGAATGTTGTTCTTCAAATAGCCATTGAGCAGCTTGCTTTTTTATTTCTTCATATGGTGAAGCGAGTCCTTGGAAATCAAAAGCACAAAGCACTAAAAGTTTAAAAAATGTTCTTGATAGATCTACAGTAATTGAAAAGAAGTAAATGGCTATAAAAGAGGTATTATTTATTTTTAAAATTCTAAATATGACAACAACAATTATATTCACGTTTTTGTGATATGTGGAAAGTTAAATATACAACCAGGTATTCGTGTTCAGGAAGTTTAGTTTCACTATATCATGGCTATAACAGTAATTTATGAGTTCAAGAATTTTGCAACTTTTTATTGGGGTGAATTCCAGTATTTTCAGTTCTCTGTTTGATCAAAATTTGTTAGTCTAGGGATAGGAAATTTTGGGGTTCTCCTGGTTTGTTTGATCCTTTTCTAACTAATTTTAAGCTGCATTTGAAGAGTGTAAAAGGGCATACGACATGGCAGGAGTGGGTGTCTGATGCTTTTCATCTGTTTGATGTTGCTTGAACTGCCTCGGACTGTGTGTGTTTAAAAGGCTCTCTTCCTCGTGAGCACCTGCCTGTCAACAGGAGGAATTTAAGTGCGTTGTTCCAGCCAGGGTGGCTTGGAACTGCGATTCTCCGGCCAGAGAAGTGGCGGAGGTGCTGCTAAGGCATTTCTCACTTTCTGCAACTAAGAAAATAGACATGCAAATTTTCCCTCAGATGCTGAGAAGTGGTTTGGGGTTTTTTTTTGTGTGTGTGTTTATTTTTTTCTTTTTTTTCTTTTGAATAATGTTTGACCTCAGGGGAGGAAAATGCAGTAAAATATACAACAGCAAGCACATACTTTTAATTTGTATTCTGCAATTCTCAGTTTGCAGGGCGGATTCCTGTTTGCCATGATCTGCATCCATCAGTACACCCATGTTAGGTATTATGCTGGTTTACACCGGTGGAGAATTTGGTTGCAGAAGCCAAACCCTCCTTGCTTTCTTAGTCAAGGGGAAGAGATTCAGCCCTGTATTTCCTCTTACACTGAACTTTTAACAATTTGGTGGTCTTGGTACAATCCTTCAAGATGCTGAGTTACTCCCATGGGCGCTTAAATCAGGATAGCAGATGGCTTGTGATACTTCTTAGAACTGGGCCTTCATTAGCTAAAATTTAATACATAAAATACTTTAAAAACACTTCTGAAAAACCTTTTTCTTGGCTTGGGAAAGATTTTTACCCTTTTTGTAGAAACAGCAACTAAAGAAATATCTGTTAGTTGCTGTGACATTTGCTATAAACCTAGCTGTACACAACATTGCTGGTACATTCTTTCTGGCTATTAAAGGCTCATTAAAAAAATTAAAGTCTCCACAATTTACAATATTTTCCATTGAAATAGCATGTTAACACATTTCTTTAATCAGTGTGTAACTGTCAAGGGAAAGAACAATTCATCTAGTATATGCATACATTAGAAAAAAAATTATCAGATTTAATTTTATTTGTTTTATATTCAGGGCTTTTTTGAAGGAATTCCTGCAGGGAAATGGTTAATCTATTTTTAACTAAAGCTTACTTTTGTAATCTATCCAGTGCTTAGAGTTCTGTCATTGATCTATGATTTATGTGATTTAAACCACCTCTTGGCTGTAACATTGGTTTCTATCCAAGATGCTGAGCTGAATACTAATTACGAGATCAAATTTATGCTGTTGGGCTAAGCAGCTGAAGGAGCTTTCCATGCAGGACTCCCTTAAACCATGCCACTGTTGAGCATTAGTGAAATATTTGGTGGGGGGGAGGGGGAAAAATGCTGGAAAAGAGAAAAAATATTGCAGGAAAACTGAACTGTCCTTTGAAAGCTTTATTTTTAGTTCTCTTGAATGACTGTACAGTGCTATATGCAGATATTCAGTGTGTATAAGCCTGTGAATATGCACATGGTTATGTTTTTACAGCAGAATCTCACTAATTCACCCTAACGACTGGGAAACCCACTGAGAAAAGCCAAATGGCATGAGTGAGCAAACAAATAAATAAGATTGAGGATATTTTATTCCAAGATGTATTTTATGCCTTTATTTTGACAAGTATCATGTTGTCAGAATGATTTATGGTATTTCATAGCATACCAGTAAATGCACTGTAGTATGGTTTCTTACAGTAAGAAAGTCTTAGTAACAATAGCTTTGCTTTACCTTTCCTTAAAGTATTTTTGCTGAGAAATAAGCCAACACCACAAATTTTATAGGAAACATAGGTCTTAGGCTTTCCATTTGTAAGAATGAGTAGCACTCTTCCATTCACCTCCATCACCCTCACATAGGAGGTTGGGATGGCAATAATTTTCTTGGGTATAGGTAGTCAAAACATGTTCAAACAGCTCTGAATCCAAAATCCACGTTGAATAAAAATGAAAATTTCTATAGAAATTTTGTTGAGTATAATCAATTTTGAGACAAAACGTGTTCCAATGCATCATTTGACTTTCATCTCTGTTGCTGTAATGTTGAAGTGTTTCGTTTTGATGATGCTGCAATGTTTGAATTTGTTCAGGTTTCTGGTTTCTGGCTGGGGCTTTTAACATTTTTTTTTATTTATTTATAGTGTAGTTCTCATGTTTAGTATATACTTTATCTTACATTTTGTTACATTAGGGTATTTTTAACATTTTCAGAGTACCACTGCATGTAATTAAAATGTAACATTTCCATAAAATGTTTTCATAACTTCAATTTTGCAGGAATCTTTTAAGCTTTCACTTCCTTTCTCCACTTGTGAAAATATTGGAATTTCTCACAGAATAGAAATTCCAGGTTGTAACTATTTCCCCTGTCTTTTTTTTAACTTTGGAGTGGTGTGTTCTTGTGCCCTCAGGGCTCTGGAGATGCGTCCTGGCCAACAGATTAGCGTATAGGATGCAGGTGATGTTGTCAGACAAACGCAAGGAGGTGGTTTTGGATGTTCTTTTGTTTTCCCTGTGACATCTGTATTGCCATCGGTGAGAGTCGGTGTGTGTGTGCTCACATGCCTTCCCCTCGCAGAGGTTACAGCGTTGTGGCTGGAGTCAGCAGGGTATCCCGTTTGGTCCGTAGGAGGCCCTTTCATGGGGAATTAGTTTCCTTTTATCCTTATTTTTGCTCACTTTAAAAACAAAACCCAAAATAAACAAAAAAACAGAAACAGAAATAAAACAAACAGAAAACCTTGAAGAAGTTCCTTCCAAGGGCATTTTTAGACTAATGGTCTCTGGTTGTGTATCTATTGCTTGCTATCTTCCTCATTTCTTATTTCTCCCATTTTCTACTGTGGAGAAACTCATATTTCAGCTAGATTTTGTAGCTTTTGAAAAAGTGTGTTAATTTATACTCTACTTGTGATATTTGCTTTTTAGTGTGCATTGTTCTAAACAATTTGTGATGCAAATAGTGTACATTGTGGACATTTGGGGAAAAGTTATCAAATGTGTGCCTCTATATGTAATACTGAAGTGGGACGTGCTTGGGAACAGTTTTATTAAGAGGAGCCAGGTTAAGGTTCACGATCCCATTTGTACGTACAATCTCCTGTGACGCCACCCTTACCTGCCTCATCGGTAGGTGCAGTAGGTTACATGCCTAAATGCTGACAGTAGTAAACGCAATGAATTGCCTGATGGTCTTACGGCTGCAAAATGGAGGCTATTAAAAAAAATCAGGATGAGCCCAGGCATGTTGAAGAAACTACTCATTGGGGCTGTAATTGCAATCAGGTCACTTTGCCAGCTGACTGTAACTGCTGGGTGTGAGACATATTCCCTTGCTGCTTATACAGGGAAATAATTTGCACCATCAGTGATGTTGTTTATCTCAAATAAGAGTAGGTAAAACAACAAAAGTGAAGATGGGTCTTGAGTTAATTGCTGTCATGGTCTGTGAGACTTCAAAGGAGTTATTTTACTGGAAGCCTCATTAAATGGATTGGATATTTTACCATGATGAACAGGTGGCTGAAGCGCTCCAAAGGGAAGTGTTTGAAGATGGGAATCACCTCTGGGACTCCCCATAACCATAAAGTTGCCAGGGCGGTGGGGAGGTCCAGCGACACCCAAGGTGGGCCAAGGGGTGGCCACATGGCAAAGAGGCTTCTGGGAGCTGCAGACCCTAAGTGGGGTCCATGTCCTGAGCAGGTACTTCCCCATTTTGCTGTTTCTTTGAAGCATGGGCTCACGGGACTGATGCTGCAGATGCCACAAGGGGCTTGTGTGGCCTTGGGGCAGCTGCGTTGCACAGTCAGGACTCAGAGCGATGGGAGCCCTTCTTCCCTGCACCAGTGCCTCTTACACAGCTTTTACAGAGCAAAAAGTCAGTGAGAAGTGCTTTATAAAATGTAATGAAGTATTATTCTAGAGGTAACATATACAATATTTTGAATACATATATATGCTAAATATTTGTTCTGCTTCTCCTTTTCTTTATTTGCAGTAGAACCATTACATTAACAATTTTGGCTTTGACAATAATGTGGGGGGATTCCCACTGAAAGTACAAAACCTAAAATAATGTTGATTTAACGTGTACATGAGCTTACACATGTATATTTAAAATGTGACTTATGCATGCTAGATAAGTGGATATTTTGTATACCTTCATATGTCTAAGCGTATAAATAGTACACAACATAATTTATCGGGGGGGAAGAACATTTTTGGAAACTGTTGTGGATTGCAGTTAATTTGTGCTGCCTATCGTCTTGTTGATGTTAGGAGGTTGTTAGGTGCCCTCAGGAGAGCCTCATTATATCCCTGATAAAGACACTTCTCCCTAGTTGAGAAGAGGAACAAGGCTGCAGCTATTTGGGGGATTCTTGCTTAGTTTTGTAGCTACACCACATGGCGTATGCATGCTGGGATGTGCTTTCTGGCTGCTGTTGGAAACTCTTTTGCTGATGTCAAGCATCCTGTGGCTTCGTCCTCCCTCTAAAATTTTAGCCTGTTCCTCTCAGAAGCCTCCTGTATGTGAGCTCTAACTTGTCTGCTGAGACCTTTGCTGCTCTTCCAACCAAACACCGGCTTGTCTGCACAAAGCTACCCCATCCATGGTAACAGTTAAAGATTCGTTGAACTGCTGCATTGCCCTCTTAAAGTACTTTCATTTTCTCTACCTCACTTCAGGAAAAGTTTTGAAATTAAATTCCTCTTAACGTTGTATTTTCTGTGCAACAACAACCCTACAGCTTGAGTTTGGATAGTCTGCTGCTGAGTGGATTTGCTGCAGTGTGTTGCTTTCTGTAACAGTCGCTTCTGTCAGCTCTTCCTAAAATTTTGTGATTTATGGAAAAGGGAGCAAAACCCCACAATGGATAGTGATAGCAATACACTGGCCACTGTTTTTCTCTCCTTCTCTCTCATGACAAGGGAAGTTCAGATTTTCTCTACCTTTGATTATGTAGGGGTGCTTACTAATCCCACAGATGTAAAATTGTTTGAAGAGTAAAAAGGTTTGAAGTCAACGCAGGCTGCTGAACATTCAAAAATAGAGAGACCCACCATACAAATCAATTAGGAATTGATTGGGAATGCAGTTACCAGCAATAGCAAAAAAATGTTTCCCCTTAACTTTAAATCCCAGGAAATAGAAACAACAGAGAAATATAAGCTACAAGCAACAAGGCAAGATTTGGGACATCCTTCCCATGGAAGTATCAGAGCAAGAAGACCTAAGATATCTCTAAAGCACTGCTTGGTTTTCTCGAAAAATGGATATGTTAGGATAAAATTTATAAATAAGCATAAGATCTCTGTAATGTCTCCAGCCAGTGAAAATTAATAAAACCTAGGGCTAGCTATTTGATAAAACTGAGCAGACAAAATGTGTGTAACTATCCGTAGAGTGGCTGACATGATGAATGATGATGGATCCAAACTCATCTGAAGTTCTTTAGGAATAATAGCAGCATAAAGTAATTTCTATAGGGTACTTAAATGTGCCTGAAACAGAACAGTGTATTGAAAGTTGCATATTATGCTAAGAATGACAAGTATTTATGATTGGAAGATTTCTGTGTTGGGATTATCAGTTTTTGTATACCTTTTCTCAGTTCTTTAATCTTTCGATGTGAAGACCCGTCTAGAGATAAGGGGAAAAAAAAGGATGATTCCTATAATTGTAGTACAGAGATAGTAAATACTCTCTTACTCAAGAAAATCAGCAGTTTCTGATGCTACACAGGTGTTTTTCTTCTGGAGTAATGAACGTCCTCCTTGAGGAACAGCTGGTGAGAGAGGTGCCTGAATGGCAGCAGGAGGGTGGGCTACAGCTCAGCTCATTCCTGTGAATGGGAAAGAAAAATCCTAACATGTGGCGCCACTTGTGGCTAGTGAGCTTTATATTAACGCAATTGCAGATGTAGTTGAGGAAATTTTTTTTAAAAGTGTTTTTTTTTTTTTTTAAATTATGGTCACAGCACTTGTGGCTAAATGTGGCAGCTGAAGAAAAATATGGGTGTAAGTATACTGAGTTGTCAGAGTACTGGGAATCTGTGTAATCGTAAGGGGGGTTGGAGTTTTAGAAGTAAAATACCCTTTCTGCAGAACTCCGGCCTTCTGGTTCTCTTTCTATCTCTGGAGTGTTGTAGTCTTGTTCAAAAGAGAGTGCGAGATTTTGATTAAAGGTGGTTCTAGAACTATGACGAATACAATCTGCATTTGTCACAGGTTCAGAAGAGGAGAAACTTGTGCAATACACAGATTGATTTGCAAGACCTTAAGGTTTTCAGCTTTCGCTAACCTTTGCTAGCATACTGCAGCAATCTGTTCTTTGAACATGAACATCCTAGGTCTATAAGAGCCTTTGAGACAGAGCTAATTTTTTCAGCATTGACTATTGAAGCTTGTGATTTTAGATCTGAATGTCCTTTTTTCAACCCTGCTACCAGTGACCCACTGCATAGTAAGTATCTCATATTATAAAGTGGTTATTCACAGAGGGCTTTGACCAATGGTATCTGGAGGGTGGGAGATGCTTTCCTGGCAATGGGATGTGAACATCGTGGGGCAAATTTTCAGCCAGGGTAAAAATCCTGCTTGATCACTGCAGCTCAATGGGTGTCTGTTAATTCATGTGGAAAATTCGTGACCCCAGCAAGATCACAAAGTTCAGTGTCCTTGACTGAGCTCAATACTCTGCAGTCAAGATTGAAATGTCTTTATTCCTATAATTTCCTTGAATTTTGATTGTTCTGTAATTCCTTTAAATTGCTTTATATCCAAACCTACAATATTCTTCATGAAACCTTTGAGGAATATTCCATGTGTTCTTTCTTTCTCTTTTATTACGTTAGTGTGTTTCCACAGGAGTAGGAATCTTGAGCCCTGAGAGCTCACCTGGATCCTCTGCCCGTAGGCTGTACTCATTGTGTGCAGAGGTTAAACTCTGCTGATTCTGGTATGGCCATTATTACTGTAGCCACCATTCAGGACTTTATTTGCTTATTCTTGAAGAGCATCAGTCTTTTGTTTTTAGTTTAGTTACATCATGATTTTGAGGAAACTCTTTTAGCTGAAGACATGGCTGACAGCCACAGCTGGAGGACAGACTGGGGGGCTGCTTTGCCTGCCAAGGATGTGCTCTGGGCACTTTTCTCTTGCGTTTTGGTGGTGAGATTGAAAGGTGGAATTTCCTTGTGCTGGAAGGAAACCCATGAGCCGAGGATTTGTAGGGCTCCCTTGCACCGAGGCAGTGCAGCCAAGCACTCTTCAGGCAGTGCATCATCCCTAGCTTGCTCTTAGAAGGAGCGGAGGAATTTGGAAAGATGAATCATGTGTGCTTTGCATTCAGCCTGGCAGAAAATCTCTCATCCCTTTTACGGGAATATTTTTCTTCTTTTTGGGGCACCAGACTGCCATTAATACTGTAGTTGGTGCACACCTCTTGACGTAAAGGTCATGTGGCTTGATTAAAAAAACAAAAGCAAGAGGGTAAGGTGCTGTTAAGAAAAGCAACAGTAGTGACCATCAGCATCACTTTGCACTTGGTTACGTAGGAATTAGGTAGATGTATATGAAGCTTTGTTACAGCACCAAAAGGCCTGTTTTCAGCCAGTGATCAAGCCCTTTGTCTAGCAGTCAGTCATGTCAGCTGAGGATCTTCCCTCTTCCTTTATAGCCCTTGGTCCTGATCCCATCAAGGCTGGAGGCAGGACTGCCAATGGTGTCGGTGATGGCAATGGAGTACACTCCCATGAGGCTCCCTGACTCCCATCTCATTAACACCTGGATTACTTCACCCTCTAATCCAGTCATCGGTACCCGGGCGCAGATGTGTTTCACAGCTTTGCCATGTTTGATTGATTCTGTTATTTGTATATGCAGCTGTACCTCTGCCTTTATTTATTTATTTATTTTAATATATTGCATGGATGCATACAAATGTATCTCAGAGACCTTTTCCCCTTCACAGACAATTTCTCATTGTGCCTTATACTGGGCAGTCAGGCAAAGTTGTCTTTACTACTGTGGATTTTATCAACTTGAAATATAAACAATTAAAAAAGAAAAGGTAAGCAGCTTCAGGCAGCAAGGTGGCCCTTGAATGCCTCTGTCAAGTTTTGCATTTATGCACTGAATTTTTCATCTTTTTTTTTAACATTATTTTCTTCCACTTGTTACTTTATGTCAGTTCATTTAAAAGATGAAATAGACTGTTGAGGTGGAAAGTGGAAGCTGTTGGTACACAAAATGCTTTCAAATGCAGAAAGTAAGCAAATGGACAGAGGTTTTGTACTTCCCTGCCCATCCCTCCCAATGTCTTTTGTTAATAATGACTTTCCTTATTAAAGCCACTGCAGATCTAGAAAACAGCAGAAAAGCTTAACTTCGGAAATCCGACTATTTAGTGTGTGAGTAAACTTTGCCCTTGTAAAGTTCTGCCCCCTTTCATGCAAAGATTTGACTTACAAATGATATCTGTTTGGAGTTCAATGTTGAAAAGGTGTTGGGAGCATGTCACAGTCACGAGCAGTGTGCACTGTAAATAGTTATAAGTTTATTGAAAATAAGATTTTTGGGTGGTTGTTCATAAACAATCTATTGCTCTACTGGGCCTCAGAAAAAACAAATTTAAAAAAAAAGTTGTCTGTTTTTCCAGTGTTCAACACTGCCTGTGGTGGCAGGACGTTGCTCAGCAGTGACCAGGTCTTCCCCGCTCAGCTGCAGCCTGTGTGCTGTGATGAAAATCATTCCTAGCAGACAGTGAGCACCCGTCATCGGGAGGGGAACCTACTCTCTGCTCATCATAGATGAAAGGTTCTGGCTGGGGTGAAAACCAATCCCTCGTGTGCCGCTGTCTTGTGGTGATATTGTTGCCCCCCATCATCCTAGGGAGTGACATGAGACATCTGGTGAGGCCATCTCCTCCACCTGCACTGCCCCTGTCTCACGATCAAGTCCCTGCTCTGGGTTGGATCAAGAACCTGAATACCAAGAGCTGTTCTCAGCAACAAGCCCATCAAATATAACCCCCTATACTTATTTGAGAGCCATCTGTGTCATTAGCAGGACGCTTGGAGCCAAAAATTTTAGCTGTAGGTACATAATTACCCTTTTTTCAAACACAACCCCAGAGCATGTATTCTTCATACTAATGATCTCTAGGTCTTCCTCCTTTTCACAAGCAAGAAGCCTTAGCTCCAAGCCAATGTCAAACCTGCTGTCTCTCCTAGCTTACCTTGTATGATGAATTTTCTCTTGTTTGTGTTATTTTGACCTTCTCCAGCAGAAGGTGTGGTAGCCCTTTAGAGGAGCTCTGTGGAAGTAGCCTTGGATCCTTTTTCAACCAATGAGTGTCCTGCGTGAGATGCTTCCCTTTCTGTTGGCCTAAAATTAAGAATTACATTGCTCTGTTGCAGTCACATCTCTTGATGAGTGAACAGAGCTTCTTGAAACCAGCAGGCTATGTTGTATATTCAAGTATTCAAGCTTCCTAGATTCCATTAACATTTTGTTAATGAAATAGTGCTTTGTCAAAGAGTCTTGAAAACTTAAAAGGGTATTTAAGCTTCTTCCATGAGTCAATACCATGTAATGTCAACATTACCACGAAGGGATAATTCAGAGATGTCACACAAAGCATGTGTTATGCCATTTGCAGTCTAGCAAAACAGCTCAGCATTTATGTTGTTTAATCCATCTTCAAAAATCTTTTGTTCTGAAAAAGTTTGAGATCAATCTTGTCAGTATTTACTGACACAAAGCTGATGTAAGTTGCTGTGCTCCTATTGACTTCATCTGAGTTGTAACGATTTACCCCAGCCTCGAATTAAGCCCAAATTAGGCATATGAAGAACTTGATATCAAACTTTTAAGGAATATAGGGATGAATGGCACACACCCTGCAAATGAAAATGTGAAGAGAAGTACAGTGAAGTAAATAGTTTGCAGTGATCTGGGACAGGACAGACACAATTTGAAGAGACTTGAAGAAACGCAACATTATCTAAGATTTTGCATTTATGAAATAATCTACTTCTCTGGCTAGAAGTAAATAGGAAATACAAAAATAGAGAGTTTCGATCTGAGCTCTGGCAATGAGGTTCAGCATGGTGATGTGGGGGCTAATTTCTAAAATGTATGTGCTGCAGTGTCCTGGGTTTATATCACATTGCAGTGAGTCTGGTCAAGGTACATGAAATCCCCCCTTCCATTCCTCCTTCCTTCTTTTTTTCAGTAATTCTCTAATCGTACCTACCACATAAGGAAGTTGTTTCATCCTACTGGACATTGCAGTAATGCTGTTTGTTTTACCTTTGTATGTTTTAATCCTTTTCCATTAAAGCTCTGTGTAATTGATGTAGTTGAATGTAATGAGAGGTAGCCTCAGCTTTCTTTGAAGAAAATAGACTGCCTTACTTCATACTTGGCTGAATGTGAACTGCTTTCCTGTGATTATTTCTTAGCTGCATTAAATCTATTTCAGTTTCAGACTTCCCGGATATATGGGGTCAATTCTGCAATATGTAAAGTGATGTAAAGTTCTTAAAAAATACTTAACATATTTTAGTGGTAAAGGTTTGTATTTCATTCACATTCAGTTTTTTTAATCCAAACCAGGCATTATGCAGACCAGCAGCATTACAGACCTGATGGAGGAGCTTAGCAGAAGAGCCAACGCTGCATTGATGATGTGAGTGGGGGAAAATAGTCCTAATGTTGTATTACTGCTGGTGGGTCAGGTATGCCTTGGTAATTTGCAGATTCCTTCTAAGTAAGGGATACTTTCTGGCTTGACAGCAGGAAGAAAAATAGTATGAGGCTCTTCATTTATACTTTTATGCTGTTTTACAACCTGGGAAACATACGGGGCATAAACCAATTGCTCTTCCTGCAAAGACCTATGGGGGGCTTACAGCCTTGTTGCTCCAGGTGAGGTCACTGCAAGAGCAACAAAAATGAGAATAAAATATGAAAAAAGAAACACATTACAAATACAGGCTTTGAAAATGTCTGAAAGCAGGTTGTACAGCATAGTGTGTGTTCTAGCAGCCTTATGGCATGAAAGGGTCTCAAAATGGTTAGCTCTTCTTGAGGGATGCCTTGTAGCAAACTATGACAGGCTATATGTAGTACATGCATAATTCTACAATTAAATTAAGATCTTGGAATCATATTTGATCAGATGCTTTAAAGGAATAATATGTTTGCAGTGCTAAGTAGGAAAATTCGAAAAACCACAAATGTTACATAAGAAGGGGAATCAAATGTAAAGTTTATGATCCATCTTGGCCTGCTGTTATAAACTGAACTTGGAGTAATCATGCTGAATCTGAAATACTGCAGTCAGCACTGCAGCAAAATGAAACACTTGGCAATGGAGGAAATGTTAAAAATCAGTTTAAAAGAAAAACAAAGCCAGGTGCTTCTAATACAAAAAAAGATGATACCAGTAGTAATGTAACTGTATATGTGACGTGTCATTCAGACAAAGAGTGCCCCAAAGGCTTTACAGATTTTAATGAGACCACAACAGAAATCAGAGGAGTTTGAGGAAGGAGGATAGAAGTTAGAGCATGGGATGCTGTGCATTTTAACCTACTATTTAAAAAAAGAAAAAAACAAGTCCTTGAAGACATTAGATACTTAATTTGAAGAACTATTACAGTTCTTAGAAACGGTATGCAGAGATGGGGTTTGTTCCTGAAGCAGTGAATGCTTGAAGGAAGAAGGAGGTGGCTAGTGCCACATGTGATGGAAGTGGGATCAGGGATAGACCCTGCTAACTCAGGGCAGTGTGATTAAATCCCATAGATGCCACTGCCCTCTCTCAGTATCAAATATGAGACTTCCTTGCAGATGCAGAGCTACCTACATCTTATCAAAAAGCAGGTGTTACAAAGATTTAATCTACATTGTTTTTTTAAAAAAATGCCTGATACAAAGCTGCCACAGATAACCTGCAAGACTATTATACTTCTGCTTCACTTAAAAATCCACTTTTGATTTCCTTGACATCATCAGTGGCATTAAACACCTATTAATCTACTTGTACATGAACCAGCATCTCTCCTTGTCTCAGTTCTCCATGTATAAAAAGAGGAGAACAATACTTTCTTCTGTACTTTTTTGTATTTCCCATGTACATGATAAATTCCGGGGAAAGCAGCTCTGTATTACTCTGTGTTTATAGACAGTGTCCATCCTAGCACAGTCCTTATGTTATTCAGGGGCTTCCAGGTCCAACCACAGAACAGGTAGTTGTAATTTCTAAACCAAGCAGAATATTTCCTCCATGGCATTAAATGTGGCATTAAATCAAGAAATCAGTGTTTTTAACACTATCATATATTAAACAACTGCTTATTCTAGTTTCCTTGTTTCAGGTGGTTTGAATAGAGGCCTGTGGTGGTCCAGCTTGTTGGAAACTTTTGTGTTCAAACCAGAAGGATGCTGTAGATGGAGCTAATCTGTGAGTAAGTTTTCTGGAGGCCATTATGTCTCCTACAGTTTTGGGTTTTTTTCTAAAGGAGACATTGCTCTGTATGTGTCTGTGTGTGAGGGAGAGAGAGAAAGAGCGTTGCCTAGAGGGTTTCAGTTATCACACTGTCTAAATATCCCTTATTTTTAGTTGGAGTCTTCTGAATATGAGATCCCACTACAGGTAGGTGAAGTGACCTCTTCGGTTTTGAATCTGCTCTTCTCTGGCAGATGCAAGGCAGCAGCTTTGAACAGGAACCCCCTCCTGCTCCATGCAAAGCTCTTTGAATTGCCCCTGATACGCTTCTAAGGATCCCTGGTTGTGTGCAAGGCACTTTGAAGATGAATGCCCCAGCATAAGGAAAACATGAAACAAAACTTACTCCCTTATGTCAGAGTGTGCGGCAGATTTCTCAAAGATCTTCAGTACAATGGTTGCTCTTTGGTGGGTGAGAGGAAATAGGCTGGTTCGTCAACTTGTAAAAGAAGAACAAAATTGCACAGGGCTATCCATTGGGTGGTAGATCAGGTGAAAGAAAGGCAGTTGGGGGTCTCCACAATATTCAAGTCTGGCAAAACTTATTTTAGGTTGACTTCATTGGATCTTACTCGATGAAAACAAATTTATTATTATTAATTTTTCTTCCCCCTGAAGTTTGCTGTATTTTCAAGTGACAGATACGCCATGTTCTCTTGAGGGAGCATATTTTTCTCCATCTCCCTGAAAACCATCACAGCCCAACTCCTTAGGCTATATGTAACCATCATAATTTTCTGGTATGTTTTGGACATGACCTAGAGTCCTGGGAGCTGAAAGGCTCATGGGTGCTTGGGAGAGTGGTAAAACAGTAGGCAGTTTTATCTGCAGAGTTCTGAATATTTCTGTTATAATTGGCATGAAACTCTCCATTAATGTGTTTTTTAAACCTGACGAATCAGCTCTGCTGGCCCAGGTGAGGAGTCATGTATGATCCAGAAGTTTTCATTACCATCAGATTAATTAATCCATTTTCTTGAAGGATTAATGGGTTTATGACATAAAAAACTGAACTGATGTCCTGGGAGACACTAGGTGCAGAAACAGAAGGGAAGGGGAACATTAAAAGAGATGTATTTTTTTTTTTAAAAAGAGAGATTGCTTAATAGAGAATGGTGGTGTTCTTCTCACCCCTTTTGGATGACTACTACAATGCAAATGTGTGAACTCCCTGTAAAGAAATAGGAGAAAAGCAGAACCCTCTGGGTCACAATTCTTTTCCATATATGATAGATCTTTCTTCCTTCCAATCAATTAATTGCATCCTAAAAACATCTATTTCTCACCATTGACTTTAAAGGGATTTTAGATGACTAGCTCAGATATAGCTGTCTACACAGTAAGTGATTAAAGTTGGGTTAGATGAGCTGGCAGACTACATGGATTTTTTTTTTTTCTTCCTTCATGCAAACCCTAAATCAAAAGGCATCTCATCAGAGTATTATAAAATACAGCCTTCAGAGGGATAGTCTTCTACTTCCATATTCTGGCATCTGAAGGGAGGAGGGAGACTCCCATCAATTTAGAGAGAGGTAAAGATTTCATCTTCCTCTAGAAATCATGGCCGTAATGGGAAATTCAGACATTTATGAGATTTGCTGAGCCAAGGCATAACTGAGCATGTGGAGTTTTCTGTTTGTCTTTATAGTATAACAGCAAAAGCAGAATAGAAGACTATTTTTAGTTTGTTTTTTTTTCTTCCTCTCTCCCCCTCCGCCCCCCACCCCCGCCTTTTTATTATGTACCGGGGGGAGGAGCAGACACAGTCTGTGTGACATTATAAACTGAACTCCTTACCAGCCCTCTCCCTGAGACTGCAAAATAGGGATAAACTGTAGGTATTTATTAATGGGAGACCTCCAAACAAGCATTTACAAACCCACTGGAGAGGAATTCTCACAAAAAACCCCATGCAAGTCATACCTGGTTTATGTTTGAATTTTAAAAACAGGTAAAGTTGTAAGTCGTTTAAGCTTGACCTAACAGTTTCTGGCAATTGGTGATTATTTCTCTTGGGTTTCAGAAGCTGGCAAACCTGATACAATATATATACATTTAATACATATATATGTATATCTAAAAATAAAGAGAGATGTATGTATAAAATCAATATGAATTTCAAGGACAAGAGGGAGTGAAGCAAAGGGTGACTTATTTTAGTGTTAAATCAGAAAGGGACTTGAGACATGGTGCATTTAGTTGTTTCCTCTAGTTGTTACTTTCTTGACAATAATGGGTAAAGTATCAAATTATTATTTAAGCTTATAAAGCAAGTGTCCTTTTTCGTACATGTAAGTGATGCTCTTCTGCCAAATGATAGGCATGACTGTATTTTTTCCTAATTGAATCTGCATATCTTTTCCTTTGATAGTCCACTGCTGAATATTGATGGTTGCAATAATTGGCTCTTTATTGGTATATTGCGTTTTCTTTGCAATTTTTTAAATTTCTGCAGTAAATCCTTTCCAAGTTTTACTTCTTTTATGGTCCGGTACTTACAAAAGTTGCTAATTCTGATGGAGCTGTAGGGCTGTGAATAAGACTCAGTGTTTTGATTTGTTGTGCAAGTCATGTATCAGTAGCTGGTACCTCTCCTTTTATCTTTTCTAGTGGAAATAGCTCAGCTGTTACTGGGTATATTTAGCAAGCGAATTTAGTCTTTCTCCTCCGTTTTCTTCTATTTGTCCCTTCAAGGGTTAGTGGCACTCAATGGTGGATAAATGCAAGAAAATCTAATAATACCTTTCTAATATAACCACTTATCTGGTATCATATTTTATTTTAACTCTTAATGCAACTGTATAATCATAGCTTCATTGCTATAATTGGATTTGGAAGTATATTTGTGCCATTTAATCACATCTATAGCATTTCTATAAGCTTATTCAGAGTAATTAGTAATCTTATAATTTTTAGTGGAATCATATTTTATTTCCACTGTACTCATTTTTAGCTTTAAATTCAACACATTTGCACCAATTTTGCTTTTTACACTGGAATTTCTGGCATAAATAATCATTAAGATTTTTTTTTTCCCACTGTGAATGTGAACAGAGGCTAATCCAGCTCTCATTGAAGTCAATGGTAGTCTTTTCATTTACTTCAGTGGAAACTGGATCAAGCTAATAGGTTGCAAATTGCATTCAAGGGAAAGTCACATCTTATCATGGAAATCGCTGTGTAGCAAAGCACAGTGTTATTGATGGAAGACACAAAACAGCTGGTTGTTTCCAGATTTTCTTGCCAGATAATTGATAGATTCTCTTATCCAACTTTATTAATTTTTAGTTTACAAGTTATGGCATTGCAACAATTTTTAAAATATAAATTTTAACCTGATCTTTCTGACAAATTTAAACACCCTTCCAGATAAAGGTTTTTATAAAAGGGTCTAGAACTTTGCTTTCCAGACACCAAGTTAGCTATCTGTTAATCTCAATTAGATAGCTCAAAATTGGGCATTTTTTCAGTTTAAAAAATATATTTTCTGCATTTTTAATTGAAAAATAAATATTTGATAACTTTTTTGACCAACTCACTGTTGTGTCACTTCAGAGCTGTGTCATTTCGTTAATATAATTGGTCCTCTTGTTGCTGAATATGAAAACCTGTAAGCACTTCCATCTAAAAGTGTAATTCTAGCAAATTACATTCCCAAGTAGGCACAAATTTATGATGTTCACTTTTCCCAACATTTTAATTTTGCAGCTGTGGGGTGCTAACTATATGTGCCAAATAATTTTTTTTTTTTAAACTATTGCAACTTGCTTGTTAAAGAGTTATTTTTCTCTTCTGCACTGCTCCCACTCTGTTGATTAGAGGTTTGTTGCTTTGCTAATGGGTCTCTCTCCTTCAGGCAGTTAATGATTACAGACAACTCTCTAACCTATAATTTTGGGGGAAGGTTATTGAGAAGGTGATATGGCAACGATTGTAATTGTTTCTGTTGCTTAGAAATGTCCTTAGTCTTTGCTGGTCAGGTATGAGGTCCTGGATTTTAGAGTGAAAGTGGTGCTGGTGTCCAGGATTAAAGACACTTTCCTGTGTTATTTATTCCCAAATCACACCAGCTCATAAGGTTAGAAAGAACATCGTGGGAGATGGTGAACTCTATTTAATTCTTAATAAAATGTCAATACAATGGTGTCTGTTCCATCCCAGGCAGGTGGTGACCTTCATAGGCTTGAGGATGGACCTCCAAGCAGAGATACTCAGCTGGTGGAGGGGTAGCCCATAACTCCTGGCATGATTTTTAGAGCCTCAGGAGCCGTTGCAAGATTTGGAGCATCTTTGGTTTTAGATGGCAGGATGATAATCATTCATTTGTGCAGCCTTTTGCTTGAAAATAGATCAATTGAACAATTTCTATTGGAGGTTTTGCTATTCTTCCAGCATGGAGAGGAGTTGTTTATGAGCCTTAAATGGAAAAAATGTTAACTTTAGTAATTTCATTACTAATAATTTGAATGGAGCAGCATAAGCACCTGTACACCCGAAATTCAAATCCTAAATACTGCAGTTATTTGCATATTGTATGTAGGTGCCTTGCCATGGAAGCCATGTTCCCACATCCTAGGGACACTCCTCATTTGGATTTTCCCAGTGGATGTATATGAGCAATTTGTACTGAAATTTTGTCAAAAAATGACTAGTGTTTTACCACTTTAAAACCATGGAAACATCGCAATGTTCTTTTAGAAATGACTCCATGAATTAATTGCAAATTACTTATTAATGAAACAAATATTCAGCTGTCACTTGAACTAAACTACACTATATGCTTAATGATTATTTTTTGAGAAAACACTTTTGTGTTTGTTTGATCTGCCTAGTGTTAACAGTGGCAGAAAAAGAGGAAAGCATTTGGTGTCAGAGTGGAAACTTGAAACTGGCAAAAAGAAGAAGAGGAAAAACATCAGCCAATATCTGCAAAATAGGTGAAAAGCCCAAAGAAATAGCAGATACATAACGATTACATTGGAAAGCTGCTCCCCGAGGCAGCCCTAGTTAGGTAACGAGGGTAAAATACGGTGACATGAGCAGGGAAATCTGGCAGTGAAGGTTTTCACAGTAATATTAATTCAGCTGCATTCCATGTCCGTAAAATGAGCATGAAGGAATTCACCTCATACGGGGTGGGTAAATGTTTGCAAACTGCAGAGGGACTCTCAAATGGATGCAAAGTATCATCTGCAGTTCTGCAAATTATAATAAAAATAAATGCTGCTAATTAGGGAACGTGCATTCCTCATGGCTCTGGCATTAGTCTGAGACACCACCACCGAGCTTCCCTGCCCAGACCTTGTGTGTCCCACTTGAACCTGCTGAGCAGTGCTGAGCCCAGTGGGACCTTCATGGGTGACCGTGGTGCACCCAGGGGGAATTTTTCCACAGGCAGCTTGCTGAAGCCATGCATTTTTTCCATATGCTCTCCATTGCAAGGGGCAGATTATAAATAGGTAATCAAGCCTTTACACTCTTTGCTGTGCTACTGATGCTGTTTACAAGAGCAGGAACACGGGGCAGTACATGAGCGAGGCAGGTATGCCTGCATTCTGAACACATCTCAGGTGTCCTTCTACTGGTGCTGCTAAATTATTTACCACTCAGCAAGCATGTGCCTGCGTGAGATATTTAAAGGAGGGAATTTGAGGTGAAACCCCATCCGTTTACCCAGAGCTGACACTGGAATATTCATTATCACATTAAATCTAACCACAGCGAAAATGAAGGCTTCCGTTGATTATGTGCTTGCATAAAAGACTTCTTTGGTGGCAAGCCTGCTGCCAGAGATCTGAATATAAAATCTAGAATGTAGAAACCATTCTCTTTATGGTAAATTTGCCTTCTTGGAAGTTATGAGACTTGGCAGGTTTAAATATGTTTTAAACCTGTGGTGGATTATATGATTTTTCTAACTGGCCACAAGCAATACTAGATGAGCATGTATCACACATGCCCAATCCCAGCTACAGGCATGAGTCAGGATTTTCCATGCAAATTAAAAAATAAAATGCAGATTTGATATCCAGAGAATGGTACATATTTATCTTGGCATAACATTAGTTTTGCAGGGTTGGTATGGAGGTCTCCTCTTCTGGAGTGCCGAGGCAAATACTCCTGTCTGCACACACCTGCCTCTCCTTCTCCCCCACCATCCCAAGTTTGTGCTGGAGCAGAGTGAGCAACACAGCTTGGAGAGGGGTTTGAGGAGCCCTTTGGAGTTACGATTGCAGAAAAGTCCAGTAAAATACGTGGGGCTGGCCCAAAAAGAGACATGAGGTATTTCTTCCTTCTCTTCATCCATCCCTCACTCCTTCCATGTCTTTCCCCTCCACCAGGGATTCTGTTGAATGTAAAGAGTGAATTAAATCTTCTTCTCTGGAGGAGAAGAGAAAATAATAGAAATTATGAGATGAAACACTTTGAAAGGGCACCTCCTGAGCAGGTTGTCCCACTGGGAAGCAGGAGGACTGTTTGCTCTAGTCCATTTAAGTCTGTGTATGAGCTTCAAAGCAAAATGGTATAGGGAGGGCTGGGTTTGGTGGAGGTGGGCATGTACATAAAGGGGAGAATAAAACCTGTTTCTCTTAATGCTAAGAATAATGATTTGCTCACAATTAGTAATTCATTGAAATATGTAACTGGTTGCATCAGCACAAAGAATTTAAAAAAAAATAAATCAAGTTCCTCCATTCTGTAATCCTTACAGCAGACTTTCTGCTTTGGCAAATGGCATATAAGGAACAACATGACCAGAAGCCAGCTTGCCTGGTCATAAATGGCGATACTTTATGACACATTCTTCTCTTTATGCCTCCTGTTTTCATCTTTAGTTGTAAATGTACTTAGTGAGCGAGGATAAAACATAAACGTACAGTAGATACAGAAGTGCCAAGCATCTTCAGCTTTGACTGGTGCTTGCAGAAAGCATAGGCAGAAACAAAATGATCTCTCACTATAATCGAGAGACAAAAAACCCATCTATGTTTAATCAACATTTAAAGGAGAAATTACATGTCCCACAAATCCCCTTTTATATTGCACTTAAAATCCCCTTACCTGCCCTTTAGTTTTCATGGTTTTCCTTATCTTCAGTGTCGCTTAATCATATTTCAACAGGATTTGCTTCCTCACTGCCCATTTGCCCTTACTTTCTAGCGTCACGTTAATGCCAGAAGACCATCCCAATAGTTTCATTCTACCATGCTTTGATATCAGATGCCCAGAGATTTGGATTTTTTTCATTCAGGTACAAGCAGAAAAGAAAAATACCTGGTTTGTAGGAGTGACAGATAATATTTTCCAATGTAAATGTCTAGGGCTAGAGTGGAGGAATAAGGGAAGGCAAATGCAACTCTCTTTTGACTCCTGTTGACGTTGTGCATTTGTCCTGGGGGAGCAGCATTGCTGGGACCTGATGGCCATGGTCTGCCCTGCTGCTGGAAAATGTGATATAAATCCATTCTAATTCATCATGTAACTGTGAGTTAGTCCTTGGATCAGTGATTGGAAGAGGTCTGTGAGCATAGCTGGCGATATTATCCTCTCTCTCACATTGCTGTCTTTGCTGGACACTAAGCTCTCGTGATAATTCACAAGAAAATGTATTTTTAAAAGGCACTAAATATCCGCAGTGGCCAATATTTGGACCGCTATTCTTGAATTATTTTTTAATTAAACCTAAAGGTTTTTTTAATAAAAAAGTACCCCAAAGCGCAGTTAATCCAAATTCTGAGGAGTTTGTGCCAGCAGAAGGCAGTCTTACTATTTTCAAATAATATTTGCATTATATTTCACAAAGCTGGGCATGGAACTGCTTTGTTACAGAAATCCGAAAGGTTCTCTGTTTCTTAGTGGTGAGGGTCACCAGCTCAGAAGATGCTCACTCATGGTCAGTGCTGTAACAGCAAAACACATCAGAAATCAGATCTGCTAAAGGAGCGCTGGAGGTGCACCCCCAGCAGGGCTCTGCTCTTCCCCTTCTGGAGGATGACTCTCAACTTTCTTCGGTCTGGTGTTGCGTGAGCTGGTTTTTGGTGGGAGTGAACCAAAAGGAGACGGGTACTACTAGAGTACAGGAAAGGAGTGTGCACAGCGAGGATGAGGGGAACAGGGCAGAGGGATGCCTGGGACAGACTCTTAAAGGACAAGTTTAGAAAGGAAGGTTGCTTGAAGGAAGACTAAAGAGGTCTTCAAGTGACAGCAAGATGTGACACAAGACACAAGAATGTGGCAGCAAGAGGGAGGACATGAGGGAAGGCTGGGAAGAAGGTAGGAACAAGTGGAAGAAGCTGAAGCAGAGGCTATTGCCAAAGCTGACAGCTTGAGCAATGAGAGGAAAGGGCTTGTTAGACTTTGATTTGATTAATGAATATGTGATGAAGAAAGAAACACAGAGGCTGATTGTCTGCAGGGGAAGAGGCTTTAAAAGGAAGCATAGGGCAGATATCTGAAGAAGGTGAGAAGCTACTACAAGGTTGGTCATGGGACCAGCTGCGATGAAGGAGCTAGAAAAGGAAGGATGGCTTTAACAGTGGAAACAGGATTTAGCAAGAATACGGAATATTAAGAATTGAAAACATCATTGTTGCTGTTATTATTTACTTAAGGTTGGCTTGTTTTTAATCTAGTAAATAGCTTGTGTCAGAAAAATAGAAAACAAGTTTTAAATGTTGGCTTTTACTTCTACTTTGTTTATTAAAGATGGTTAGTTCTGTTTTACTAATACTTTGTAAGTAAACAGAGTGAGAAGATTCAGTGTGATAGAGATGATCAACCACTGAAATTTGGTTCCACACTGAGCACATAAGAAGGAAGAAAAGAAATGCAATTAATACATTAGTATAACAGAAACACTACTAATAGGTAGTAATAAAGGTTCTCTATTATTTATGGTTAATTTTAGAAGAGAGAAAGTTCATTTTTGGCCCAAAGCAGTAGACAAGAGATTGAAGGAGGGGAAAATCCTTTTAACTGAGTAAAAATTTTAGTTGTGAGCTGTAAAAGGAAGTTGAGATGGATATTGAGAAAAAATCAAAAAGATAAAAATTATTTCAGTTTGGTAGTTCTTCACTGGTTCTGCAGTTTGGCAGCTGTCAACATCTCAAAATATCATCTCACCCAAACTGTTGAAAGAAAGAAACCCTTTGATTTTTCCCTTGAGACTCCCAAGCTGAAAATGGACTCTTTGTAGTCTCAGCCTCATTTCAGACAGGTTTTTTTTAAAAAACATTCTTGCTGGCAGAAACAACTAATTCATAAATAGAGTCTCTGTTAATTAAATAAGTTTTATCATTTTAACTTTTCTTTTAAAATGAAAAAGAAACTAAATCTCTAACATTTTCTTCTTTATTATGAATCTTAAGGGACTGAGCAGCACATTTCTTGCATCATTAATAATGCAAATTAGTTGTTGTTTGGGTCTCATAACTTTATAGTTAGAAGTAAATATTTAATGCATAGATCTGGGAAATCAACTCATATATAGCAGAAATTTTACTTTATAGTTATTGAAAGTTAATGTAAGAATGATGGGAAGTACTGTGGTTTCTGTTTATTTAACCTTTCTTGCTCTTGCTTTTCTTTCAGTAGAACTCTCTGTAACTTGTCATTAAACACTGTTATATTCCTACAGTATCTGTTTTTACTATCTTTACAGTAGCCACAGCGTTCAGCATTTAATACCATTTTAAAGTAAAGGTTAAATATATATAGCATACTTAGGGCTATAAGGATTGTATATTTGGTCTCAACTAGTGGCAGGAAAACCAGGTGATTATTTACAATAATACCTAATAATTTGTTGACTTTGCAGCAGTTTTTCTTAGTTTGCTTAATGAAGCAATAATCAGATAGCAAAAATAAGATTAAACTTGTTTTGGGCCCTCTATATCATGCATAGTAATGCCTCGGGAGCATGGGGGTGAAATACTTTGACTTGTTGACTTGTTAGCACATGGGTAGTCTGCAGTTAGTGTATATAGCCTGTAGTAGGTCTTTCTGCCCTGTGTTTTTACACATTATTCCTGAATATATCGTACCTCTCTCCATATGCAATGTCTGTAGGAATGACACTATTGCAGACAAATTACAGACGTTTCACTGTGACATCTGTGCTTTTTGTAGCAACTCTTTTTTTGTGTGTGTGGTGGATAACAGAAAATAGTAAGTATCCTGTTATTTTGTGCATGAAATCTGATAGTGAAAAAGACACCAGAGAGAATTCTTCAGTGATAAAAATTTAAATAGACCCATTTATCAATATGACAGAGATTTGACCTGAAAGCTAAAGTGTTTGAAAGTTAAGTGGGGTTGTGTAAAGAAAGTTGAGGCTACGCTGCAGATAGACCATAGGTTTTGTAAGTTATTAAATCAAAATAAAAGGTATTGACAAAACAATAAATTGCCTGTATCACCCCATCTAATAGCTTCTGGGAGCACTAAATACATTCTCCACACTTAAGATGTGTGAAGCTTTTCCCTTTCTCATACTTTTGTTCTTCTACTCGAAAACATTTGCGCTGTAGTTGGTTTTATAACAGATTTGGCACCAAATTGCTCCTTTCTCTGTTCTTGCCAGAGAACTTGCTCAGAGCAGCATTGTGGGGAGCAGGAGTGCTGGCATTACTCTGCTAGCAACAGGATTATTGCACTTTGCAGGTGGGGTATGAATGACTCTCCTGGGGATTAAAAAAAAATAAATAATAACGGCACTAATATCTTTACTGGGAGAAGGAAGAGCACATGGCGGTGCTCTTTGCTCTCCCTGGGAGTCCTCAGCACCATTTCTGTGCTGGAAATGTGTGGGATTTGGAGGGGGAGAAGCATCTGGTAGTAGCTGCTCTTCAGGGCATGCTCCCCTCAAATGGGGATGCTCTGGGGAGTGAGGAGCCATGGGGCCGCTCATGCCGTCTGCGTAACGATGCACCTTCTCAGAGAAGAGCTGAGTTTAGTCTTGCGGGGGGGGAGGCAAAAGGCTGCGGGACCTGCCACGGATGGGGAGGTTGGGGAGCGGGCAGGGGGCAGCTCTTTGCCTCCAGATTCATTACCTGGGACCTGCTTTTTCCTCTGGCTCCTCTGACTCCACGGGGTTAGAGGGGCATACCCCCTACCTATGGCTTCCCCACCGAGGAGAGAATGAGGCTGGCTCTCTTTGGCTTGAAAACTACACAGATTTGAGACTATTTCCCCTCCTGCAGATTTTTCCATGGAGAGGATCGTAGAAGACATTACTATTTATAGTGCACAGTACGTGTACACAGCATGACATCCACCGGCTTTTCAAGCAAACATCCTACCAGTTTGGAGGGGGGAGGCTTTCCATCTCAGTGTCCCCAGGATGCCCTGTCCCCTCTCCTGGGGAGGTGGGAAATCACACAGGAGTGGCACCCATCTCCCCTTGTCTATAGGTTTCTTTCACTTATTTTTAGATGAAGATACTTGCCCCCCTGCCATGGAGCTGATCATGAGGTTCAAAGTCAAAGCAAGTTTTCAGCACAAATGACGTGAGTTTTAAGGGGAGGGAGAGGAATTGAAAGCAATGATGGTACAAGGGGGTCACAGAGCATTTGTACAGTCTCATTTGGGAATGGATCACTTGGGGTGGGGGAGAAATGAAGATGGAAAAGTGCATTGGTTTAACTCAGGATTTTGGAGAATTTTCAAGGGAACGAGGGTCAGTGGGACTCAGGTTTCCTCACTGCCCGCTCCCTGCCTGACTGCTGGGTACCACGGCGTCTCTTTGTGTTCGTGTATGGGTTTGGGAAATCAGAACATCTTCATCTAGGCTCGGTTCTCGATACGGAAAAGATAGCTGACAATGGCAATAAAAATAACAGTAAGCAGTTGGAAAGGCCCAGCTCAAATCGTGCTCTGTCAACAGCTTTGCAATCTGTATAAATATGAGTGGAAAGACAAACAACTCTGATTTCGCTTTAAGAATGTGAGTATCCATTGTCGTAGATTTAAATTAGGATGTTTTCCTTGTACTGTATGTAAATTCCTTCTTGGCAAATAACCCATGTCCACTAATGTATGTGTATTTTGGGTCTGTATAGTTTTGGTCTCTGCAAAATACAATGAAATTTGATAGCACACAGAAATACTTGCATGGAATGTCAAATTTTTTGTGTGTGCTTCTCACATATCCATAAAAGAGTTTACACATTTCTAATTACTCATTCAAAAAGAGACTTTACAGCACTTTTAAAAGAGAGCCAATTTTTTCCCTACTGTGTTCTGTTTTTACAGCTTGTGGAAAGCTTATTTAACGAAAGTTTAAGTAATCAGCGAAAGTCATTTCTGAGAAAAGACTGACAGATATGAAGCCTCTTTTCACACTTCATAAGAGGTGGAGATAGTAGCCATAAAATTTACAGCTGAATAGTACTCTGTTTAGCTTAAGTTATAGAATTATTAGTGTTTTGGGCATGTGATAGATTTTTTGGGAGGTTAAATATTTTAAATGATTATATATGCTATGTGTAGCCAAGCTCAAAGTGTGCAATACTAATAACAACCTACCCCTCCAAACCCGGCAACCTGCACACTCCCACGGGGCTGATGTTGCACTAAAACTGTGTGTTTGCAGCTGACTTAGCTTCATGATATATTAATAAAATGCTAGTGATGTGTTCCCTTCACACAGGCTCACCTCTGGCTATGAAATTATGAATTCTCGGGCGACGGAAATGAACAGACAGGGCATGTTGGATAAGAGGGGAGTCAGTAAGGAGCTCAGCACCATCAGCATCTCTGTCCCAGCTCCTGCAGAGCAGGGACACACAAGTTTTACTGTATGAGAGACCTGGCTATAGAGTGATTGAGAATAAATGAATTCTTCTGCAGGTCATGACCAATTATGTGTTAAAAAGAGCTGAATATAAGAGGAAGATCTTGGTTGTTTTAGGAGACTGAAGAGTTCACAAAAAATCTCTTATAAATGGGTATGCCTTTTGGAGATAGTAATAAGCCTTTGAGTGCGAATCTTTCTAAATATTATGAGATGCCTAGATGTTACGGCAATGGGTAACACGTACAAATACTTACGGCAAGATATAAATAAGCAAACAAAAGAAATTACTGAACACATTTAAATGTTACGCTCTCTGTGTCATCCTTTCAAACCTTTTTTTTTTTTGGTATTGCTTTTGATGTAACTGTTTACCCAGGAGCAAACAACAGAAATGCTTTCATAGTTCTTTAAAATAACATAAATTGTGTGAGCTGGAGTTCAGTCCCACTGCAGTTATTCTGAGGTTTGCCATTGGTTTTGATAGAACAAGAACAAAATCAGGGAGGCCTCGTTCCTCCTCATTGTGGCAGCCATGCTATAACATGGTATTAACGCGACAAAGTAGCTCACCATACAACTTACATCAGCATGCAGTTTAAATATGAGTAGTGTAATGTTTATATTTTTTTTAATTCACTTTTATGTGAGCCTAATACAGCCAGCCTCATAAAGCTCACTCTTGCACCAGATTAAAGCGGTGCCTTTGTAGCATTTACTGGTTGTACATAAATCACAGTGGCACTCTGTTACTGTCCACAAGCTGTTTTTTGTGCTAAAGGTTTCAATCATTAAGATGTACAGTATTATCTCCGGCAGAGCTTTAGTCCTGGAGAAATTATGCTGAGGTGCTTTTGTATGTCTGGCATTTGTGAAAAATGCATGTGTGTGTACAGTGCGCCATTTGAAAGCTGATACACGTAGTAGCTTTAGCTGCTGTGTTAACCAGTATTTTAACTAAATGTACAGAAAATTCTCCTGTGTATTTATGCAATGCAGGAAAAGTAGTGATCATACCAGTTTGCAAATTCCCAATGTCTACCTCCGACATCTATTTCAGCTCAATTTAAGGTTTTCTGAGTGTCAAACACTTAGATTTCAGGTACGAATCTCAGTTACAGAAAAAGTGTCCTAATTTGTCAGACCCTACAGGTTTTCAGCTTTGGTTGTTAATACCAACAATTCCTAAATCCTATTCAGTTGACTCCGAAAACTGTATTCGGGAGGCGTGCAGTGATCCTGCATTCAAATGGTTAATTTGCACTATGTTCTGTTAAAGAAAAGGAAAACTGTCACCCTGTCATTTTAGAGTCTGACACTAAGCTTGTCAAAAGAGACAGCTGTTAAACTGAATTACTGTTGACATGCAGAGAAACGGCCCTTGCCAGATGTAAAGGACATCTGCGGCAATGAAGTGGTACAGGGTGGCTTTTAAAATGTGGTCATACTGGTATTTGAATAGAGCGTCTATGGCATTAAAACGTGGCCTTGACTCAGACAGTTTAAGGCAGCGAACCAGAGCCAATGAGAAGCACAAAGAAGTGCTGATCTGTTGCTGTATCCATAACTTATGCATGAATATGAAAACAGTGCAGTGTCAAAGCTATTAAGCTCTTATCTTGTATCCAGGAGGATGTGGCTTTAAAACACAGTAGGAAATATTTTGTATTTCTGGGTCCTTGAATGTGCGGGTAGGTGAGGTGTAAATTCATAAGGTGGATTATGCAGGGAATGAATAGAAATAAGTCTTCTTGTCTTCAGCGAACAACTGCTCAGACAAGAATTGCAGAGGGCATTAAGCTTAGGAAGTGAGGGCTGGATGTGCCTCGCCGGTGTTTCCGATAAGGCTGCTGGCGTGCAGAGCGCGTGGGTGGGTGCTGGGGAGGCTCTCCTTCCCAGGGGGGAGCAAGTGGAAGTGGAAAGAGCTGCACGGAGAGGCCTGTAAAATTTTGTCCATGTGTTTTAATGTGATTTACATAAAGTAGTCGGGATATCAAATTAATTTTGTGAAAAAATGTAGCTATTATGAATATTTTATAATGTAGCAATGCAACCACCAGTAGGGAATTCTGCACGTTATATAAGTGCGCGAGTCTTGGATTTGCATGCTTTTAGGGTAGAAATAAAGCTGTTTTGGAAAAAATGTATCAGTTAAGCAATTTTGCTAAATGTATCAAAAATGAAATGTTATGAGATGAAGCATGTATTCATTATGAAATGAAATTGATGTTTGAAGCTAAAAAAAAATAATATTCAGGCCAAACATCATTTTGAATATGTTAGCAGATCATATCTTGACGATTTATTTGTATGTTTAGTGGTGGCAGAAACCAAAGAGTTTTCCATCTGTGGGGAAGGCAGCAAACAGTATTTCTAAACCATAGAGGCTAGGGTGGCCCTTCCTGCAGGAAAGAAACAACAGCACCACCAATTTTATAATTTGCTCTAGGTGGCAAAAACCCTGGAAGGGGCAAGTGTGAGAGATGTTTTCTTCTTTGTAAGGGGCAAGTTTGCTTTCCAAGCAGCTGGGTTTCTCTATGCAGAAAGGCTTATGTCAGTCAAGGTGGACTCATTCCCCTGTGCTTCCCCCAAGGCTGGTGGAAAGACCAGGGCTCATCTAAGGCTTGAGATGAGTTGAGCTGGTGCCTTGCATTGCTCTGAGAGCACCCTTTTGCCACAGAGAGCATTTAGTGTCCTGTGCTGCCCCAGCTGAATTGCTACTGTTGCCCACCATCTCGATGCCAACAGGTGGATGTCTGAGCCAGTGGTCCAGCTGGATGGCCTCCAGATTCCTGAAGAGATGCGTGGTAGCGCGTGATTTATGGAGGTGACTCTGCGTAGCATGGAGGGCCGCTGGGTAGTCCTGCTGCCAAATCTGACCAAAGGGCCACCTGCACATGTAACCAGCGGTGCTCCCACCGGTCCATATGGCTGTGGTTGGCTGGGTCACAGCAGGAGATGCCTTTACAAGTACAAATATATGTGATCTAACACAGCTCATCCTGAAACCACATGTATCACCTGCTGCCAGAGGCCTTCCATGTACGAAGGAGGCAGTAAGTAGTGTCAGCGTTTAACCACCATGGCATGGGCAGCGAGCAGAGGGTAGCAGTTGTGTTTGGGCAGTCTCCGGGAGTCGGGCATGTGCTTCATCCAGGTCTCTGCTGGGAGGCTTTTGAGGAGCAGTCAGGAGCAGTCAGTTCTCCCCTGAGGTCAGAGCACATGGGTACATTTTGGGGTTCATGGTGTTGGGAGAGTTGATTCCTCAAGAATGTCTTTTATATGGGGGAAATGTAGCTGCTTGGCAGCAGCTCTTTTCTCACCCTATGGGGTTTGGTAAGATCTCAGGGACAAATATAGGAAAATAAATGTAAATAAAAATGTTTAATTAAGAAATTTTGAACGTATTTTAGCTTGTGGGTGACAAGAAAGCAGGTGGCTACCTAGCAGGACCACCGCCATCTCATGCATGTGCTCTGGGGACCACTGGAAGCCACTGGAGCTTCCAGCCTGGTGGGGTAAGGGCAGGACAGACCTAGGAGGAAATGACTTTACAGTGATTTTCTGCCTTCCTGGTCAGCTGCCTCATGTGCCTCTGTCTGTGCTGATCCAGCAACATCAGTACTGAAGTGTCTGCAAAGGCAGTGCTGGTTCAAACTATCATTGTGTCTGTGCTGGGACAGGGCTTGGGTGGTCATCTTCCCTCTGCCAACCTGACGGGAGTTATATGGGCAAAACATCAAATACCTCTTCAGAAGGATGTTGAAAGCTGCAATTAAAAAGGCTGAAATCTCCATATCCACTTTTCAGAGATTAGGTAGAGCTGCAGCTCAGTGTTGCAGGTTTTATCCAGTGCAGACTCACCTATTTACATAAGTATAACTATGCTATAATTATTAACTTTTTACAAACAAGCACAAGGTGGAACATTAAAATAAACAGGAACAAGCTAATTATTAGATGGCAGGTTTTTCTGCAGCAACTCTTATAATATCATCATTAGTTTATTAAAGCTTACAATGAAAAATCTCTTTCTCATAATCCAAGCTCTTTCATACAGCTTCCAATTTTGATTGACATCAAAATAAAATAACTAACCTATAAATTATAATGAATGATTTAACTGATGTATAAGTGCATTATTTGTAAAGCATTGCAAGGATCATCAGTGTGAAGCATATGCAATTTTAAGAAAATAAAAAATATTTTGCCAGGATAATAGTAAGACAGAATTCAGCTCTTTCTGTGACTGTTCTCACCACATGCCTATATATTAATTGTAATAATCAAACAAACCTGGAAAAAAAGCCCTATGTCAACAGTTTTTTGAACTTCATCATGTAATCAGCCCCAGGTCAAAAATGAAAATCTATGCCATTCTTCTGAGAAATGCACCCCAACTTTGTGAGATGTGAAAAAACAAATTTCTGTCAGTGAAGTCACCCTAAAATTCATGTTTGTAAATATGTTCCTACTCACCTGCTTGGTGATGTTGGAACGGCGTCTTTCTTATTGAAACTTTCTGAGTTTCATGGGTTGACTGGGAGATGCGCTCTGCTTGTTGTGTACTGACACGGCGAGCAGGGCTGAATTACTCCAGCTGAAGATCTACCCCCAAGCTTTAGTTTCCCATTTCAGTATTGCAGAGAGCATGGGAACTAGGTCATTGAGAAACAGAAAATAATGCACAATGGCTTGTTATAATCCACCCATTTGTTTGGGAAACCAGTGATCTTCAGGGAGGGAAAGGACTTCTGGCTGCATTTTAAATACCATATTTCAAATTGGGGTTTCTAATTCAGCTTTTACGTAGCCTGATAACTGTTCATTACTGTAAGAAGAATCTCACACAAATGGAAGTTATTCTATTCAAGATCATCAGTGTCATGGGCTCAGAGTTTGCTCGGCAAGGCCACCTTATAGTTTGGTGAGTACCGTTAATGTGCTTTAATTTGACTGTACGAGTCCCGTAGTGGAAGATCTGGCTCTTGCCCCTAGAGGTTTGCAGTGTAAAATGAGTTAATAGCACATTTCAGGCTAGGTCTGAGTGCATATTATAAATGACTAATTTATTTCTTGAATTTAGCATTTCTCCCTGCTTAGACTGTGATTTCTATGAATATTTTCCTGCATAAAGGTGTTCTTTTTTTCTCTTTCTCTGTGGTAGGAATGTTACCTTTGCTTGCTTGGATGTTCATGGCATGTTTCTGGCAAACACCTAAAATTCAGTTTCCAAGGCTGTGGACAGCAAAGGGCATGTCTTGCAGAGATAAAATGAGACTGATGCAAATAAATATCCTCACAGTGTGACGGGAACCCTATTCAATGTTGAGAACCACGAGAAGGAGCAAAGATATGCACGTATGCTGTAACTCTATGTACAGTCAAAATACGGGGCAACATTTACTCTGGATTTATACAGTTTAACACTGCACGGAGTTTGGGATCTTCGTAAACTATAACCCCGCCATTTCCTAAATATTTTTAGTGGTGCAAAATCTTTTTTGATCCAAGCTAGTTTGCAATGTGACTAGTCTCAAGGTAAGGTCATAGGGAATTATATCGATTCTTTGGTGTAGTTTTTTCTCTATGTGTAATTCTTGAAAGCAAACTTACTCATTGCTGACTGGCTTGGTAACCTACATTCTGCATAAATATACTGATGTATACCTGATATGGCTTAAGCTAAGGAAGAACCAGACATGAGCCAAGGAGGCTCCTTTTTCATCTTTGGATTGAGCATGTTTCTTGTGTCAATGTCTTTTTCATGAGACTTTAATCTTTTTGGAAGCACTGTGAAAAGCCAGGTAATATCTTTAGACCTGGCCCATGCCCATAAAAGTATTTTAGGATTAATTTCATGGGTACAACCAACTTCTCCAAATATCAGTCTTTTCTCTTTTTAACCATAAACATAGGTATTCTACTCTTCCTGCTTTGTTTTCTTTTTTAGAAATGGTGTTTATTACACTGAACTGAGTGACCACGCACTGAACAGAAGTTTTCTCTAAATTAGGTGGAAAAGCCATATTTTGCATATGTTTTCTCAGGTGATTAGCTATCATCTTGCTGTAAGTTATCTAACTTCCAACAGAGGAATAGAGCTTTGATTATTTTTGCTTTTTCTATGGGGATTTTTCATATTATATAAAGCTGTAGGTATAGGCAAAGATGAGGAAAGAGGAGTGCAGGTGTTGGTAGTGTATGCACTTCACATTTTATTTATTTATCTTTAGTTTTTATTTATTTATTTATCTTGCTACCTAGCACTTCTTATTGTTTCTCTTATGTGAATTAATTTACCCTATAAAGCACTCCTTGCTATAATCAATGACTCATTACACTAAAAACCTGCAGGAAAGATTAATTAAATGAAAAGTATGCAAGAGGAATGTTCAACTTTTGTATTTCTAGTGACCCAAATATTTAGTGCTTCCTTTATGCCGGGTTCTCATATGTTACAGGAGACGTTTTTACCTTGAACCACAGGGAGTTCAGATGGCTTAGACTGTGGTGATATTTCCTAGATATACCAAATCCAGTTCATTTATCATCAATATCCACAGGAAATAATAATCTGTTTATACATCACATTTCTCTGAGCTCTGCAAGGTTCTTGTTATGAATTCCTTCCAGCTGCTTTTCTCATTCCCACAGAAGAATTGCATGTGAAGGGTTACCGCTTACCCATCAGTTACTCTAACAATTATTGACTGATAACCACTGGTAATTTCAACTTTCTGACAATCTTTGATAAGGATTTTGTGTAGTTATTATGCTCTAAAATGTCGCTTCACCCATAAAGGTCTCGAACTTCAGGTTGGGTAGCTGACACAGCCACCTTTTCTGGAACCTTGAATAGAAAGAGGTTAATAATATGGAATACAGAGCTTTTACAGCTATAGAAATGCCGTGTAAAACCGAGAGTCGGTTTGAAACTCCTGTTTTCTGCCCCATGGGAGTGATTGCGTCCTGTTACCTTCAGAGAAGTGATGCCTGCCAGTCGGCTGCAGCTCTGCAGGCAGCAATCGAGGTTTCTTTTATTCTGCCCCATGATTTTTGGTGAAAGTAAGTTAAGTAGGGCCATAAATCAAAGCAATTAGAACAAGGTAAAAAAAAAAAAAAAAAAAGAGCCTTGGCTAAGCTCATTTCCTTGACATTCTTTGCACCGCTGGTATTGCGGTACACTGGCTTTTGGTTCTGGTTTATTCCCCTCCAAATCACTGTTCACCTCTATTAATTTCCTCATATCTATTGTAGATTTATGTTTTCTTTAAACTCAGTATGTACCTGCATTCAGGCAGAGTTGCACCATAGCAGAGCAGATGAGTTGCTCCCATTGTAGCTTCGCAAGTGATGAAATGCAAGCCCAGGAGATTTCCCATCCTGCGAAGGGTGAAGCCACACACACCAGCAATAATTACTTTACTTTTAAAGTGATCTGGGAAAAGAGGGAAAATAAGAATGAGAGGAATGAATTCTCTATTCAATTTTAAGGCAGTAAGAATTTAAGTTAATTTAGCATGTTAATTAATATGTCCTAAGAGCTGTAAAGTGTAATAATATGGAGGATGATTTCTTTAAATTGTAAGTGACCAAGAGAAATCTGGATGAATATATAACACTGCCTCTGCTTCTGGTCAGCTGATAAATTGCATTAAGAATGGTGGCAATGTATTAAAGATTTTTGTAATACTTTGTTCTCGACTGCAAGCAGTTGTAATTGCCGTAGGGATGTTAAACTGTGTTATAAGACAGGGAAGGCAGTATGGTAAGAGTAAGTTAGGAAAAAAAAATTTCAATCCCAAATGGGTGAAACTTGAGATACAAATGCATGTCTTAACACCTAGCTATGAGTTTTTAGGGAGAAAACAAACTAAATGGTATTAGTACTGTACTGAATCTGTTTTTTCTGTGAATCAAAAGCTGGGTATTTTCCTTGCTCTTTTGTAATTTTACTGAAATAAAATTATAGAAAGCTTTTGCCTTAATGTTTTGGCCCAATCTTTTCAGTGCTTCAGGGGATTGATACAGGTTACATAGCTGGCTTTCAGTCTAGTTTCTCCTTCACCAGCTTTTGCAATTCTGTGGGACTGATGGATTATAGCACTTTGGAAATCAGACCTTAAGTTCTGATGTCTACAAAACATAACAGAGGTTGAATTGTGTATATTTTGCCCTAAACCCACACTATATTCCTTGAAGACAATAGCAAAAAAAAATCATATAAAATTGTCTCTTTATTTCTAGGTACTTTAATATCAGAGGAGACTTGCTTCCAGCTAAGAAAACATTTGTTACAGAACTGAAAATGCTTGATATGATGTTGTATCAGATAAACTTTGTTAGTGCACAGTAGCACAGTGCTGATAATTTAAGAACTCACAGGATTTTCAGCCGTGAAAGATCCTCTACGAGTGCTAAGCTCAGTGGTAAAATGCAGTACATAAATCTGCAGCAAGATGAGTGGGACAGGAGGGGAGCAGCTCTGCACTCAATTTTGGGAACCCCAAACCACTGTTGAAGGATGTTAGAGAGAAACAGAAGTGAAGAGATGATGTTTTGGGGCATGAATGTTAATTTTAAAGAATTTTCATGTTAAATATAGTGTTGGGCAAGACCCTATCTGGGAGTCCTCAAGTCACTGGAGGCTCCTTCTTTTCTTTGGCATAGGGAGAGATAATCTGGTCTAGTGGAGGGGTCAGCCTCTAGCTGCTGCATAGTCCCAAAGTATATGGTCACTGGAGGTATCAAGAAAGATGAAGAAAGGTCCAGGCAAGAAAAGTATGGTCAAAGTTGATGGATAAAATGGTTTCACGTGACGGGATAAAGAATGTCGACTGGTAAAGAAGAAATGATGCTTAAGATGAAGGATTGTCACATCCAGGGTCAGCCAGCCCTGCATGATCTCAGTAGTAATTATGACGTTGAACCTGGGAAGAGCTGGAGAAGGAAGAGCAAAGCCACCAGAGAAAGGCAGCAGAGGAATTTGACAACAAACTCCAGAGAGAAAGTGCAGTGCCATGAAGGGGGAGGACGTTTGGGCACCTGTTGTGACAGCTGTGACTAAGCATACAATGACCAGATCAGGGTGAATAATGAGAGAATCTGCTCATTTAATAGTGTATATACAAACCCAGCAGGGACATGAAACTGTTTTGCTTTGTTTTACTGATAATGTGTTATTGGAGTCATGTCTCTGACTGTGATCTAGAGTGGGTTCAAAACAATTACTTATATAACACAGGATATATTTAAGTCAGGGAGGACTGGGAAGGGAGAAATGTGTGTATCTCAATTTCTGGTTAAGAAGCAAAATGAAATTACGTTTTTCTGAATAGATTTATTGATTTCCGTTTGTCCAATGCAGGGATATCTATCTCAAGGGCTGGATGCCCCTTGCAAAATTTGAACTGCAAAATAGTCAGTGAATTGCATTAAGCCTTGTATACATCTCTGGCCAGCGGTTAGTTAGCACCCTAACCTAACTGCATTATTCTAAAAAGTGAACTCCTTTAAAATAATCTCAGCCAGTGCCATCTTCAAAAGTTGGGGCCCATTTCTGGATGGCTCCAGCTGGTCCATGGTGGCCAGGGCTCACTGTTGTCCGAGGCAGATAGGCAGTCCCTGGTGCAGCCCCTGGCATACCTTCTTCTAATGCTCTGCTTTACAAGTGGTCAGGCATTTTCTGGATCAGCTTTGGGGTGAAGGAGCCTGATTTTGAAGTGGCAAATACACTGCTCTAGCAAAATTTCATCCATATGTGAAAGAAAATTATATTTGCTGCTCACTTACAGAGCAGAGTAATATGCAGGACAACATCAGGGAAAACAAAAGGAAAAAAAAAAATATTAGAGCAGTTCTTTGGGCATCAAGAAATGGCACAGTCCAATGCAACTGCCCACATTGCAAACCAGAGTCACAAATAATGGCTTTCTATGCAAGAGTAACTGCTGCTACTTTAATTTAAAATGAAAACCATATTGAGAAACTTTGAATACAAGGACGAGATTTGTGGTATGTAAATACTTGGTGGGTGCAGCCAACCAGCACAAAATATATTTAGAGGGAGCTGGAGCTCAGTCCCTACTAGAGTGCACTGTGCTTACAGATCATCATGTACACAGAATAAATTACAGCAGGGTTTGTCAACTAATTTGGTGGAGGTATGAATTCTTTATCTATTAATCAATGTAGGGAAGCATGA
The DNA here is from genome assembly GCA_028565335.1 of Limnodromus scolopaceus. Classification (NCBI taxonomy): domain Eukaryota; kingdom Metazoa; phylum Chordata; class Aves; order Charadriiformes; family Scolopacidae; genus Limnodromus; species Limnodromus scolopaceus. Next base: position 14,766,576 of record JAOXNO010000063.1, on the reverse strand, counting down.
AGCACCTATAAACCATTCATCTCACTTTAGCTTCTTGTTTAAATTTAATTAGATTTGTTCTGATTTGATTGGAAAAAATGGAGGTACCTTTGAATATAGAGGTGTCAGATGGAGTATCTTGGATAGCACTTACTGCTGTGAGATCCTCAGGGCAATGGGTCAAGTTGTTTGGACTTTTTCCCAAAATGAACAGCTATAAAAATTTCTTACAGGGTAAGACCCCTCACTCACAAGTCATAAAAAAGATGCTCATGGTGCCAGCAACTTGCCAATGTGAATGAAGTTTGTAACAGAGTGTGAATTAGGTCGTTTTTCTCTTATGCCTGCAGCGGTTTTCCCCTTTTTCATCAGTTTCTTCATTCCTTTTTCATTAGTTTCTTCATTCCTTTTTCATTGTATATATGTACAAGGAGGGTATTTAATAGGGAAACTTAATTTCTTCACCCCTTATTCTAATCCTAACTTTTTCTACTGTTGTCAGTGTTAAAAAATTCATTAACCACAGTAGGGACAGAATCAGATCAATGCTTTTTTTTTTCTTTAAAAAAAAATCCATCACGAAATTGTTTACCTATTCTTCCCATAATTTCCACGGAGATCATAGATAAGGCTGTAACACCTATACAGTTATGGTATGTTTTCTGCTGCACATGTGGTATGTGATGCAGCTAGTTGCAACTGCAAGCACAGAAAGTCTCAGTGGGTCACTTGCATTAAATTTCATTTTAGTTTGACTTTAAATCAGTGGACTTTCCTTCTTGTTTTTTAAAAAAGAATTCTTTAAAATGTTTTTTTAAAATGAAAAGTCATTGCTAAGCCTTAGAGTCCTACATGCAAGACTTGAAAACTGCAACTTCACTGAAAACCATACACTAAATGTGATATACATTGATGTGTGCTTATTATGGATAAGTATCGTTTTCTAGGTAGTGCCTAGAAATTTTAATTAATTTCAGATACACCCTATTTTTGTCCATGTATGCAGATTTCAAATCTGTGCCTTTGCTGATTTTGACACTGTGCAATGATGTATCCGTGCGTTCAGATGTCTGGCTCTTAGAGTTGTGAAATGATAAAACAAACAAACCCAACAGTTCCAGCCTTGTCAATCTAGTTCTCAGTGGACAGATGCCCCGGTGCTAGAAAAGCATCATCCCATGTAATACCTCTTGGCAGTGTCTAAAAAAAGCCAGAGATCTTCTAGACACAAAAGTAAGACTGGCTTCTTGTATCAAAAGAAATTGTGTTTATGGCCACGCTGAAGCTCCTGAGTAAGGCTGCGTGGGGGAAGGTGTATGACCTCTGCACCTGCTGTGCCTCATTTGTGCACAACAAAGTGATTTCTGGCCTCTCAGATAATCAGTCTGATCTGCTTCTGGAGCAAGTTGCCTCTGGACAATGGTGGATTAAGGAGTGAAGGTCCAGGTTTGTGCATTGCGGTTTCTGAAAAGAGCTGGATTCACTGTTAGAGGTTGTGGATTACATCATTAATTAATTAAATGGTGTCATTAATTATGGATTTAAATATTTTATTGGATGCTTATCCAGTGGGAATTGACTACATCTTCTAAGAAAATGGGAGGTTTGGGGTTTTTGTTGGCACATCATGAGGGACAGTCCTATCCCACTGGTATACAGCCATGTCTCTGTTCCCTTGAAGGCCACTGCAGGAGGTCCAGCATAGGTCTCCTCTTGAGCAAAGCTGGGAAGAGGGGTAAGGCTTCAGGCTGGTCTCCTGCCCATGTAGTCAGTCCAAGTTCAGCTGAGCACCTGGGACGTGCAGTCTCGGTGCGGCAGAGCTCCAACACAGCCCAGCCTGGTGAGGCAGTACCTGCCAGGAGCACAGCATCATCCCAAAGGTCTTGGAAAATGGGTTTAAAAGAAGGCAGAACTGACTGATTTCACCGTATGGGCAGCTGGCTATGAATGAGAAAGAAGACAGACAATTGTTTTGGTACAGATGAGGTTTTCTTTTGGCTAATGATTTGTTTTTAAAGTCACACATGGTATCATGAGAAGCTGCAGCATTTGGGCATTTTTAATGAATTCATATAGCTTGCATATTAGTAGGAATATTTCCACTGCAGCAAACACCATAAACAGTTTCCACACTGGGGTATGTTATACTGCCACCAGAATTGGTTCTTCTGATGGTTCATTTCTTTTATGCTGAGAATTCAGGACCAATTCAGCTTGGTTTTATGCATCATTAGAGATTTACAATTACTGTGCTATAGTTTCTTTCTGGAAGCCTATCTCTCATGGTTAATGCTATGGGAGTCCTGTTGTGTGGAGGCTGGTATTAGCCACCTTATAGCAATAAAGTGTTTGAGAAGGATTTAGAATTATGAGTGGCTAAATTCTCTGTGCAGCGACTGTAATACTGTTATCCCTTGCTGAGCTTGGGTTGAAACATTTTTTTTCTTCTCCTCAAATCAGAAAAAAATGCTGTTTCTTCAAGAGGTTTTGAATCATTTACATGTAATTTTTTGTTGAACTGCTGCATTCAGAAATGAGGAATTGTGACAAATTCCATTTGGATTTCATGATGCTTAAAATACATTTAGATTGTATTAGTATATAATGAAAAGAAGGCCTTCTCATTTTTTTATCTCACTTTAAAAAAGTGTAATCATTATTTGGGAATTTCTTTCAATTTTTAGATTTTATGTGTATTGCTAAAGTCAATAAATTTCACTAGCTTTGCCTTTGGACAATAAACACTGGATCTGTGTGTATTATAATCCACATAATCCATGTTTTAGATAAATGTACTGTTGCTCTGAAACAAACATGATATGCACCAAATAATATGGGCCCAATCCAAAGGCCATTAAAATCAATGAAAAGATTTCAAATTAACTTTTATAGCCTTTAGATCAGGCTCTAAATGGGCAAATTACAGTTATGGAGTTTCCCATTTACATACCTGTGTGCTGCATTTAATGTATTTTATGGAATTGAAATTACTTGCTACTCTTTTTCATGCTTTTTTAGGATAAGAATTTGCCAAGGGCATCAACAGCAGTTTTCCCAGGCTTCAGCACAAGGATTATATAGTCAATCCACAAATGACTCAAATCTTTGAAAAAAAGGACATGGTTATCAGAGCAGCTTTGACGACAGCAAGGACAGGAGCTCTATCTTGCTTATTCCATCAGAGATTCTCATTCCCTCTCATTAGCATACTCAGGACATCAGCACTGGCCATCAGTCCCAGGGGAATCGCTTACAACTTTTAAGGGAATATGCACAAAACCTCACCCCTGCATTATTTTAAGTAGATCAAATCAGATTCGTCTTGTGTGAGGTTAGAAGAAAGACTAGGCACAGTAGCATTAGGGAAGAGATTCAAAGGTTGCAGGTAACTTTCAAATCCATTGTTATAACCTGGTAATCTTTCTTCTTTTACAGGATTCTTGAATCCCACTGAGGATGCACAGAGCTGATCTCTGAGTCTGTGATATCTGCTGCCTCTGTAAGTGTGAAAAAGCGATGCCTCTACCTGCTCTTTCTGAGTGCCCTGTAATGAAAAACCCTTTTGGAGCAACATTGGAAATAAGCCATCACAATATCTGATTAAACCTCTTAGGAAACTGTCACTAATCACCTTCTCTGCTCTTGATGGAGTATATTTATGCATTATAAATATACTTACTCTGTGTGTGTGCTCCATAAATCACATTCAGCACTTGTATATGATGTATAAGCATATTCTATAGAATACACACAAATACAGATGCCAAACTCCCACAGAGTTCATCACTGGGAAATGTTTGAAGGATCTGATCCTTAATATTTAATGAGAAAGATGCTATTTCCTTCCTCAGCTTTTATCTCTGGTTTGGCACAGTCATTAAATTTGTTGTTTCCTTGCAAGATTATATAATTTATGACCTAATTTTAGACTTTTGTGTAACTGGGCTAAAATACATGTGGCGTATCCGGACTTTTTCATACGGAATATTTCAGCATTAGACACCAGCTAGAACATGACTGCTCAGCTATGAGCTTCCCATCAGTAAGGAATTACAAGCATTAAAGGAAAACAGCCCAACAATATTCAGATGGCATTTCAGGATTAGACAGTGGTGGGGTTTTTTTCCCTGTAAAACTACGATTTAGCAACATTTCCAAAGCCCGCCGCATGCAGCAGTTGGCAGGAATCCCCAGGTAATACAGTAATCACCCAGCAACTCCTATTACTTAAAATATTTTCATGTCGCAGCTTCTGACTTTCAGACTGCTCTGGGACAAATTCATACAGCCTTCATCACAGGTACAGATGATGTACAGAGCTGGAGAAAGGAGGTGAAGAACGACACTCGGTGCTTTAAGGTGACTATCAGCCCCCTCGCCCTCTGGAAGAAAGCATTTGCTCCGCAGCACCAGGCTGGCGGGGGGGATTTTTGCTGCACAAGGTGTTGTCCGATAACTCCTAAATGAATTACGCTGAAGCTGCAGCTGCAATTTTTTTGTGCCTTCTGTGTGTCCAGGGTAATTCAGTGGTGCCATAAATAGTGCCATGAGTTAGGGTATTTTGTCAATTTAAACCATATTGTTTGGACCAGTCTTTCATCAAATTTAATATATCAGCCATTGCATTAATGCGTTTTGAGAGCACTTCATTCTGGTGTTTAAGAGGCAAGTGTCTTGCGGTTGAGGAAGAGGTTAGATGCTTGCTTTGTGTCTGCAGTACACTTACGAGGCTTTTTTCCCTCTTTTTCTACCTTACCCCAAGGTATCCAACACAGATGACAGAGGTGGGGTGCTGCTTCCTCAGACCAGCACCCAGAGTGACAGGCACCACGGCCAGGCAGCTCAATGCACCCCTCTAACACAGAAGCTTAATGCAACGTATGGGGGAAGGGACGTGCCCACCTGAAAGAAAAATAATCCTTATGAAAAGGTGCCATTATTTCTTGGAATAAGAAAGATCGGAGAGTGTATCTGTTTGGCTTTAATGGAGCAGTTCCAGGAAAGCAGCAGCGACCAAAGTGTTTTCAGTATCACATAATTCAAGAGTAAAATCATAATTCCAATTACTATTTCAACCATTTCTGGCCTTGGGAACCTATGCTAATATTTATTATTATATGATTGACCTATGATTTCTTCATCATTTACATTAGCAACTATGATATTCATAGTAACATCCTTTAAATCATACAAGCAGATGTCAATAGTGCATGATGAAGTCACATCCTGCAGATTTTTTATTTACTTACTCCATTTTTTTCCTGGTAAAATAACATTGTGAGATGCATAATCTCACCTCCACGAGGCCTCTAGGGGCATATTTAATCACAGAATGCATTTTCTATAATCTCACAAAATGAGTCAATTCTATCTGAGGTACAAACAGTTATACGAAGTCAGTATTTCACTTCCATCACTGCCTGACATCATCTTCCACACAGTGCAAGAAAATATTTACTTAGCTCTTTGACATGAATTGCCACAAAGTCTTTGGAACAAAAAATTGAGGAAAGCAAGGAATTAAAATGCAATAACTTGATTTAAAGAATTTATCCCATTTTCTGAGTGCAGGATTTAGATTTGTAACTTTGTCAGATGCTTTCTTATGTCTGGAATGGCCATAGACACCTCTAATTTCTGCTCTTCAGTGAAGTGCCCATGCGCAAATCAATCAGAAAATTGCCTGGAATATCCAAAGCTGGAAGCTGATCCTCTTTCTTCATCATCTAAATATTTTCTTTGCACAAGTGAGCATTTCTGTGTGTTAATTAAGCTACTGCATCTATTTTCCAGACAGCTTCCTGAGGTACATTGTTTCTGATGCTTTTCTGTGCAAAGCACTGCAGAGCAGGCAATACTTGACAATAATAGACCTGAAAACAGTTCATTGTTCTGTACAGGTGTTACCAGCCGTAATTCTTATTAGCTCAAAAATCACTTTTTATTCTTCCTGCCCCTCCCAGCACAAGAGAGGGCATCAACAGGCTCCTTGGTGTCGGAGCAATGAATTCCCAGCTGGGGAGGACAGCAGCTTCTGCACTTTGCAGGTGAGGTGCCAAGGGCAGCCCAGGGCTTCTTAATGCCTTCAAGTAGAGTTGATAGAACTGAATTTATCCACAAAGAGGCAGTAATTTTTTTTCTTCAGATTGTTCTAGTCATGTATCCAAAAGTTTTGTTTCTCCATTTGTATCCCGTATCCACTACTCATCTTCCTGCCACAACCCAGCTCCTGCTTTTGTTCACCTCCAGAGACCACAGCCAGGTGTTTTTCAGCATCTCCTCTGGAAAAGTGCCACATTTGTGGAGCTCAGGAAAGCGGGACCCATCAGTGCCTGCCAGAAAGGACTGTCTTTGATTGTCTTTGTTTCTTGTCCATCGCTTTTTTACTGAAATTAAATTCTTCTGAACTTACATTACCTTAAAGGGTTTACCTGACTCAGCAGGTGCCAGATTTAGGGTGTTTCAGACAGTTTTTGGAGCATTTTGGACAAATCTTTGAGGTTCATAGGCCTTATACAGGTTGTCAGGCAGGTGGACTCTCTTCCACTCCCTAGGCACATAGCCCTAAAAACGCGCACTCGTGTCTACGTGTAAGGTGAGGTTAAAAGGTCAGAATAGTGCTAGATCATGTTTCTGAAGATTGGCAGTGTATAATAATTATTAACAGTTTCTGTAACAGTGCAGGTTACAGACACGGGACCAAACACCTGCAGTGGACCTCCTCAGGTGAAATTCTCCTTGGCTTCAATCATGTTTTTTCCGGAGAAGAGACTGCTGGCTGTGCTCAGGGCGATCTGCATGTTCCTGGCTTAAGAGGTACTTATAATCTACTGCTAAGAGACTTATTAGCAATGTAAAAATGAATTTGAAGCAAGAAAAGTATTCTTCCTAGAAGAAATACATTTTTTGTAAATTTAGTTTTGCTGACAGATGTAATTAGGCTAACTTCTTGTGACTATGGATGTTATTTGTTGCCCCTTATCTTACCAAAGCAAAGGGTGCCAAGTATGTTGAACTTTGTAAATAATTGTTTCCAAAGTGTTGGGTTTTTTTCTCTATAAATTATTTAGAGAAAAACTGGTTTCTAATCTTTTTTCTTCCAAAGCTTTTACATCTCAGCTTCTTCCCACTCTAGATATCTTTTGTTTTCACCTTTCAGGTTTTAATATTTCTTAGGTATTATAAAGGTGTCTTTCAAGGGTAAATCTAGAGCTTTTGCTTAGATTGGAAAAGTTTTTCCTAAAGCTTTAGTAGATTGGAGAGAGAGCAGGGAAAAAAAAACACAACCCCAAATGAACTGAACAGCCACAGTTTTCTGGGGCTGCGGCCGAATATCCAAGAGCCCGAACCATGACACTGGTGCCCAGAGCAGGGAACCTGGCCATAGGTCTTGCCATTTTTTCTTGTTCCTGGCACCCAGTTGGTGCAAACAGTTGGCAGAAGGGTTGGCTTTTTGCTTCTTGTTCATGCCTTCCGGGCTGGATAGGAGCTGGGAGCTGCTCTGCCCCCTCCTTTCCACCTCACCAGTGCTCACTATCCCCTCCTGCGCTGAGGAGAGGGACACAGTTTTCTGGCAACCACAATTTTTCTTAGTTTTATTTCACTTTTGCAGCCACAGCAATAAATATTAACCCAGAAACAGGACGGAAAGCTCTCCCAGAGTGTGCATTATTAAAGCAGCATCAGAGGTCTGCAGGAAATCCATGGTTATTATTTGCATAAAACCAAGCAAACTCACGGATGTGGGAAAACTGAAATGCTGGAAAAGCAAGGCATGACCTACTTCATCACCCTGGAAAGCTGAACGCAAATGTTTTTACTTATCTGTCTATCTGCTATCTATCTATTTGTTTACTTATTTTGGCAAAAGACACGAACGGTGAAAAATGTATGTCTCTAACCCGAGCAGTTACTTTGCCTTGAGTTCTCAGAGGTGACAAGGACGGGTTTGGTTTGGGCAGACCTGTATAGCCCAGAAAAATAAATGACGGTTTCCCACGCTTGCGTTGCTGCTGGAGAAGGGTGGGTGTTAAATCCTGGTCTCCAGCCTAAGGCAGCAACCTAAAGCAGGGAGCAGCACAGCCCAGGCATCCGCGGGCAACTTCTGGAGTGGCAGGAGCTCCATAGCGAACACCAAAGGAAAGATCCTTGTTGAGACACCTTGCTGTCCGGCTGCTGTTGAGGGGTGTGATGTGTTTGTGTTGTGGTGCTATTCCCCAGCTGTCTTCCAACACCAATGACGGGGAAAGTAATTCCTGTTGAGAGCCGCTGTGAGACTTACTACTTGAGTCTTCAAGTAAGAACTTAATGGTTGAGGCTCCCACCAAGACTGACCTTCTCTCCTTCCCCTCCTCCAAAGACAGTGGTTTCAGGACTTAGATGCCACCAGCAGCTCCCCAGGCACTTGGCTGATGGTTTGCTCCCTGACCCAGCTGAAATGGGAAGGAATTTAAAATTTCCAGGTTGTTTTTTTTCTTAAAAAAAAAAAAAAAGTTTATGATTTTTAAGAAGGCACCTTACAGCAGAGCCCAAATGGGAATGTTTGTGTTCGATACCATCCATCAACGCCGTGACACGGAGGGAGCGGCTCCCCCAGCTCCTCGCGTGGCGGTGGACAGAAGGAGCTGTCAGGGAGCCGCGTGCGGCCGCCGCACCGAGCCGGGGGGGAGCCGTGCTGGCAGAGATCCCTCCCGCAGAGGGGATTTCTGCACTGACAATTTTTGGCTCCTTTAGGTTACTTTAGAGCTGCACAGAATATGTAATGTTCTGCGCCCGCAGAGGGGCTGACAGGGAACTTAAATACAGATTGCAAAGATAGATCATCTCCCAGCATCACTTTGTTTTCTGCCGCTCTAAAATCATTTTACTTGTTCCTGCAGCTCCTATAAAGCCAGAAGAGCTCTCTATATTTGCTTCCCGGATGCCTTTTTCTCCTCTGCTTACAACTATAAAAGCAGCTTTTCATGCTCCAAATCAGAGATAAATTGAAATCGCGGCTGAAGAAATAAAACACAAGGCTAATCAAATTGTAGCACAGGAAGCAGCCTTCAGCCAGTGCATTTTTTGAGAGCTATTTTTAGAATATATTTTTATTTTGTCACTCCATATGGGAAGTCAAATCCATATGGTTTGGGAGAATGGAAGGTTGTGCTTTTATAGGGATCTCACAAACCATCCCTGCTCTGCCACGTACTTAAACATGTGCTTAAATCCAATTGTCTGCGATGGGACTGAAGCACATGAACTCCTCCTGACTGGGGCCTCGGGCCCTGTCTGAGTTGTAAGAGTATTACTCCCTCCTGAGATGTAAAACTATTCTATATTCGTTAAACCAGTCTCCAGTTAGCTCGGATCTTCTTAATTACGACATTTCTTATGACATCTTACTCACACACCTTCCTTTTTTTTTTTTTTCTTTCTCTTTTTCATTTCTTCCTTTCTTTCCCATCGTTTGGATGCCCTGATGAATGCATTTGGTCCTGTACCAGCCAGGATGGAAAGCCGAATATCCATACCCATTGCTCTCCTGCTCTTCACAGTAGGTGTTGCTACCCTGCAAATATCAAGATAATGTGGTGTTGGGGAATATGACTGTATTGTGCCCACAACACCGTGGCACCTTCCGAGAAAGCTGATGAAGCAATAATTGGCTAAAAAAGGTGTTGTGCTTCTGATAAACCAAATGTATAAAACTAGAAACATGTCTTCAGTGTTAATCCACCAGAATGAGACTTAACCAAAAATTTTCTTTTAAGGAATTTTGTCGGATAGTTAAAAACACCGACATAAATTTTCAAACCTGGTAAATTCCAGAGGATCATTTTATGAATATTTTTTTGTTGTAATCCCGGAGTTTCTTCCCTGTGCAATTTCTCAGAAGGTGAAATTAAAAAAAAAAAAAATTCAAACCACGTGTTATTTATTACAATTTGAAAGGCAAAATTCACCTGAGCCTGTGTTCCTTGTGCTCCCAACTCTAACAATGACTTTGGTATTAAGGTACCATTTTTACAAGCAAGTAGGGATGCCCCTAAAGCAGTAGCACATGTGATAACAGTCATGGCAGGACTTGATTTTTTCAGTCTCACCAAGTCCTTAGAGAGATGTGGGTGTTCAGATCAGCCTGTCGGCTGCTGAATGCCCAAATCCATAATTAAAAATCATCTTTGAAACTCAAAGGGCTCCTGAGGTGCTCTGTAGGCAGATTTTCGCTGCCTGGGCTCCCCCCCAAGCTGGCAGGCAAGCTTCAGGCAGGAGAAATGCAAATTGGGAAGGGTTTTGTCCTGTAGTTCACCCCAGCTGTATGCACAGAAAGCCAAGTAGCGTTGTGTGGCGGGCAAGAGGCAAAGTCAGATTGCACATCAGTCTGTATGAAATGCTTAAATAATCATTTTAATATGTCTGAGATGATAGCTGACTTTGTCTACAAGGGATCTGCAAGACATAGCAAAATGCAGCTGCGTGCTTTTATATGTAGTATATTTCTCAGCAGAGGCTGAGAAAGTTGGGTGGTGTGGATTGCCTGGGTTCAGCATAGCAAACACCTGACTAAAGAAGTCATTTGCTGTGTTACTTTTGGTTCAAGAGTTGTATTTAGTCTCAACGTGGAAGCAGAGCTAATGAAAGAGCAGGGCATTGGCAGTTAATATTCTTATGGTTTTTTTTTTCCTTTTCCTTAGGAAACAATTCTCCACCCTTTTTTTTTTGGATGAAGTGCAATGGGAACAGGACTGCACAGTGGAGAACTCAGTGTAGCTGAAAGATGGGAAGCATGGAGCTTTCTGAGATGGTTTGGATGTTGCTTCCACCAAGTAGAAGGGATCCTATACTAAAATTGTTCATCAAAACTGAGACCTCATATGGATAATTTTATTGGAAAGTCAAGAAAAGAACCACTGATTTTTTTCCCCACAAATATAAAGCAGAGATCTTGTGTAAGAGAAGACAATGGTAAAATAACCAAGCACCAGAATGGGCTAAAAGAAAAAGGCTGAGGTTAGAGCAGAGAGAAACTGTCAAAAGTTTTTAAAGAAATTTTATGAAGCCATATTTGTATTCAAAATCTATGATCATTTTGAAAGCAAAGTAACTACTGTTAGATTATTTGCTCAAAGTAGCTTTATAGTCAGAAATCCCCCATCACTTGTATCCCACTTTAAAAAATACATTCTGTATCATTCTGAAATCCCAAAAGACAAGAAAAATAATCTGCATTTATGATGCTTAGTGTATTGGAATTAGATGCAAGTAGCTGTTTTTTCCCAGAAATGTTATTCTGGAATATTTCAACAACTCAACTTTTGGACCAGGTGCTTGGGTTGTGTGTGTGATGTGGGTACATGAGCACTATGAGGTGGACTCGTGCTGTTGCTGTGTTTCCTGTACATCACTTATCACAGCTGGGCATCATGGCCCCAGTAAAGCCAACCAAGAGTTTGCCAGTGACTTCACTGCAGCCAGAATTTCATCCCAGGCCGGGAGCAGTTGATGGAGAGTGCCACGGGCTGGTGACCTGAAGCAATTTCAAGTCAACGATGTAGAATTGAAAAACTTCCTTGTAACATAACTGATCTCATCAGAAACCCAGGGTACTCAAATTTCACTTTGGATTTTATACTGAGTTTCCATTCTTATTTAAACTATGTAGATAATATGTTAAGGAATTATTCTTTAAAAAGTAAAGAATTAATTTCTTTTAGAGATGGGTGATTTTTGGACAACATTTGTGTAATTTTGCATTCTAAATGTGATTTATATTTGTAAATAAATTTGCATAAAATCTCCAGCTTTTGATGTCATAGTTCTATTTTATCTTTAATTCAGATGCTCAAGAAATGTAAATTATTTCTACAGCTAAATAAAAGCTATACAAAGCTGCCAGGAAAGAATAATGAGGTACACATTGTGCCATGCAGCCATGATAAATCCAGCAGCACCATGGTTACAGTCAAAATGTGAGGTCATCAGCAACTAGGGAATATCAGCACATATAGATTCCTCTGACTAGATTTAGAGAACTAATCTTAATGGGGGAAGCTCATGACACTAGGTCAGCAAGAGAAAATATTTACCTGAAAGATAGAAAGGCACCTAAAATGAGGAGGAACAGTTGGTTTATGTAGCAAGGGTTTATTATAGATTAAAAACATCAGCTGTAGTTGGCTCTATGTAGTATGGCTCTGTATATGTGCTTTGCAGAAATAAAGCATTCCTGTACCATGGTGATGCTTGCAAGTTATTGGTGCATTTGCTAATGATAGTATGGGCTTATAAAATATGGCTTGGTGATGAGGATGGCGTCAGTGAGAAGGTGTATTTGCACCTCCTTAGTCATTGTGGTAAAAGGCTTCAGTGCCGTGGCCCTGGATCAACTAGTATGTTAAGAAATGGGTTTCTCTCATTAGAAATTAACTCAAACATGAGGAGATAATTATACTAAATGAGGGTGTGAAAAGCTTCAGCTGATCAAAGGAAAGTAAATAAAAGGTGCACTGAGCCCACATGCTCCTTTTCTGGTGAGGAGGCTAAAGAGATAAGGTGCCTGGATTTTCAAGAGGACAAACCCTGCTTTCCATGACTTGCTGTGACTGATTCAGGTAGGTCTCATCATTCTCTGGTTTTGTCTCATCCCTGGCTATGTTTCCTAGTAATACTTGGGGGTTTTGTGTGCGTTTTTTGCTGTTTGTTTGCTGCTGGAAGGGTCTTGGTCCATCCTGCTCTTTAAAGTTTATAAAGAATGAACTAAGTTTGATATGCACAGCGCTGCCAACTTGTTGCTATTCCCTGTTTGCCGAATTACAGTGGCCTTGCTTTAATTAAATTCAATATTGAGGTCAAACAGCTCCAGGAGTGGCTTTCTAGGAGCTGGGTGACTGCTCCAAGCCCCTTTGCAGGAGCACATGTACGGAAGACAAGGCAGTGATGAAGGGGTGCATCCAGTGTTTTCTGGATGACCAAACACAAAGGATATTTGGAGGAAGCCGCTGTGATGGGCTGTCCTGTAGTGACTAAATTTTGCAGGATCTGCTTGCTCTAGAGTTGCCACTATCAAATTTTATTTTCTGGCAAAGTATACAGGGTGCATAGCAAACCTTGTGGTTTGGTATTTGCTGCTTTTGCCCTTTAGGTATTCTATTCAAACAAAAGAGAAGCAATAGTTTTGTGATAAGTTTTATACTGGCACCAGACAGGACACTGTATGATGCTGAGCACCTTCTCAAGAAGGTGCTGAGCCTTTTAAGCCCTGGGGGTTTAAGTGCCACTAGGTCCTCAGCATCTTGAAGAAGTGAGCCCTGTGATGCTTGGTTTTCTGAAGCATGTGGACCACAGTTTGCAGTGAATAGGGACAGCCTAAAACTTGCGTCAAAAGAAATGCTTTGTCTTGCTGAATCAGGGCAGTGAATGCATGTGCATCTCGGAGAGTGTGGACAGGCCTGTTGACTCCTAAGGACCACTCATGTGCCTTAATTGAGTATGTGCATGAATGCTTAACAGGTTGGGATCAGCATAAACATCCCTGAATGTCAAGCTCTCTTCTGTGTCTATTTTGTAAAGCTAATGACCACGAGGCATTAAAAACCTGGTTCTGGTTTTTGGAGATGCTGAGGTATCTTATTTCATATTTTTAAAGGTGAATGCCTTCACCTTAAAATAAAATGCCTTTACTCCAGAGACGTTGGCGGATAGAAAAATGGAGAGCTGTAAGCTGAATGTTCTTGGAAGTTTAAGATTTTTTAAAAATGTCCATAACGTTGTCTGTAACAAATAATGCTGCTTAGAAATGTTTAAAAAGAAAAAAATAGTGCTCAGCAGACAGCTCTTATGAAAAGGCTCTGCCCAGAATGAATTTTTATGCTTGAGTTATAAACCCTTGAAAAATGGGGATCCTAATGCAGAAGCTGACGCAGCTTTAACTAAAGCAGCTCTAGTAAGTGCTGCTATAATTATTTGCTCATTAATTACAAATTTTGCAAGACACGAGAGTAACACAAATTGGAAAATAGGAATAATTATCAGTAATAATGCCAGAGAAGCTGGACACATTGAAAGTATCTTCCTCTTTAAATTTAATAATAGCAAGACAGCTAGGAAACTAATAAGAAATACATAATTGAAAATTAACCTTGCAAATCTGCTGTTAATAAACCATGGTACTCTCGCGTTACAATAATTTTACAGAGCCCTTAATTTGCATTTGAAGTGTTATTCCAGGTAATACTGTGTGTGTTCACAACAATTAGTATGTCTTTGAATTAAAACAAAAATGTGAAGGTAGGATTTAGTATCGCTGAAGAGTACAGAATAGCATACACTGTAGGTTTTAGTAGCTCAGAGCTCGAATAATTGGAAACCAAATGTACAATGGTGATTTTTGTTCTGGCTGTTATGCCTGAATGCTGTTTTGTTATTGTTGAATTCGAGTATTGTGGTGTTCTGTGCTTTCATCCCTAGCTTGCGTAAATGCATCAGTTGGGCTGTTGGATCGCTTGCACTTTCTCATCCTTCGAGGTGTGAGGCTTGATTACTTGGGGATGCTTGAAAACATCCAGTGCGTTGGTAACAGGTAGTGTGTGGTCCTTGAAATGCTCTGCTGCAGTGCATGCTTTTACGAACATGTTTGAGTAGTTTTAATGGGTCTAATTGGGGGCAGGCTGCTGGAGGCACTGGGTTTTGCTGGGCAGGGTAAGTCAGCATAGCCTGTGGTTTAATGGAAAGGTGCTGCTTTACTGCAGGTTGGCACCTTGTGTCTGAGTTTTGCCCGTGGTTCTCCATTCAAAGGGAAATGGTACTTCCTTAGGGATGTTTTGTATCTGTTGCCAATCAACAGAAGCCTATAAAAAAATCTGTTAAATCAATTTGCAAGTAAGGATGAAGAGAATTGTTTATTCAAAACTCAGGCTGAGTCAACTGCTCTTGCTAAATACCTCCCACTCATAATATAAACCTGATGCACACTGCTGCCCGCTCCTCGTGTTCAGTCACAGAGAACTTGTACGTTTGTAGCCAAGAAATGTTTTACAATTTTGGAGCTTATATCTCCTGAGCTATGAGAGCTCAGCTGGAAAAAGAGGATGGACTGAAACAAAGACGAAAATCCCCGACTGCAGGCTTGTACTTACATCACAATGTTAATGGCAGTGGAGGTATATACAGGGTTTCAAAGTTGTGTATGGCCAAGCAGCTTAAAAAAAATAATAACAAAATAACCCAGAGGCCTACAGTGTTTGGCATCAGAGAGGAGGAACATTGTACACAAACAATTGGGTTAAGAGTGTGCACTCCAAACAGTGTTTCTGCACAATTCCAAACTCCATCGAGGGCTGCATGTAAAATGTTGGCTTCTTTGTGCAAACCCACAAATCCTAGGGAAAAGGCCATTAGGGGTCAGCAATTCAGCTGTTTGTCTGCTCACTTTATGTAAGAGGTTAGCAGCAGTATGCTTTTTGTCCAAAGCCAGCAATAGCAGGAACAGCTTGTTTCTGAAAGGGCTGTGGCTCCCCTAGTAGTGATAGAAGAAGGGGTCCTGAAATAAACCTCGAATGTGGATAGTCTTTGATTTGACCTTTTGTCCATTTATTTGGCTATAAGCGTATGCTTAGCGCAGCGTTTGACTCCTGTCACTCCCTTCCCTAACAGTCTTATATAGCTCAAGCACCACCAGTGCAGACATTTTTCCTCCATTGCATTACGTTTCAGGGAATTTGGAAAACATTGCAACGTGGGACGAGAAGGTGTCTTTGTTGCCCAAGCTCTTCCTACGGAAACGCTCAGGATGTTGTATGGAAAAACAAACCTTCCATCTCCTCACAGCCTCTGGGTGAAGTCCCACCAGCGTTGCAAATCTCAATGGCTTCAGCCCACCAGAGGAGAGGAGGGTGATGTCTTTGAAACCAGTTTTCATTTTTGTATTTTTTAAGATGTAAACTGACTTCAAAGTCTCTTCTGCTTTGGGGGCAAACCATGGAAGACTCCCTAAGCAGCAGGGTAGAGCTTATTTGTGTGAACTCAGTGTGGCTGTGTCTGACTTTAAAATGTGCTGTGAGGAGAACTTCACTTGATCTATGAAGCTTTGTCGTGGAGCAGAGTGAGGATGGGTGTTTCTCAGCTTAACTTCGGTCAGGATGTGACCATTGTATTTGTGAACATAAGAATTAACAGCATGGAAATGTCCCAGTGAAGGACTGTTGAGGACCATTTAGATGCATCTTCCTTCCCATGTGTGTCTGTAGGTCCTACTGGCAGTTCCCTGCAAGACCAGAGCAAGTGCTGGGGTTGTGCTGAATTTCCCATGGAGGCTCAGAAGCCTCCCAGCCTCAGAGGCACCGAGCAGAGCTTTCTGTGTGAGCAAAGGCATGTCTTGAGTAGAGAAACCTTTGAGTGCTGAATGGATGAAGAGGAGCAGGGAGCAGGCAGTCACTGCTCCAACCTTGAGAAAAAGGAGATGGAAAATTCCCTCTCCTCCATTGGAGAAACAGGAGGCTGTGGGAGAAATGTGCCTTTTAATGATGCTCCTGAGGCAGCCTCCGCTAGTGATTCCCGATCAGTATTCTGTTCATCACTGCTTTCTCAAGGAAAGTCGTAAAGGAACAACGTAGCCAAAAGAAAGCTATTTTTAGAAGATGGAGAGATGATTTTTTTTTTTCCCCCTAACCATTCTGCTGTTATTTATGTTGCATATTTCTTGAGTTATTTATTTCAGTGGGAGCTGATGCAAAGTAGGATGGTGTTTAATGTGTGGAAAGATGGTAAAATCCATCCTACAGCTGTCCTTGCTATTTCAGGGCTGGGCTTTGATAGTCTTTCCAACCTGCAAATTGGATGGTGCTTCTTGGACACTGTCAAGGTGCAGCTTATTGCGAGGGGTGTTTCTTGTCTCCAGTCCCTTTGGCTTCCAGCACACTGAACATGCTTCTGCAGTTTGTCACTGCAGTATATTTTAGCCTGCCACTTAACTCACTCATATGCATTTTTAAAACACTAAAAAGCAACTGATAATTCAAAGTGCGCTCCAAGGTAAAAATAAAAAATGTTAATACTTTTCATCGATCAAAGCTAATTTATGCGAACTGGGCTCTGCTCGCAGCTGCAGCAAGGTATAAATGGTGACATCACTGAGCATGAGCTCTGCCAACCTGAGTTAGTGTTGGAATGACAATGGAGTGATTTAACTATTATGATCTCACTTAATATTTCATACTTAAAATGTAGCCTAACCTGTAATTCAGGGTTATATGAAATACACACTGTAGAGTTGTTTCAGAACAGATTTTTGACACAAACTTTGCAGTTAAAGGAAATGTTTGAGTGACATACATACTACATATGCTGTTACTGTGTAGGGCTGGTGGAAATCTCTTCAGAAAGGAAAATTTATTGTGGAATATTTTCTCTTTTATATATATATATGTGTGCATGTATATAGACACATGCACACAAAAGGGGAAAAAGATCTGGAATGTTGTCTTAAGCTTTCTGATATGAAATCATCACAGGAGAAGAAAATCACGTGGCTCAAACAAATATAGCTACGTTCTTAAATCCCAAACCCCATCATCCTCACAACTATGACAACAAAGTACTGTAGACGCGATGAGTGATGAATTAGAACTTTTAACTCCAATTTTAGTTTCCAGCCTTTTTTACAGAAACAGTGCTAAAGTTACCTCATGTTCAGTGAGGGTGGTATTGCAGTGGTCTGAAAAAGAATGAAATGAAGAACCAGGAAAGGAAAAACTTGTTTTACTTGATGCTTTGGTTTGCCAGGTGTGTGGCTGATGGGGGAGGATGTGCTTCCCCCCACTCCGTGCCTCAATGCCAGCCTCTGCAGGCGGAAGTATTCAGTTTGTTTGCTCATATAGGGTGGTTTTTTATTATCTGTATGAACATTAGAATAACAAAGTTTTCCTAGTTTAGTGCATGGTGAGATGAGGTGGACCTCAGGCTGAGTGTGATGATGGATAAAAATAACAATGCCTGAACTGTAAGACAATCTGACAAACCAGCAAATGGTGAGTGGTAGCCTTCAAGTAGTCAAAACTGTGTAGGCAAGACACTTACACTTCTTTAGGGTGAAACTCAGTGGGCATGGGAGGAATTAGTTGCTAACCTTGGCCACTGCAGTAGGAGGCTGGGGCAAAAAAGCCAGGAAAAGCTTTTCTGCTTGTGTGGGTTTAGCCAGTCTTCTGCCTTTACATAAGGACCTATGGCTCTGTAGACATGAGATGGTTGTGGGGATGACACCAAACAGGGGGAAGCAGTCAGTAAGCTGAGGAACAGGGTTGCCCTCTGACGCCCTCTTGGCAGGCTGGAGAAATGAGCTGACAATCTCCACAGAGGCCATCACAGACAATGCAAAGTCCCATACCTGATTTGGAGTGACTCCATGCCACTGTACAGGCAGGAGAACGGCTGAGAAGCAGCTTTGCAGGCAAAGACCTGGGGGTCCTAGTGGAAAAGCTGAGTCTGAGTCACCAGTATGTCCTTGCAGTGAAGAAGTAGGTACTCAAAGCTTAAACAGAAGAGGCTCTGCCTTTGAAATTGGCCCTATTTTGAACAAGGAGTCCAAACAGAGAGCCTTCAGAAACCCCTTCCAAATGAAATTATTCCATAATTAGTAAACAGAGTCCCTTTGCAACTGCCTTTAAAGGATAGGAAGGAATGATTTGGGGGTAAGAATTTCTCTAGGAATGTGGTATTGTTTGCACCTGCAGTTCAATTAATTCTAAGATTTGCAAAGATTCATTTTTCATGACCTTAAGGGTCAATGTTGCTGCTCCTTTTTGTAGAGAAAAAGGACAATGAGTATTTCAGAAAGAATGTGGTAAAGTCTTGAATCTGCAAACTACCCCATTGTCTGGGAAAATGGCCTTTCCCCTCCCCTTAAACTGTCATGGTTTGTGTCCTGAAGCCAGGTCTGGTTGCTCATTGCTGGCCACCAGCAGCACATATTTGAAAGGACTTTTCAGTGGTTACTCAGCAAGCCTGAGGCTGAGATATTTTGTACATCGGGTAAAGTTTTTTTGTACCCATGTTTGAAAATGTTTTGCAAAGACATTTTCCATACCAGTGGAATGACCTCATCACTGCTATAAATACTTATCAAAAGCAATCATTATTGGTTCAAGTGTTAAAGATTTTAGTGACTGAAGAAGTATTCATCAATATGAGTCTTTCAGTTGAATTAGAATAAGAAAAGGAAGAGGGGTTTGCAAATCTAGAATTCTAGAGTTTTTATTTTATTTAAATGCTACTTTAGGACCTTTTGAGCCCAAAATGAATTTCCAGCATTCCTTATAGCTAATAGAATATTTTCTGGTTTTGTTTTTTTTTTTAAATCAGAATTACTTTAAGCCACTAGAAAACATCCTTTGTTCCTATATTGATAGAAACCCAGTATTCTCCTTTCTTCCTGTTTGGCCTCCCCTGCCCTGGATGCAATGGGAGTAAACACAGTAGAAGGATTTGTATTACCAGCAAAGAAGAACAATTGTAGCAGTGTTTAAATTCACAAGGTTTGAGGCTTGTAATTGGAGTTTATTTGAGGGAGGGCAGATAAATGTTTATCCTACTTTATTTTTAGAGGCTCTCCATTTGCATTATTCATGCTTATCGCAAATGGACAACTGTTTTTCCATATAACAGAAATATTTCTGATTATATTCCAAAAATAGTCTAGAAGCCCTGAGTTCCCAGGAATAGGTTTCTCCCTCTAGTGGCAGCAGAAAGGAAGATTCGGAACTCTCAGACCAGGTAGCTTCACTTTTTGTCAGAAAAGCGTATGGGGGAAAAGAGCTGCTATTTGTTTACAACTTCAAAGAAAGACTCATATGGCACAAAAGATCTGCAGCTTCATGGCTCTCCTTAGTCATTGAAATACTTGTAAAACCAAGACACCGAAACAAGGATGTTTCTCTAATTTTTAAAATGACCTTGAGGCTCAAACTACAACAGAGGCAACTTGACAAACACAAATGCTAATGAACTTGGTGTCCTACTCTGCGCTGTTGGGAGACCCATGGAGCAGACACTGTACTCGGAAGTAACTGCCGTGCTCCCTTAGCATCTGTCCTGGCAAATAATGCCTATCATTGGGTAGCCTGCAGAGAGGGAAGGACGGGTGATGTTCAGAGAATTGCCTTGGTGAGTGTTTCAATCATATTTGAGGCTACCATGCTAGTTTGACATGTAAAATGTAAACCCAAGTGTTCTCGATGACTAAATTACTCCTTGTGCCTTTACAGGAAAGGGAAAAATATATTGTATCTATAGGCAGAAAAGGTGATCATCACCTATAAGACAAATAATAAGCACAGGGACCCAAATCTACCACTTCTGGCCTATTTCTGATTTCCCTCTCCTGATGATGCCTTTAGTATTTGGGAAGAGCATAAAACCACTAATACTTGTTTTAGACTTGGGCAGAAAGGTTAATCTCTGGAGGGAGGCTGGCTGAAACACTTGATCCCCTGTTGGCTTCTGCATCTCAGTTGTCAATGTTTTGGTCCCCGTGACTCAGTCACTGCTTCTTGTGAGTCTATTTCAGTA
>JAOXNO010000063.1:14679507-14745953 GCA_028565335.1 Limnodromus scolopaceus | reverse complement strand
GTTGGCTTCTGCATCTCAGTTGTCAATGTTTTGGTCCCCGTGACTCAGTCACTGCTTCTTGTGAGTCTATTTCAGTAGTTTAATAGAATATTTTCAGTTAGTTTAATAGAATAGATTACATGAATGAAAGATTGAAACAGCATCTTAAGCTCAGGGAGAATGTGTCCTTCAACCTCTATAGTGCTGAAAACACTGTTCAACTGTGGTGTGCGCTGTTTTCAAAAGAAACCTAAGAAACCTAAACACTAAGACACCTCCAGTCCCCCTGTGACTGGGGTGCAGCTGATGGTAGACACCAGACAGCAGAGGTTTCCTTTTTCTGATGTAGGGCAGTAGCAGAGGTGCCCCATGTCGGGTTGGGGGTAGCATGTGTACAAGCTTGCCTGGCTTCTTGGAAGCTCCACCTGGGATCTGGGAATGAAAAGCTCTGTCTTGGAAAGGCCCAAGGAGGAAAATATGGTTAGGGTCTGTAATGCACCTTATTACATGCATGCTGCCCCCTGGAACACAGGAAACATCTACCTGACCTGTAAGGTCATGTGCATTGGTCCATGAATCAACAGTCAGGGAGAAACTTAGCAACTTCAGAGTGAAATGCAAACTCTGTTCCTTTTGATTAGGGTTGTGAATTAGCAAGAGGGTCTAAATGCATCAATATCTCTTTTGCCTTTTCTAAAGGCTGTTGTTTTGCAGCCTGTTTCATGTTAGGACTTCCTGAGGAAAGGACTTACCATAGGAGGTCTTGATTCTGGCAGGCCTGTGTGTGCCTGCTGGGTGGTTGTGGCTGCCTGAACTTGCTGAGGCTAGGAGACCTCTTGGCAAAGGGTCATGTTTGCCTGTCTCACTGTCCTCAGGACCAGGTCAGCTTGCTGCAGATGTTTGCCCAGCAGCCATCATGCTGCCTAGAAGGTTCCTTAGGACATTAATTAACAGTAATACAGAACATGCATTGGAACTTACTTCTTCCATGCTGTCATCTTCTGTAAGAAGGATTAAATCTTACTTTCCAAATCATAAAACAATAATTCAGTCTTTTAACTTGGTCATTTCTTTGGATAATATCTTACCCTTTCTCTGGCAGATACCTGGACCGCTTTTCCAGCCTCTTGTTTCTGCACTGTACCTGAAAACTACTCTTATTTTACCTCCCTGTAAAATTTCCTTTCATTCACTGCCTTTGCTTTTCTTATCACTTTTTATGCTCTCAACTTCATTATGCAATTGTTCCAATCCTGCTCTGTATTTGATGTTTTATAACTCGTGTCTGCCTTTTTTCCCACTGTTGATTACTTTTTACATTTCTCTGTTCCTTCACACTGGCTTTAAAAATAAAATAGAAAAAACAACTTGAACATTCCCTGTGCAATTACTGCAAGGTGGTATGTATAACCCTTGGGCATACATTAATTTATCTTTGAACGCTTTCTGTTTCCTCCATGTCCTTTCTCTCCCCAGTACTTAGTCTTCCAACTTTGCTCTGCCAAAATATAATCTACTTGTTTTCTAAGTTTTAGTTGAACATTAATCCTAGTGAAATCCTTAAAGACTGCAGCCCTGATTCTCTACCACACCAGTCATAATTGTTGTTACAGAAGTCTTGCTCAAGAATTGCTCCTTACAAAAAGCCATCATCTTTCCATGCTTCAGATGATGAAAATAGTACCTGCAGCTAGGACCCACTGTACGACTGTGCACAGTAAGGAAATAATTTTTTTCCACAACATCCACAAGTATTGCTCAAACTTCTTCTCTCCAAATTTTAGCCTTTCACTTTGACATTGTCTCAGCTCAACATTTAGGTGTCATCTGCCTAATTTTGAGCAACTGAGCAATTGTCACAACTATAACTATTTTCCTTCCATTAGGAGTGTTGCCCTTGCCCTTTGGGCTACAGCTATATTCTTTCTTGAGGTGGTGCCCATACCTAAGGGGATGAATTCAGTGGAAAAACGATGAGGGGCGAGAGCAGAGCAAGTGCAGCACTGGCACGCTCTTGCCAGCCATGGAGGAGCTATGCAGCATGAACACTGGGGAGATTCCTACCACTTCCACCAACCCTGGGGCATAGTGCTTCCTGTGAAAGGTTTTTGCAGCTCATGCCATGGAGCAGACATGATCACGGGCTACGTTCCCTGGAAAGGAGTGAGTGGAGCATCTAGTTGGATCATGCTAAATGGAATTTAAAAAAATAAAATAATTGCATCAGCCCATCTAATTCTTTGCTTTGGGAAACAACTGGACCAGGGTTTGACTTTGCAGGAGTATGTAACTTGCACAGGAAGCACTTTAACAGACAAATTAGCAATAAAGAGTCTCTTCCACCCTACAAACATGGGCTCCTCATCTGTCAGGCAATATGTGGCTCAGCAAATGCAGTGGCAATCTGAGGGGTCTAGTGAGACTTGTGCTAAAGAGACGGGACAGTCAGTTGCTAGTGAGGGTGGTCAGTGGGTACACTCTGCAGAACGAGTGCAGTGTCCAGCTTTTCAATGCAGAGATGAGAATAGATACTTATACTACAGATCTGAGAAAACAGCCTTTTACATATGACTTCAGTTTTACTGGGAAGACAGTCTTCTGCAGAGTGATTTCAGCAGATAACTGCAGTCTACAAAATGCCTTTGAGCAGTGAGGAGAGCCAGCCTGGCCTTGGCAATGTCCATAACAAGTCTCTTGTGAAATGTGCCTGCACTGGATTGTGCTGGGGTTGCTTAGGGTTGCAGCAGGCACAGAATGACGGAAAACATGTCATCAGGATCCATGAGAGGGGCCATCCAGAGAAAGTCACACCAGCAGTAGAAACAAGCTGGTTGGTAGTGCAAGGAATGAAAATGTCATAAGATGTAGCTGTACCTGGAAGAAAGGCTGTAGTATGTGCTGGGAGTAGGAACAACAGCTGGTGAAGGGAGACTGGGTGATGCATGACTTCCTTGGACCCAAAGTCTTTCAGTTGTTGTCCAAGCACTCCGCTTCTGACACTTTAATAAAGCCATGGATGAGGTGCCGTCAGGTGGAATGCGAAGACAACTCTGGCCCAGAAGCAATAATCACCAGAAACATCACATTTTTCTGAGGACTGGCTTTCCTACCAGACATCTGTGGGCTGCCAGGAGAGAAGGACAGTGGCTTGTGGAAGGTTAGTCACTGCTGGTCAGCCATGTGTGTGATGCTGACCCTGGAGCTGGTGAGCAGCAACACAGCAGGAACCCATAGCAGGTGTTCCCAGAGGAGCACCACAGTAGGGCAAAGGTAGCACCTCCCAGAAGTACTGAGATATGAGTCTCACCACAAATACTGGTGTGTCAACTGCAGTTGTGACACTTCCATAAATTCTGTTTTAAAAAGAGCCAACTGAGATTGGTAAGCATAAAGTCTACATGTTAACCAACACAAAGAACTTGAAACAGACTCCAGATGAGCACTGGACTTTTCTAAACATGTAAAACTATTTTCTGAAAACTCCCAATGACTATCTCCTTCAAACGTATTTCTTTGTAACACTGGTAT
Source organism: Limnodromus scolopaceus (assembly GCA_028565335.1). Lineage (NCBI taxonomy): Eukaryota > Metazoa > Chordata > Aves > Charadriiformes > Scolopacidae > Limnodromus > Limnodromus scolopaceus. The sequence continues at coordinate 14,742,446 of JAOXNO010000063.1, read as the reverse complement.
TATTTCATATTGATTATTTTGTTGAAACTTTCTGAATGTATTTGTCCTTGTGTTATCATATGTAATTAACACATCTAATAAAATATTGACTTTAAGTGACCTCATCAATGTCATGGCTTATTAAGTTTCGTTTTTTCATGTAATGTTCCCTTTCCTCTCTATTGAGTTATTACATTCATCTGTTTGTCATAATTTCTGAGTACATATATTTTGGAAAATAAAATTGAAATGCCAAGTGCTTTCAAGAAACACTTTCAAGCACAGCAAATGATGTATCTGAGTATATTTAATTTTTTATGAAGTGCAACATGAAAACATGTCTTCACCTTCATTGCTTTTTCTTTTCTGTCTTCCACGTACTGCATTTTTTCCAGAAAGGCAGCAGACAAAAAGAAGAATGAAGATTCCTGGTTTTAAATGAAAACAACTTAAACCTCTTTTTTTTCTCTTCGGCATTTAATCTCAAGTGAAAATTTGCAATCAGAATGCATGCTTTCAGTTCAAATTGAAAAAGCATTCTTCTCAACTAAGTATTTGTTTGGGGGGGGAGAAAGCTCTAATCGTAAATGTTGGTTCTCAAAATAAATATTTCTGTAGTGTATTTGAATTGATTAATCTGTCACTTTTTTTCAGTAAAGTGCAAAATCAGATCAACCCACATCTTGCTTATTTACATGACCAGCTTTAATTTATCATTAGTTATATTGAGTACTAAAGCTTTTAGTGCAAAAGATACCTCTTTCACTTAATGGGCAATCATTTACTGGAATATAATTTAAAAAAAATTATATGGTATCTTTGCCATGGCTGTAACCTAACCTCAGTATGATAAACTTTTTCCAGCAGAAGAATTAGCACTTTCTGGTGTGTTTTGCCTGGATATTTGTTAAATCAGTAGTTCAATGGTCAACTTAGTCAAAGTATGCTGTGATCTGAAATCAGGTACTTGACACAGTAAATAAAATATTTCCATGTTTGGCTGTATTTTCCATTAGAGCACTTTGTGTCAGGTAATGCAATAGGATTTCAATCCAGATCACTGCATCTTTTTAATTAGAAGATAAGAACAAGTAATTCAAGGCAGAGTCTGAGAGAATTGGAGAAACATGCTATCCCTGCATGCAAGACAAGGGGACAGAAGCTGTACCTGGAAAAAAGATGAAATAGCAAATGAAAGCAAGTTCTTGAGCAAATTAGGGAAAGAGGCTGGACAGATGATGGTAAGAAATTTTATTTTGAATTGTAGTTAAGGGCCATGTGCAAAGAGCTGATTTTTCTCTGCAGTTGCTTTCTGTGGACCAGAACTGTATCTCCCCAGCCTCTGAAGCACAGAGGGATGGGAGCATCAACTTTTTCGCAAAGCAGCACTCCTAATTAGGGACACAATTTTGCTGTAACTTCTTTGGTAATATCAAATGATGACGAAATTTCACTTCAACCCATTTTTCTCCTTCCTGATATCCTTATGTTTGCTGAGCTGCAGCAGTGCTGTGAGGTGGCAATGGTGGCACTACCATGTAACAAGGGCTTAATGCTGCTTCAGTGTGTGGGAGTGTAGGTGGTGAGACAGGTTGAGTTGGCATTAAGGGGTGAGGGTTACCCGCGGGAAGGAGCGGAGAGGAGTGCTGTGTGGATTCAAGTGTGTATCAAAGTCTCTTTTTTTGTCAGCTTGGCTTGAGGGTGTTTTCAGTGGTGTTTGGACTGAGAGGGACAGTGACTGACAGCGTTTCGGTGAGGAAGACTCTGCTGAAAGCTGGACCTGAACTCACCAGATTAAAGCTTGAGGGCAAAAGCTTTGAATTAACGTATCATTCAAAACTGAACAAGTGCAATACATCAGCAGCATGGATTGAATTTGCTTTTTGTGCTAAGTGTTGCAAAACTATGCTTCTGATGGTTTTAATTGGGTTTTGCTTCAGTTAGCCTGTGTCCACCTGTGTTTTGGAGCCATCATCATATGGAGTAGGATTTCGTCTCCAGCTCTTGCTGAAGCTCAGTGTCAGTTACTAGAGTGCAGCCAAGGTCGTTCTTGGAAGTGACAAAAGGAATTTGATTTTTAGCCTGCTGCCTTTCCTCTAGCTCTTCTTTCCAAAGCCCACAGTGAATTTCCTACCTGCACATTGTGTTCTGCTGCTGCTGCATGTTTCTTGGCATGGAGAGGTGTATTGCATGTTGCACATATCATCTTTCTGCTAAAACAGAACACTTAGAAAATAATCAAAATAACGCCAAAAACCCACAAACCCTCCAAAAATACAGGTTGCATTTTTAATGATCTCTTGTGTGTATAGTAATCCAACGCCATATTTATAACCTTCATTTTGGAAGGGTTTAACAAAGATGGTTTTAATATCTTTCATGTAGTGTAGAGGCTGCTGGAAAGAAAAACAACAATCCAGAGGCAGTTATGTTTTCATTGATGCCTGGAATTGAAATACTGGTTGATTTTTTTTCTTTTTTTTGCGGGGGGCAACTTTTCTTCTTGAGGAAAGAACTTCTGAGTGCAATCAATTAAAGAAAGGATCTGATTTGCTTTGTAATTGTTTTTCTGTCTGTATGAATGATGTAAGGGCATATTGGAAGAATTTACTTCACTACTCTGTCTTTTCTAAAATAACAGGTTTACTGGTTGATTTATGGGTTGTTTGTTTTGTTTTTGTTGTTCTGTCTGTAGGTGAGAAAAAGGTTAATTTGCTTGAGAAATCATGTCTATGCCAGAGAAGGTCAACTTGTTCCATCATCGTGTACTGCCATTGGAGGCTGACCTGAACCTATACACAGTGGTTTAAGGGAAGAATTAGGCATCCTGTTTTTCTGCATGCTTTTCCCAGCATTTGTTTTCTCCTCTTTTTTTCAGTTTCTCAGAAAAGGCAGGAGGGTGTGACTCAGTGGTTAGTTGCTTATATCCTCCCCGGAACCCGTTTTGTTCCCTCTGAAGTTTTATTTTTGACATTCTGCTTCAAAAACTTTAAACTTTGCTGTGGCTGTGCCAAGCTCCTAGCATCTCTAATCCTCTGACTGACCAAAAGCCAAAATACCAAGAAGTCTGTTTGTGAACTGTGTTAAAAGCAGGGAAGGGATGTGCAAGTATAATAATCTGGAAAGAAAGAAATACTAAACTGGTGGAAGAATTGTTTGTAAACAGAACATAGCGGCTAGTGCAGCTCATGGGGACGTCCCCAGCTCCTCTTCCTCAGGTACTTCGCTGAACTATTTCCATGACTCGTAGGATACGGACCACAATCAATCAGAGAACCAAAGCATCACCGGAGTTTAAACCTTTTGCAATGTAATACCATAAAAGCTTAATTAAAATGAAGGGATTTCACGTTGTGTGTCTTTTCTAGTAGAACAAGTTTAATGTTAATGTAACAGAACTGGGTGTCTGGTTCCCTGCTCTATCACCCATCGCTCACTGCAGCTGAACACAAAACATCAAAGTGTTTGAATCTCTCCTGTTTCATTTGAGTTTTTTTCTGCTCCTTTTTTCTTTCTCTTCATATGTTTAAGTTCATGTACATAATACATATTTTCAATATGTCTGTTCGTCGTGTGTCAGAAAGGGGAGTGGTGGTGATGCAATATTTTAGGGTGGTAATTTCAGAGAAATGTTAAGTCTTATAGAAACAATTTTGTTTCTATTTTGTAGATATGTCATGAGATTAAAAGCTGGTTATTGGACTTGCTTTGTGTACTTTGCCCATGTCAATTTTATAAGGTTAAGTATTATTGTTATGTTTTGATTTCAGTTTGCTTTTTCCCCCCTTCATTTTATATACCTGTTGCAGTAATTCTGTAACAGGTATATAAATTCTGTAATTTTGTAGAGTAATTATTTGCTTGCTTTCAGTTCTGGAGAACTGTGCTCCTAGATTTAAACAGAGTAAAAAAACTCTCAGGGCACAGCTGTCATGCCCAGGTACTGCATGTCAGTTTGCAAGACTGACTCCAAGGAGTCTAATTTAGGAAGGAAAAATAAAACCTGCAATATTGTTAAAATAATTTTGTCACAGTATTAATTGTCTTCGTACGTGTTTGACTACTTCATGTAGGTCTGTGATGTTAGTCTGTGTTAAGTGCTATTTGTTCAGATCCCACAGGCCATAGTGCCGGCAGGCTCAAGCAGACCCCACGTACTACAGCCCCACTGCACCCGTCCTGCAGCCACGGAGTGGTCCTGGGAGCATCCAGGTCCTGCTCCTCAGAGCAGCGGGGCTGCAGGGCCTGTTTTCAGCTTCTGTCAAGGGGAAATGCTCTGGGAGGTGATTAAGAAAGATGAAGCAATCTCCCAGTAGTGCTTTAGCTACAGCATTTAGTGGAGGTGTTGGAGGAAATATTTAATTAGTCTTCAGGTTTCACTTGCACTCTGACTTGAACATATCAGAATTCATATTGGCTTCTGCTTTTTTTCCTTTCTTGTTCAAAAGTCAATGTTTCACCTAAAGCATTGGAAATATGACTTGGATGCTGTATATCTTGTGCTGATGGGCTATATCTGTCTGCCTGGCTTGGGAACATCTTTTGGCCTTGATTCTGTGTTGTAGATATGTGGTTAGACTTGGGAGAGAGCAAATGGGAGTAGCACGGGGAAGTAAAATCTGGGATTGGAATAGGACAGGGACAGGGTACTGTTAGAGGTTAGAGCAAAGAAAAGCAGTGTCATCTCTGAAGTTGGGGCAGAACTGCAAGAAGAGATGTAGGTGATGGAAGGATCAGTGTTGTCTTCTCCAGGTGAGTCTGGTGCCTCTGTGAGCTTTCTGCATGGACCACTGGTTTTTATTCTCACCTGTTAGTGGTCTCTTGGGGAAACTTTCACAGACCAGAAGTGTGCTTTCTTGGGAGTGGCCAGTTAGTCTCTGCTGGCCTGAGAAAGTGGATATTGTGTAAAGTTTTCATCCATGTACAGCCACCAGAGGGGCTCCTTTGCTCCTCAGCTTCTAGCCAGCCCCATTCTCCAAGGCTGAGAAAAAGCAGACCTAGTCAAGCTTGTCAAGACAAGAAAGGCTGTTGCATCTCTTGCTGCTGCCTGTGCAATGGCTGGAAGATGAGGCAAAGGTCCAAATTCTTGTGCTGGTGCTGTCCCCTCTGCTGTTGAACTGCAAAAACCAGAGAAGGGACTGCGGATGATGGACCTTGGCTTGGGTGGAGACTTTGTGGTGGAGTTACAGGGAAGGAACAGGTGGATGGTGATTCTTTGGCGAGCTGGAAGCCAAAGGGAACTACAAGAGGCACATCCGATTTGGGTGGTTCTGTTATCAATTGTAAAGCTAATGGAGTTCATATGTAAAAGCAGAATTATTTGTGCTGAACATAAGTTAGAGAAAAATATAGTCATAGGTGTAAGTTATCAATGAGGGGGAGTATGAACTTTTTTTGTGAGGAAGGGACACATAGCCTATTATACTGATAAAAAGGGGCTGGATGTAGGGGTTTGGGGGTAATAGTAGTTTCAACTAATTTGGTGGCAACTGAGTAGTAATTCAGGAGTGATGGGGGTACATGGGTAGTGTATGAATTTGAAATGCACATCAGTAGGAGTCCCTTTTCTGTGTGCATAATTTTGGTGTGTTCTATGTTGTTACCTGCAAGACCCACAGAGAAAAAGAAGCAGTTCAAGAAATATCAAGATTTTTTTCTAGCTAGTCTCATTCCTGGGGTCCTGCCTTATGGATATGCAATTGGTATCAAGCTACAAGGGATGCTGCAGTGGGGACTGGAAAGAAAATAAGGATTTTTTTTTTTTCTTCTTTTTACTGGAAAAGTATGTAAAATATGATTGGAGTTTGCCAGTATGGAGATAAATGTCTTAATTTACTTTCAAGGGCTCTCAAGACTTCAGAATCTTCAACCTTTTCAGGTATAAAACCCCCTGCAGTAAGAAGGACGTTTACAGGATTTTACATAATTTACTATTTTTGATGAAAAATAGCATCAAAGTGACACCTAAGGCACCACATCCATTACCCTTTGATAAGAGATGGAAGTTGGTCAATCCTGTTCTTGTCATTTATTAGTACTGATTCACGGGGCAAAGAAATAACAGTTAGGAAGAGTTAGTTATACAGTAACTTCTGAACTATGGCATAACTGGTATAAAAGACTCTAATTTCCTTTAGGCTTCCTCATTTAACATCAATACACAACTGTGGTGGTCTCTTCATAAACTTGCAAGTCAAAACACTTGATATTTCTTTCTTTTTTAGTAGTTTTTTTTTATACAAGTTGTTGTTTTTTTAAAAATTATTTTTCTTTAAGTAGTTCTTTAATCACTTATTCTGAAAATGTTTTATTTAAAAATATTTATATATGCCCATCTACTTCAAATTTTGGGGACACATAGCACAATGCACAATAGTTCCTATTTAACAACCTGCAGAATTGCTCTTTGCTTTCCCCTCCTCTGGGTAGATCATATATCACACCCTGTTTAACTCTTCAAGATGCACATGAAGAAATTTCATGTATACAGAGGCAATCTGGCCTGCCCCTGTCCTTGAGCCTTCATGGAAAGGATGCATGAGGTGGAATTTTCAGCTTCCTTCCTTCATACTTCCTTCAGACATATGCTAGATGCCCTTTGTTGCTTGCAGCCTGGCCAGCAGCTCACTGAAATACCAGTTTACAGCAGCCCAGCAATAATAACAACATCTTTCTGGTAGCCCCAGCCCAGGGTTTACTAAAGCTGGTGGTCATAGGTGAGACTTGGAACTTTGGAGCCATGAAGTTTCACCTGCTACTTGATTTTTTTTTTTTTTTTTTTTTCACGGTGAAATATTTAGGAGAGGAGGAGGGTCTTTCCCCAACTTTTACATTACTGGTATTAGCAGTTGGTGTTTTCTGTTTGTTGGCAGAAAAAGCCAGCTAGGGTGCTACATGTAGATCTTGCTCTGCTAATAAACAGCCCATGGATAACCCCCGTGCAAGGTCAGCCGGGGCCACGAGTATCATTCTGTTAATTAGCATCTTCCAAACAAGGTACCAGAAGTCTGAACTTTCCCATTTAATAAACTGCAATTAAATCATACCAAGTCATTGGGAGAAGGGTTCTCCCAACCCAAAAAAGGTCTTTATCTTGCTTCTAAGTTGAAGGTTACAAATACCTTCCATATAAAACAGAGGGAGGGAAATTGTGGTTGTTAAAATTGTTAAGGTTAAACTGCTACGTATGAGATTTTTTTCAATGTTGCTATATGATCTCTTGTTCAGTTTAAGATTGCTTTAGATTGGACAGGGAGTGTTTGTAGGGGTCTGAGGGCTGCCACTGCTGTGAATGTTTTTCTTGTTATAGAGAAAAGGCTTTATCCAAGTGCTTATCATGTGCTAGAAGGCCTGTGCACTAGAAATAATTGCCAGGGAATAAAACTGCTGGCAGTTCTCATTTAACCCACTTCCATGGCACATACTTCAAGTGCCACACAAGCCTAAACAAGATTCAAAATAAAACAGGGATTTGTTTCCTTCTGTGTGAATTTCCCAGTTCGAGATGTCTTGTCAGGCAGGCAGAAATAATTATTACTGGGAGAAGATGGGAATTCTTCCCTCAAAGATATCCATTCATTCATTCACCAGGAGAACAATTAATGACAACTCACTAATGGCTGCAACATTTTATTTTCTATTTCCAGTGGCATGTGCAGACCCAGGCTTCCGAGTGCCTGGGTACTCCCTGCCTGGCCCCAATTACTTTGGCAGGGAGGCTGGGTATGCTGCAGGGACCTGCGCTTCCCCCAGCAAGCAGATTCCCAGCCAAGAATAGGTTTGAGCTTTTGGCATTGAAGTAATGCATATGAGTAGCACTGGGTAGTAGAAATTGCTGATTGTTTCCAGCGAAGGAATGGCAGTCGTGTTTTAACTATATAATTAATTACTGCAGATTTGGGGGAAAGGGAGGGGGGAGGAGAGTGTATTTGGGTTTCAGGGCTGAGCAGAAGTGCAGGAAACCTCCTAATCAAGCAAACCTTTCCCTGAAAGATAAAACCAAAATGAAACATGCAAAGAAACAGGAGAATCTTAAAAGCAAATCCTCAAGAAGATAAAAATAAAACCTAAATTGCTCTCTGTCTAGCTTCCGTGTTGAGGCTTCTACCCTGAGCGTGTGCGTAGAGCTTTGGTTGCTAGGTGGTCAGTCTCCCAGTATTTAGAGGTGTTAGGTTTCTGCTGCCTTCTATCACTGCTTATATCAGTTTTGGGGTGACTTTACACAAGATGTTTGGTCAAGCAAAGGACCGGGAGGCTGTCTGAGATGGGATGAAATGGGTCTGCAACTGTATATGTCATGCCTATGCCAAAGAAAAAGAATATGTATGTGCTGTGCCTGGTACTTTAATACAGGGTACCAGTCTATAACCCACGGCTGGGAGAGACCAGTGACCCATGGTCTGTTTTGCTGATCTGGTGGCCCAAAAAGACTAGAGACTTGGGTTTGAAAGCAGCCTTGGGGCAGCCTGAAGCCTTGTCTCCTGAAACATCCACCAACCCCACCACCAGGGAAGGGGGAATTAAGCAGCATAACTTTGAGCCTGCTTCTGCACTGGTGCGGTGCAGCAGTGAGTAAGCTGGTGACTGTTGCTGACAGCCTGAAATGTGTCCAAACCTTCCTGATCACTGGGTAGCAAAAGTGGCTAAGAATAATGTCCAAGACATTTAAAATACATCCTGTTGCTTAAATTCAATAGCTTAATAACAAAGAGACGTCAGCGGAGGCCAGGAGCTTAAGTCTTTCATGTCCATTGAAAATGTTACTTCTAATGCATTACCTGTTCAGACTTGAAAGGAGAAAACCCCAGCGCTAGCTAATAATGAAGTGATTAACTGTAATAATATGCTGCACATTTTGAAGTGAGCAGTATAGGTTCAGACAAATCAGGAATGAATTTATACATTAATACATATACAAAAGTATATTTTATGATTTAATTACAGTTCTAAAAGCAGCAACCTAGAGAAGGAACATAATGCCCTGATATTTGCATTACTCTTGCACAAGGAAACATCTGAAGTTGGCTTGGAAGTTAAATCACACTGAAGCCTTTAATTAATGTATTTGTTTCTGCACTGCATTTTTCGATTACGCTGCTATGGCTGATCCTGGGAAGCAGAAGAGAGAGCCTGAGTTCAGGAAGAGATCGCCACTCATCCCAAAAGTGCTGCTGTAGCAGAAGCAGCCTTTGATCCCAGAGAGATGGTTGTGAGATTTAGGACTCTCAATGTTCCCATTGCTGAATATGTAATTTAGGTCACTGAACTATGTTTTGGTGGAAGATACTTATCTATTCCACTTCTTGCTGATGTCATGTGCTGGGAAATCAGATGTTAGAGTGCAAAAATACATGAGAGGCCAGACTTAAAATGGCATAAAATATAAATGGCTGCCTGACTGACTGCTTGCAGTTTGCAATAATGGTTGTAAGGGATGAGGGTCACATCACATCTTCTGTAGCTCATTGTCCTGCTCTATCCAAATTCTGTTAAAATAAAAAAAGTAAAAAAAAAAGACTTATCTCTGCTTTTGATTTTTAGATTTTTTAGTCTATAAGTGCAGAGGGTGAGCAGAAGACCTAGAGGAAATATTGTCTCCTACTTGCCATGTAGAACTTTTCTCTCTGTTGTAATGCTTCTGTTCAATTTAGGGAAGCTGAGAGAGTATTAAATTCAGGTCTTTTACCATGTGTTCTACACAGATGTTCACTACCAACAAGAAAGGCTAATTCAACCCAAAATATCCCTCCTAAAGAGAACTGACTTCCAGACGAATGATAGTGGTACTTTGCCAAGAAAGTGATGGAACAGCCCAATATTACTCAGGTGGCTGTTTGCGTAAGTCAGGTTTCTCTAGCCCTCCAGCTAACTGTGGTTACCTTATTCTCGAAAGAATTAGTTAAATCATGTCATCGTTTAACACAGTCATCGGCTTTGGCAAGTGCTCGGCAGTGTCGGGAAGCAGTACTGGTCTGCAGGTGAGCTCTCCTCTCCCAAGCTTTGCTGCGTGCACTGCATCAGCTACAGAGACTGGAGGCTGATCGACTCGCTAGAAAAGTCCACCTGGTTTTATGTAGTTTACTGGATTTTGGTTTTGCTTTTATTTCTGTTTCAGTTGAATCATCAAATGAATTTTCAAGGCATTGCAAATTTAAATAAGTAATAAAAAAAAACCCCAAACCTCATCCTTGGGTAACAAAAGGAAAATACGCCTCCTAGATAATTCATCTGGCAGCACTCGGAAAACAGCAAGAGAAAAAAATTTTTTTTTTTCCTAGGTCTCTCATGGTACAAGAAAAAATAAGTGTTTTTCCTCTTGTTTCTACAAAAATGTAATGAATAGTGATCAGAAATGCAGCTGTGTGAAATATCAGCTACTTTTGCTATCTAGTGTGAGAAAGCACCTAATTTACAACAGTAGCCAATGCCAAGATAGCTATTTGGATTTTCCAAATCAATCTTTGGGTTTGTAGCTGCTGAGAACTGAAGTATCAAAACTAAGTTCGCATTTTCTGCAGTTTATCAGATTCCAACCTAACTGTATCTATAAAAGCAACCGGCTTTCTCATATTGTGGCTTTGGATGACAATTGAACAATATCATTCAGTATACCTACAAATCAATAATAGTTCACCTTTTCAGTGAAAATATGGACATTTTTAAAATGTTAGGAGCAGAATTTACCTTTCTTGTGATCTCCTCCCCATTCATCAAAGATTTACATACTGTAAGAATTTTTTGTATAAATAATTTATATCTATAGGCATTATATACAAATGCACATATTTATATTTATTATTACTTGAATGTACTTATTTGTACTTCCTAATCGCTAATTAATTTGGCAAAAGCTCACAAAGCTAATGATGTATATTGCATTAAATTGCATGCTAAATCAAAGATATCACCTTAGAATTTACTGTGAGATGTTAATTGCTGAGGTTATCATCAAGTAGAAGGTATATGCTACCTGGCATAATTTATCATTTATAACAACTCTTCTTTTACTAAAACTTACAGGATTTACAGATGAGTTGATCCAGATCACCTTTGTCCAGCAGTTAATTATTAGCTCCTGGGCTACCAGCTTTCACTTCAAAATTACCTTCTTGCTCATTCAGTCTTGCTTTTAAAAACAGTTTAAGGTTATGGAATATATTTGCTGCTGAGGCTGCTGCATTTTTCTCAGGCATTGGTAACTCTGTTAAACTCTACGCTGAACACTTTCAACATACCTCAGAGTGATGCTGTCGCTCTGAATTTGCTTCTCAAGAATTGATTAAAGTGGTAATTCTTTAGCAGTTGTGGCATAAATACTGCTGGTTATCTTCCTTATGGACAAAAGGCACAAATAACCACTGATTGCAAATAAATTTGCAGAGTTTCCCTTTTCTTCATTAGCTTGCCATTCTGAAATAAAAAATCATGTCCAAAATAATTAGCAACTGTCAGGAAGATTTCCCGTATCTGTAAGAAGGCTGCAGAACTCAGGCAGCAATTCAAAATGTTCCTGTGACTCTTCAAGCACACTTCTAGCTGCATAAAGCCTGTCTGCATAAACACCAGTACAGTGGGGTGGAAAATAATCATTTGAGATTATTCACACACACAAAAAAATTTAAGCTCGTATTCAATGAGACAAGGGTATATTTTTCTTGCCAGGGGTGTGAGGAGGTGGGGAGGGAGAGCAGGCACATCCAAAGATTTTCTGTCTGGCACTGCAACTGTATTTCCAACTTGAACGTATATCTGGTATCTTGCAAAGAAAATGTATTTTGGAATACCTTATCTCTCGATCATTTTTTGTTATTTTTCCCAGATCATAGTAACTTTTTGTTTCCTAGTAGTTAGTTACTTTAACAAGTACAATATATTGAGACATAATTCAAAATGACAGGAAAGGAGTAACCAATATATGGTGCACAAATGACTCCCTGTTAACATGTCACGTATTACATCCTTTATTAAAAACAGCCCCTGCTCTGTGTCAGCAAACAGTGCTTACAACCCTCACCCCAGCTCAGCTTTATGATGGATTATTTTAAAGCTCACTAGTATGTGGAGTAAAATATTAGCATTAGTATAAACGTACAATATTGTTTATATTATTTTTACTTTAGATTGTCTTCACAGGGATTTACATTCAAACAATCTTTTTAATCACAGCTCATAGTTTTAAATAGGCTTCCCAAGGCAGCCTGGATTCCAAACCTTGGAGGTATTTCAGCATCCATCTTCCATACAATCAATTAAATTTGAGGGTTAGGACATACCTGACAAAGTGATGTGTCTCTGTCTGCCTTGGGTCTGGAAGTCCCTTGCACTCTTCTGACTACCCTAAGTTTTCATTACAGCTTCCCTTGCACCTGGGATGGTAACTTTTCAAATAACACTTTTTTTCCCCTTTATTATGACATGTATCACCCAACTTTTCATTCTTAAAAAAAAATAAAAAAATTTGAAGTTGTGAATAGATCCTGAATTGATATTTAAAGGATTCAAAGTTTCCACATGCTCTGCTCATTTTTACCCTCTGTACCCTCCTCTGTTTTTCTTTGTGCTGAAACTGGAAAATCCTGACTCTTTATTCCAATGTTAGTGCAACAGATGTCCCCTGGTGAGTCCCATCCTCAGCAAACTTTTCTGAAGCAGCCAGGGAGTAGCCGTACTGTTACTGCTGAATAAGGGAGGACTAAGGAACACATGTTTTTTCAAACCCTGTGTATGTATTTCTGGTGTCTACGTGTTTACACACAGATGCCAGGCATTGTTTCAAAACTGGCTGCTAGTATAAACAAGTGGATGTGCTATTATTTATTGATTATGCTAATGCCCCTTATGAATCATGAAAGCTTTCATCAGAAAATATGTTTTGTAGGGCATAATCTTTACAAACATCCAACGCTCAAAATAAACTCCCGAGAGGTCTGTAAGTGTGGGGAAGAGGACAGGAGGGAAAGAGCAGATCCGGTGCTGCTGACTGGCTGTGGGTTGGGATGCTGGCAGCGCCTGCGAGGGAAGCCCACCCTGGGGTATATCGCTGGCAGTTTTCCATCACACGGCACTGCCAGCACACTGAAAAAATGCCACGTTCTCTTGGTGGGAAAGGTGATGGTATGTTTATCACGCAGTGAAGAAATAAATGGTAGCCATTACAAAGGTGTATAATTCAGCAATTACAGTTATTTGTTTTTTTTTCTGACACCCCCTGCAAACAGTTATCGCTTCAGTCAAGCATAATTTGATTATCTTTTTCTTTTTTTCTTTTCCTGGTACTGTATATTAACAGGGCAAATAAAAGGGAAAATAGTGCAGTCCCTTGTAATAAAGAAAACAGCAGCAAACTATTAATGCTCTTTGAAAAGAGTAGTTTTAACAAAGTAAGCAAGAATCATTTTCTTTGGTTGAGTGTTGATTCCCTAGTGTGCTCTCAGTAAGTAATTAGAATGGCCCAGTGAATGTCAGCATCAGCTTGTTTATTCTCATTATTTTATCATTTTAAAAACCCTCTAGGTGATGAGACATGCAGTATAGAACATAATTACCATTATTAGCATACTAATTGGACACAAAAATAGGCCAACTACAAGGTAGCCAACTGAATAATTTCACATTAATCAAACACCATAGTGAATAAGCCTATTGTTAAATTGACAGCTACAATAATTGGCAATATTTCGCTGCGAAATATAAGAAATTCCTTGTAATGCCTTTGCAATGTTATATAATTTAGTAATTTCCCATATTTCCAGCCTTAACTTTGTACACCTAGTTCAAGTTCAAGAAAACATCATGATAAGATTATTAGTCTATTATCAAGTGGACAAAGTATATAAAGACCCGCTTGTTAGCATTCAGAAAAAGATTTGCACGATAAGAAAACAAAAAGGCTACCAATTTAGTTACTTGTTGCTTCAGCATTGAATATGTGTAAAGGTTCACGATAAGATTTTTTTTTTTTAAACTGTATATTAAAGTCCAACTGGCACCTTCAAGAAGCACAGAAAAAGCTAAAGAAATTAGAAAAAGCAAGCACTAAAATACAAAAAAAAAAAACCAAATACAAAAAAATCCCCAAACCCAAACCAAAAAAAACCAAAACCCAATGGGAACCGTGCCTTTCATCCTCTAGGATAATTTTCTCTGAAGCTGGTTGGCTTTTAGTTGAGCATTCGTCTTGATGCCGTTCCTGTCTCGTTTAACAGCGAAGTAGAAAATTGGAAAGCCACCACCAGAAGAGAGAATTCATGAAATGCTCAATTAGTAGCAGGCAGGAAGGGAAAACCGGCCTGAGCTGTGTTTCACTTTGAAAACCTTGGGGGAAATAGGACAGGAAAGGAGTGAGTGGAAAGGCGAGGAGAAACAAAGACGGGGAAGGTGTAAGCGGGGGAAAATGAGGGCTGCAGCAGAGGGAAGGAGACCGATAAGGAGAACAGAACCAGATGGTGAAACAAGAGGAGCAGAGCTAGGAGAAGACGAGAAGAAAGAAAAACAGTGAGGAAGAAAGAAAATAGTCATCAAGAAAAGAGAGGAAGAGAAGGTAAGGTGAGAGTTGGGGAAAAGAGAGCAGATTTGGAAGAGTATGAAACAATATTCTTTTAAGAATTCAAAGGCGAGGGGAAACACAAGTATCTCACTGAAAGAAATGTTTCCGTCCCACTCCCCAGGCTTTTGGAGGTGTGGAGACCAGGAAGAAAGGCAGAAAGGATTCACTTTTAAGCTTCTGTTTATTTTGATAAGGAAAATGTTTTTGAAAAATTGACGTAAAAACTATATTTAATAAGGCTGCTCACATGGGCATTGTGCGCTCATTAAGGATGTGCACCAGGGCTCAGGGGTACATGGCAACAGTACCGGTTCCAAGCTCCCCCAGCACTCCTGGATGGCTTCTCTGTTATAAGTGTGTTGATGAAAGCCAAAACCATGTGGGTAAACTTGACTGATGGCATATGACTTTAAAGAAATGAAAAGAAAGGAGGGGCAAAAAGAGAAATAAAATGCTGGCATAGATTTACGAAGTGCCTGTTTTTGCAGAACCAGACCTGGCACCCGCTGCAGTCGCTGCAAGCCTTTGTATCTGGCCTTTCTTGCAGAGTTTGGGGAAGGGAGGCTGCATTAAGCATGGGCCAACAACTGCCTGAAATATCATTATTTCAGTTAAATAATTTAATTATTTCAATTTCAGTTGCCAAAGAGGAAATTTTGGTCACTGAGTGGTTCTAGTAGGGGTGGCTCTTGGGTCTCTCTGCTGATTTAATTAAGAGCAGAAGAAGCTTTCTATAAGAAATTACCTCCAAATTTCTGTTAAAATTTGGCTGCCTTATTTTGAATGAAGCTGTAGGGAAAAAAAAGCACTGTCTTACAAGCAATAACAGCATATTTTTTCCAGTTGTTCTTTGCTTATTAATCTGATAATGGGTAATTCTCTGGTAATGATTGAGGATGCCTGTTAATATATCACAATCCTGGTTTATTGATTACCTGGTTTATTTCCCTTTGCATAGCCAGTCTCTTCACTAGCAAACCCGTGGTAAAATACACGTAATACTTGACTTCAGATATCTCTTGGTACAGAGAGGAACCACCATGGGAAATGTCAGGGGGCACTAAAGTCAGCTAATATGTGCAGCATGTGCTCAGACCTTGTTTTAAGCATGAGTGTACAAGCCACGGCTTTGATTTACTCACTGAACTCAAGAAATACATCTCTGGGCACTCATTGCCGGGAAGCCTCTTTCCTTTAGCTAACTCCGTATCTGTAAATGCCCGTAATACCTGGGTTGGGGGGCCTTAAAAGATCTCTCAAGAAGTGGTATGATCCACTGTTTATATAGGAAAACTTACAGCAGGAAAAAGGAAGCATTCTGTGCCAGGTTTACAGCGGAGTTAAGGATAACGGCCAAGGCCATATTTTTGCTAATACATTAGGATGGCTCTGAAATGTGCCAACCCTGTAGCTTGGAATAAAGAAAACGACAAAACTGAAAATATCCTTGACAAGATGTCTCTCTTAACACATTAAGAGGCTGTCCAAACTGTGAAAAAAATCCTCAGCAGTTCCTCTCCTTCTGTCACAGAGTCTGTGCTTTGGTGGTCGAAGTTGTAGGGCTCCGCCAAAATGCTGCATGTTAGATTATATGTGAGTAACAGCTCATGGCCAGCATGTTTAACATACATTGTGTCTCACCTGCTCCTTTATATGCCAGCCACCAAGGGCACTGCAAAATCATGAAAAACACCCTGGTTAACACACTAACTAGGTCTGGACAGGGTGTTTGCCATAGGCATCGTAACTGTATCTGTTATAAAGACATCGCAAATCCAATGTTTTCTCATCCCTTAAATACACCTGGATGATTAATGAAAGCAATCCCTTACCACCAACCCCCCCGAAAACTCCAAACCAAACCCCACAGCTGAAAACGAAAGGAAAGAAGGATATTATGCACATTCAGGCACAATAAACACAGAAGAAAAACACTGCAAAGGATAGTTGTTGAATACATTTGAATAACAAATACATTTGAGGAAATCCCAGTCTGCTTGAGGACAGAGAAAAGGAAAATAAATTCATCACATTATTCATTGGAAATTATTTGTTCAGCTCTGCTCCTTAATGTGTCAGCTAAAGATGATTTCTAAGAGTGAAGATTTTCTTTTCTTGCTCAAAATGACTCAAAAAGAAATGAATATTCCAGCCACCAAGTGAGGTTAATATATGAGTTTCATAGCCATTTACTCAACAGTGCTGTTCCCTGCAGAGTAATGGCACTGAGATGCATTCTGGGATTGCCAGGGGTGAAACGGTAGTAGATGTTCTTGAATAATTTAGCAATGTATGAAAGCTTATTTCATCATCATCAACACAGTAATACCTTGCACCAATGGAGTGCTTTACATTTCTGGTCTCCAAAGCTGTGCAAGTATTTTCATTCCCATTTTTCAGTTGGGGAAACTTGATAACAGAGAGACAAAAAGCGTTTCCCAAAGTGGGTGGAGGCTGTGGCAGACCCGGGATAGAGATTCAGGTCCCTAGGAAGAGCCATCCGTAACGTTTGAGTTGAAATCTGTGTGAGTGAAGATGCTGCAGTATAGACCTGATCCTTACGTGAAAAAAGAGAAAGAGATCTAAACAAAAGCATTTTTCTCTTCCTTTTCTGGTAAAGCAAGAATTAAAGAATTAAATTTCCAGAGTAAATTAAATTTAAATATATTGCCAGTAACTATGCGCTGATTATCCTAAAGTGGTGGAGCAGACTCACATCCAGCTCTTGCAATGACAGGAGGCTGCGCTCTCATCACAGAGTGATTATTACCGTTAGGCTAAAGGAGCAGGGAAACTCTCGTGCCTCTCTTTGGGCTGTTTACACATGCATGTAGTTGGTAACTTTTTTTGTATTTAAAGAGTCTAGCAGCTCATCAATCTTATTCTTCCCTGAATGTAGATTGGTCTTTAATGAGATCAATGAATAGTGCGGGTACTTCACTGGCCAAAATTGTAAATGTGCTGTTGCATTTCCTATTTACCCTGTAGCACAGGGATTTCGGCGCATTACTGCTAATGTGTTTTGCATTCTATTGCTCTCCTACAAAATTTATGGCCAGAGAGCGACTGCAGAAACAGTATGGGCAGTTAGAGCTAGATTGTATTCTCTGTACTACACTCAGACTTTTTAAAATATATGGTTTCAAAATAGTGGAAGGAAGGGAAAGGGAAATACAGAGCAAAGAGGGAGATGGGAGTAGGAAAGAATTTCAGATTAGTTTCATAAAAACAAAACTTTGGTTTCTGAGATGTTTCAGAAATAGAAAAAAAATGTGGCTTAAAACAGCTTAAGTTGTCTTATCAGTGAGATGCAATGGAAGTGCCTTTAGTTAGCCCAGACAAAAGGCAGGAGGAGAGAGGAGGCTGTTGGGTGGGAAAATCAGCAGTGGAATACCGTACGTTGTTAATTATAGCTTTGGAGTAGCCTGAAATGACTATTGCTCTTCTAGCCTGGTCCCTTCTCTTTCCTGTCCTCGTTAGCAGTGTTTGGTCCTGTTCCAGCTGTGCATTAACCTCTATAAATAACACCCTACATACTGTAGGTTTTCTTTCTCTAATATGGCTCCTATGGCGAGAGCCTTACATACACCCCAGAGGTCTGACCTGGCGGGCTTTTCTCCTTGTGCGTGGTGATACATGTTGATGTTGAAGACACACATAAAGTACTTTTACTGTAAAGTGGCAAGTTCCGTATTTTATTCTCTTTTTTGGAGCTTTCATCCATGATCTACCATTCTGGAGCAGCTCTCAAGGAAGTTGTATGTCCCAAAAAGATAGACCTAGAAAGTCTTACTGTGCCAGGGAAAGGAGGCATCGTTGGGTGTCCTTTACAAATAAATCTTATTTTGATGCATAAGGGTCCAAAGCCAGATAAAAGCTATAGTCCATGGCCTTGACTGACTCTGTTATTCTATGGGAAATCAGTGCAGAGAGTTGAGGCGAGCTTGATAGGCTTCTTTTGGCCTATTCGGGCCAAGCTGCATACTGAATCAATTTCCTACTGACCGACAGCTTCACCCTGGATGAGTACAGGGGTGAAAATCAGAATGAGTAGAAAAAGTAGAGGTTGTAATTCAAACAGTCAGATGAGTTGGACTCTTCGGAGAGAATCTAAAATGTCTGAAGCAAGTTGTGTTGAGCCCAAAAACCTTGAAGGAAGCAGAATCTGTATGTGTGGAGAAATCTTAGAAAGATGTGAGATGTTCAACAGATGAGCAACAGGAATTGCACATGTAAAAGATGAGTTGGAGACCTCGCATGCAGGTGTGTAGGTCACTCCTGCCTCTGCTGCCATGAGATGTTCTCCTGAGCTTGCCCTTGGGGTGAGCAGTTCATCACCCTGTAGCTCTGATGTTTTCCAGCTCTGTGGCATTTCTAAACATCATTAGCCTCGCTGTTATTGTACTATTCCCAGTGACGCTGCCTGTGAAATAGTACCCGACAGGTGGTAGTAAGGCTAGATAGGCTGTTTGATTAACTCTGTGAAATGATTTCTGGAGCTCCTGCCTCCCAGATGAAACGCAGCGTGGCTATTCAGGGACCCTGCAAATATGCGGGTGCCATGCATGGCAGTACTAACCCAGGGTGCATTGTGTCTATCAAATCTGAAAGGTGGGGAGGATCCTCTCTCTGGTGGGCAAGGAAATACTTAGGGGTTGTTGAAAAATCAGTCAAATCAACCACATAAAAATTAACTTGGGAAATTTGAATTATATGTGTTATCTGTCAGAAAAAAAGTGATATTGTTCTGAAAAGGACAAAACTGCAGAGTAAAAATGACTCTGTGTATCCTGAAGCCTGCACTGATTACAGTTAAATGCAGACACAAAAATGAAGGGCTCATTGAAATCCTTCAGTGCTGCTCAATGGTGCCAAGCCTCTATAAAGCCAGCAGAGCTGATTTTTCTGGGAAATCCCTTAATTAAGGGGGATCCCTCAGAAGCAAAGAGCAGACTGGTATCTGTTCATCTCGTGATCTCTTGGCTTTGGCAAAAAGTGGGTGGCTGGGGCATAAAAAGAGCTTCTGCATCCTCCTGCTTACTGGAAGTGTCACAATGGCATGTGGAGGTTACGTGTGGGAAGACCCCGTTCACAGAAGCTTCGGCATCTGCCCTTACACCAGGACCAAACTACGGCCTCAGCTCAGTATTTCTTTTGTTTGGTGCAAATTTGCCAGGTCAGTGAAGTTGTGCTTCAGACCATGTCATTTTGTGAGTCAAGTGGAATAATGTAGAAAGTGGTAGGAGAGAGAAGGCAGGTAAAAACATGAACAGCTTTTTTGAGGAAATGGCCCAAATTCTGTTTGTGGTTACTGTGATACAAATAACTCCCTTTGAATCAGCGGTTCCCTCAGAGTTCATATTCATTGTAACTGACTGTAGTATTTACCTTCCATCCTCTGGATAATATGACTTTCCATGCACTTCTTCCATGTTAGATATCTATGCTACATGTTATGCTCTTACCCAATTTCCCTCTGCAAAGAGCAGATTTTCTCTCCACTGCTTTATCCAGGATTTAAGTGCACATCCTCCCTTTAATTCTGCACATTTCCTTCTTTTTAACAGTCTGTCTTTCCATCCTTAAGTATCACTGAGTTGCCAGATAAAACAGTTATTGTTCCTATTACAAGAAGATTGTAATGGATTTATATAAAACTCAGACAGTGCCATTGTTCTTGAAGTCCATTTTATTGTAATGAAGTTCCACTCTTAATATTCCATGATCTTCAATGTCCTTTACAAGTAACTTTTTATAAATTAATCTATAATAATCTAATTCAAGTCAGTTAAAGTGGATAACTATACTCCAATTACGATATTGGGAAGAGTTTTTACATAATGGGGCCTTTTATATAGATGGTTAACGCTAATACCGTAGTTTACAACATACTGTATGAATCACTAATTAAATGCCTAAGTAGCAATAATGGAAGTGGAACTATCAATACAGAGAAGATATCAATGATGTAAGGCATTAATAAAACTTTATGGTACCATTTAATCTTTTTTTATAGGTACTCCATTATGTCAGTGAAAAGAAAAGGCAGAAAAACAAAGTGAGAAAGAGTGGAACTTAAAGGAACCAGGAAATGGAAAATAAAATGTACTTTCCCTTTTATCTTCCCCACAAAATGGGTCAGATATAAAAATAATGAGAAAACTGACCAACAGAAATAAATTTATCACATTTCTAAAAATACAGCTGTTCATTACAGCTGAATGGTTTAAATGCTGCTTAAATAACCTATATTCTATGACATAAATGAAGGGCAGCATAAATGGTATCCTCAAAAGAAGAATACAATTTTAGTAATGCACTGACAGAAAAGGAACAGCTAAACTGTTGTTCTCTTGCTATTGGCCAGCAGAGATGACTAGCAGGGTAAATATATAAACATTTATATTGGAAGGCAAAGCTATTAACAAAGGTATTTTATTTTTAAGCCAAAACACAAGCTTGGCTTTCGGTGCTGCCCAAGGACCGTTCGAGGTGGCTGGGCTGCTCTCCTGACAGGACATCTCCTCTGTGTTCCTTGGACGCCGTCCAGTGTCCCCTGCAGGAAAGCAAGCTGCCCATTTGCATATCAAAGCAGAGGAATAAGCCAACCCCAGTAGACCTCTAAAGGGAAGTGAGAGTATATGGGAATTTTTAGTTTTAACAACTCTCAATAAAAAAAAAAAAGACCACCTCCATTCCTTTCATGCAACAGTCCCTTCAAAGCTTTTGCAACACATTTGAGCAGAAACAAGTATTTAACCCTTCAAATCCCCTTGCAGGGTGTTTCAGTCCTGGCTGTGTTTTGACAAAATAACGGGGAGGGATTCTTTTCCAGAAAAATGCACTTGAAACAGCTCTACAAAGCACTTTGAAAATTATTGCACTGAGACCTCCTACACACCTTGACATGTATTAGGAAGTGTGCACTAGTCAGGCTAGTGTTTCATGCTCACTGTTGTTTGTTGAGATGACATGTTTATTTAGCACGAGATTTCTTGCCTTGTGCCTTTCTGTGCCTTATAGGAGGTATTTGACATCATCTGCAGGGGATATCTTTGCTGAGGTTTGGCTCTGAACTCCATCTTTCCTGGGTGTCCATCGCAGGGCAAACTGGAGCAGACAACCTGCCTCACAGCTTCTAATAAAAATAAATCTTTCTGTATTATTTTAAAACTATGACTTCAATATGAGTAGATGAAGAGGCTATGAAAATTCTTTGCCAATATCAGTGAAGATTAGATCCGAGAAATAACGTCTCCCTGTGATAAGAAATTCATTACTCCCCTTGCCCATCAAATGCGGCTGCTGGCAGCTCTCTGCCTCCAGTACACAGGAGCCGAGGACATCAATAATCCTGCAAATTTGCAAGTGAAACCAAACCTTTGTGCAGACTCCCCCTTCCTCCCCTGTACTGCTTCATTTCACAGCCACCAGGTCTGCTCTCTTCGAATACCGTTAAAGAACTGCCGGAGTTTAACTTAACTATTACGTTCCTGGTATTTGAAGCTAACCCTGCTTCCACTGAACGGGTTTGACCTATTTTGTTGAATGACAAATTTAGCTGAAACGCATGAACAAATACAGCTCTGTCTCTTTGTACCACCAAACAAATCCTAGGCATGTCATTAGTAATATGATCAAACCAAAACAGTAATTAAAAGGTACCTACAGAATGATGTGGGGTTTCCCATAAGTACAACCTTGCCCCGTGTCAGGGTTATCAGTGACCAGAGCTCATCCATGGTCACTTGCTTTTCTTCTGATGTTATTCTGATTTATCAGCAGTTACTCTAGACCAGCCTTTATCTACTGGCTGCCACTAACAATCAGCCATAGAATAAACTTCTTATTAGAGACATAAGCATCATTCAAATGCTTTGGAGTGACCATAGGTTTTTCTAGGTTTACACAAGAGGCTGTGATTGTCCTTGTTTCGGAATTCAATGAAAAAAGTTCTGCCACGAAGCTTCAAGTCCTTCAACATTTCCCAGTCTTATTTTTTCACAAGTTTCTTGGTAGAATGTAAAGAAAAAAGGAGAAAAGACCAATGAAGATTTGCTGCGGTTTAATAGTTTTAGCTATACCGTCCTCTCTCTTCCGACGTTCTTGTCCCTTGTGACAGCTGGGCACTGTATGTTATAACATGCCATGAACCTGGGACCCCATCACAGCTTGTTTCAGACAGCTAGAAATGACGTTAATGGACAATAAAAAAAATAATCAATGAGAAGCATGGAGGCTCAGCCGCGTCAGCAAGAATGGCTGGAGACCCTGAGCTAAGTATAGGGACTGTGGCCCCACTTTTCTCTGCACAAATTTGTGTAAATAAAATCGTGGCATGCAGCTAAACTGAGGTAAGATGACAGGCTTACACTTAAACGAACTGAGGCTGTGACCTAACTTTTATCTGTAATTTTTACATGATTTTTGTATTGTGTTCTTCCTGTCTGGGAAGGTCTGCAGGCTTTGTACAGGGTGAAAGTTTCTGTAGGAACTCGATTCACCTAGGTCAGAAAATTTTTTGCCTTTTTATTTTAAAGGATGTTTGGATATACATTGAGACTTCTAATGCTGCTTGTTATACTGCATCCTTGTTTCCATCAAACACACCTACACGTTCAGCGTCACCTCTATTTGGTTTATCATGCAATAAGATGTCATGTTTAATTTTATTTATGGGCTTAATATTTAGGTTTTTTCACAAGTAATTTTTCCCATATGGGCCTTTAGAAATATGTTAGAAAAATCATTATGTGCTGCTATTAGGAGTAATGCATTAATAAGCAGATTAGCGTCCTGCTGATGGGCAAAAATCTGGTTTCAGCACCATGTGAAAGCACTTAGTCCAAAATGAGCCACGAACCAAAGAGTCTGCATGTTATGGATGACCGGAGCATTATAAGACTTTGTGCACTACCAAGTGCAATGCTCCCTTCCGTTTTAAAACTAAAATATCCTCTTAAATGTGCATCATTGAGTCTCCTTGCCTCTGTTAATAGGCTTCTCAGTCTGGTTTCTCTCCCCGTAAGAGGTCCTGTGCTCTTTGGGAGCCTTGCTTGGCTTGGCAAGAGCCAGGGAGGTGCCTCTGTGGTCAAAGGACTCCTTGATTTCAGCCTCTGGGTCGAAGCAGGAGCCTTCTGGGTTTTGAGCAATCCATTTGTACAAGTGTGAATGAATGAAGCGTGCCTGAAACTGACTTTTTTTATATAATTCATCAAGAAGCAAATCTGGCACAAGCACCTAATGTGATGACAAAAATCAGTTTTTCGTGCTGGTCGCTTCACTGGCAGCCTGTGATATCTTTGTTGGCTGGTAGAGTTGATGCTGTCCTTGAAGGGTTGCTGTTAAACTTCTCACATTGCTTGTAGGTGGCTGTGGGTGTAGAACGCACTGCTTTTGGAGCACTTCAGGCCCTTCCTAAGTGAAACCTGTTGCAAGTTTGAGACTGGGATTGACAGGGTAAGGGGAACAGCTGTGATGTTCCTCTAAAGCTAAATGTTGCTGGTTTTGCATAATCTGCAAAAATATGTTGTCAGGATGAGAGATCCAGCTGGCTCTCTGCCACCTTCCCCCTCTGCAGTGTGTGCTGCGGGAACGGGTGTAGCATCTGGGGAGCGGAAGGTTTATCTGACACTGACATGTCAACCTAATATAGAAAAAAAGACATATACGTATGTATATTTTAGTAACTTGCAACTCTTCTTGTGCAATAGCCGCTAAAAAAGAAACGAAGGGAGACGCAGTTTCCAGTTCTGTGATGTTGCGGGGTTAGAAGTAGCCACAACGGGGAACAGAGAGGCTGCATGTTCACTGCATGCCACGGTGTTAGCATATGCACATCGCAATCTTCTTAATACCCATGGTAAATCCCGCTGTCTGCTACAAGCTCCGTTTTGAATGTTAGGCTTGTTTGCCTTCTGTTTTTTAAGCTTATAAACACTTTGGGGCTGAAATTCCCACAGAAGGTAACAAGAGCTACGTTAACCCTCTACAATGGTCTATTTAAATGAGATTATCTTGGGCAAGTGGGGCAAAAGGACTGAGCAAGCAGGCTGGCAGCTGAAGAGTGGGTCAGGTTTGGGACTGCGGTTACTCCAGATCTGCATTTCCAGCAACACGGTTGCATTGAACTCCATGGGGATTTATGGCAAGATATGAGTAGAAGATGACAATTTTGAGTGATTGGTAGTTTGATGTTGCTCATCGGCTTAGACCCAAAGGTCAAGGACTGTTTTTTACACCTGAGCTCTTCTTTTAAGCATGCTGTTACTACTTGTGGAGGCTGACAGAGGTTTTGATGTGAGTTTTCCAGGACTATGTTTACTAGTGTCCATATATAAGGTTTTGTGATGTTCTAAAATGCTCTTATGCTCTGAGAAAATAAAGTTCTGATGGAGGTTGCAACCAAGCAGGTGATATGGTGCGGCTCTTTGTTCCTGGTGTTGCACCAGATATCCTCTGGCTTCAGTGGCAAACAAAACAATCCCCGCCACAGTTTTTTAAACAGTCCATATGAAGGTAGCCCTTGGTTATTATTTTTAATTAGCATAAAAAGAAAGATGATGCTAATATCTGCATCTAATTTACATCTTAGACCAAAACGCTATTGCTTCAAAAGATGTTGGACTTAGATAACAACTGTGAAGAGCTTGAGAGAGCAGATGTGCTAATCCAGCTGGTATATAAAGGAGGCAGGTTTGACTTCTGTGGTGAAATTCCTAGAAGCATAGACTGGTCTGGGTTGAAAAGGACCTTACAGATCACCTAGTTCCAGGGACAACTTCCATGAGACCAGGTTGCTCAAAGCCTAGCCTTGAACACCTCCAGGGATGGGGCATCCACAACGTCTCTGGGCAACCTGTGCCAGTGCCTCACCACCCTCACAGTAAAGAATTTCTTCCTAATATCTAATCTAAATCTCCCGTCTTTCAGTTTAAAACCGTTACCCCTCATCCTATCACTACAGTCCCTGATCAAGAGTCCCTCCCCATCTTTCCTGTAGCCCCTTTAGGTACTGGAAGGGGCTATAAGGTCTCCCTGGAGCCTTCTCTTCTCCAGGCTGAACAACCCCAACTCTCTCAGCCTGTCCTCATAGGAGACATGCTCCAGCCCTCTGATCATCTTCGAGGCCCTCCTCTGAACTCACTCCAACAGGTCCATGTCCTTCTTATGCTGGGGCCCCCAGAGCTGGACACAATACTCCAGGTGGACTCTCACAAGACCCGAGGGGGAGAATCACCTTCCTAACCCTACTGGCCATGCTTCTTTTGATGTAGGCCAGGATGTGGTTGGCTTTCTGGGCTGTGAGCGCACACTGCTGGGTCATGTTGAGCTTCTCATCAACCAACACCCCCAAGTCGTTCTCCTCAGGGCAGCTCTCAATCCCTTTCATGGAGAATAGTGTAGGAAGGATTCAGAAGTGGTTAAGCTCAATAAAAAGATTGGTCCAGAGTTTGTTTTATTGTTACTAATCTGTATTAACAAACAAAATGCCTGAAATGGGGCAAGTTTGAGTAGTGGGTAGAAGGTGTGATTTTATTTGTGGGTTGTGTGAAAATGGTGGCTTGAAAAAAAAAAAGAGGAAGATGCCAGGCCTAACGGGCTGTTCCCCAAGCTGTGGCAAGAAAATGCCTTTCCCTGGTCTCTGGTCCCTTCAGCGGAGTGTTCCCCCAATCCATGCTCATGGACACGTCCCTGCAGGCAAGATGGGCTGGGCTTCGCTTCCCTGCACACGCGTGTGCAAGAGCAGTCAGCTGCTCCCAGGTCTCACAGCCACGCTGTGCGAAGAGATGTTAAAGCCCTAAAATAATGAGTCCGTGTAAACACCAAAGGTGGGTTCCACTTTATCTTGTCTAAAATAATGGCAAACCCACTCCTGCCGAGGGACGGCTCCGGAGCAGGTACGCCCGCAAGGGAGCGGGGATTCATGGCAAAAAAAGGGGCTTTTCCTGAGCTTTCGGGGCCGGGGAAAGGCGGGAGGGCGTAGGCAGCGCGCGGGAGGGCGTAGGCAGCGCGCGGGACCCAGCGGCCAGCACGAGGGCTGCTGAGGCGGCGGGGGCGGGGCTCGCGGTAATGGCGCCCCCCCCCCCCCCCGCTCCTATAAATGGCGGCCCCAGGGGGGCGAGCAGAGGCTGGTGCGGCGGAAGGGAGAGGAAGAGGAAGGTCTGTATCGGCTTGTCCGGGGAGCCATGGTAACCACCCGGCGGAAAAGCCTTGGCCTCCCCACGCTGTACAGCCAGCAGGACTGAGGCAGCTCGCTGCAAGCCAGGTGCCAGGCCGCAGGGCCCTGTCCTTGTGCCGGTATCGGCTGGCAGCAGTGAGCGTGTCTGTGGGAGGTGTGCGCAGGTAGAGGAGCTCCTCCGCCTGGTGACAGAGCTCTGGGAGGAGGTAAGTAGACTGAGAACCATCAGGGAGTGCGAGAAGGGGATAGACTGCTGGAGTCGCAGCCTACCTCCCCTGAGCCAGGCCCACACGATACAGAGCATTCCCTGTCCTCTCTCTGCCTGGCCGAACAAGGTAGCTGAGAGGATAGGGGGCTATGGGAACGTGTTCCTGCCCAACGAAACAGGCATGTCTCCCCAGTAACTCCCCCACCTTCCCACGTACCCTTAAAAAAATAGGTGTGAGGCTTTGCAAGGGGAACCTAATCATGACAAGGAAGATGATTCAGTGTCCACGGAGGTATCACTAAGGTTAAGTCAAACTACACTCCACATCAGAACGTCTTCAGTTAAAAAAAAAAGGTCATTGTCATAGGTGACTCCATCCTGAAGGGAGCGGAAGGCCTGATATGCAGACCAGACCCACTACTCAGTAAAGTCTGCTGCCTTCCTGGGGTCCAGGTTAAAGGTATAAAAAAACCCACCTTCCCTTCCTGCTAAGCCCTTCAGACTACTACCTTCACTACTAGTTTTTCAGACAGGCAGAGATGAACTGTTAACAAGAAACCCAAGGGCAATCAAGAGAGACTTCCAGGCCTTGGGATGACTGGTGAAGGGGTCAGGAGTGCAAGTCGTGTTCTTCTTTGTCATTCCAGTCACAGGGAAGGATGAGGGAATCAACAAGAAGAGCCAGCAGATCAATACCTGGCTCCGAGACTGGTGTCAGTGGCAGGACTTTGGTTTTTTTGATCACAGGATGGTTTACATGACACCAGGTCTGCTGCAGACAGACGGGGTATGCCTGTCTCAAAGGGGGGAAAGGGTCTTTGCATGGGAGTCGGCAGGGCTCATCAAAAGGGCTTTAAACTGGATTTGAAGCAGGAAGGGGATGTAACTAGCAGCGGAGATGCAGAAGTCATTGATGGGCTAGAAACTACAGGTGCACCTGAAAGGAGGTTGTAGTGAGGTGGGTGTTGGTTTTTCCTCCCAAGTAAGAGGTGATAGGACAAGAGGAAATGGCCTCAAGCTGCTCTGGGGAGGTTCAGATTGGATATTAGGAAACATTTTTACACTGAAAAGGTTATTAAGCATTGGAACAGGTTCCCCAGTGAAGTGGTTGAGTCACCATCCCTGGCGGTATTTAAAAGATGGGTAGGCATAGTGCTTGGAAATATGGTTTAGTGATGGTTTTTGTCAGTGTTACGTTTACAGTTGGACTAGATGATCTGAGAGGTCCCTTCCAATCTAGGCAATTCTGTGATTCTGTCTCTTCTTTTATTTATAATGCTGCATATATAGAATGTGCGCATATATATCCTGGAATCCAGTGAAGACATTGTTTGCCCTGTGTTGTGAGCAGACTAATAGCCAAATCTCCTCCAAATTTGTGCATTCTTCTTTTGGTGATTCTTGCAGTCTGTTTTATTTGCTCCTGAAATATATATTTAATCTGATGGAAACATGCATGGCATTTTTTTTTCGTCTGACTGATTTCCCTCTTTTAGGTTGTTTATCCTTCAGATGTGTATTAAAGGGATGAGAAAAATATTTACTGAGCTGTTAAAGAATGGGCCATAATCAGGAAAAAGTAAATTCACCATCCTCCCTTGGCAAGTACATTTCGGTATATCTCCTAATAAATCACATATATGAATTGAGGGTGTGAATAACACCTGCGTATGTACTACAGGATGATAAGAAAGTAATACTGCCAGAAATGGGGTTTGGAAGAACTGGGCTTTTAGTTGTGCAGGTAGGATTTGCAGGGTGATGTTTTGACAAGGTTTTTTCTATCCAGGCATTTTAACTTGCAATTATAATATTACACAATTATATAGTCTTAATATATTATAATTGTTATTATAATATTATTGTTGTATTTTAATTAGCTGCGATTATTATGTTATTACACCAGGTGTAATAATGCACAAATGATGGATTGAAAAATAGCCTCTAAATCAAAGAGCAAAAGAATCTGCTGGAGTTTGAGAGAGAAGCAGGTGCCTGAGTTACTTTGGAGGGCAGTCACTACCGTTATGGAAGAGAAAGAAATAAGTAAAAGAAATAAGGTCTTCAGAAACACTGCAACTCTAAATCTATGCCAATGCCATGATATAGAAAATAATTTAGAGGTCTGACTTTATGTAGATTTTGGCCAAAACTTTAAGCTCAGGTATCTCATGTTTCAAATAGTAAGGGGTTTTTTCCTTTCAGTGAGAAATTTAATTACATGCCTATGTTGAGCAATTTCTGTTAGGATTAGCAATTTCTGTTCTGCCTACTCTACAGTCTCTGAATCCAAAGATGATGATTCTCATTTGCAAATAATTTCAGCATTTCTTCCTATCTGCAAGGCTGAGAAGGATGGATCAAAACAGAATGTGCTTTCAAACAGATGCACGCAAAACAATCGGTAAACAAAATGACTCAGAAAATACAGTTCTTTAAAAAATTCTTGTTATCTGTATTCCCTGTTAAATGTTTATTAGAAACTGATAATGTAACATTTAAAATGTTCTACACTTGTAGAATACCCCCAAATGCTTTAGTACAATGATTTGTAACAAAAGATATTAAAAACTTTCTTTGTCATTTTCAAGTAAAATAGTACTTGCTCTTTTTTTTTTTTTAATCAATTCTTCTGCCTACCAACTAAATTGCATACAAAGTTGTTATTAAATTAAATAATGAAGGATTGAAATGTTAGAGGAAGAAAAGGCTACATCCACTATTGTTCCTTCCAATGTACTGAGCTTGGTTAAGTAACTTCAGCTTTTTCATTTATTTCATGTATCTCAGATTGGTATCTGCTTAAGTCATAACAGCTTACCCCTGCCAACAGGCAAGCTCTGCAGAATTTACTACAGTAAAATGCAGGCATGCTTCACGTAGCCTTAATTTGTTTTGAGATCCCATCTTTTATCTATGGAAACCTGCTCTCTCAGCAGGATGAACTTCTCTGTGAGAAAGTAAATTGGTTGTAATGTGGTGTGGGTCCCAGCATGCAACGCTTATTACATCTCTCCCTTCTGATGCCTCGAAGAAATGGGTGGAAGAAAGAGTTAAATCAGCCTTTAGCATCTCGCATAATTATTCCTGGCCAATTGTCTCCAACTGGAAACTCACAATTTGTTACCACTTAGTTGGTTTCGGTGAATGAAGAGGATTCATTGCTTTTTGCAGGCATTCACGTCTTTTGTTCACAGTTTTGAGAAAATTGCAATCTCTTTTCTTGCTACTGTTCCAGCTTTAGCCATGCTTGGTTAAGTCAATGCTCAGGTTTCTCTGGCTTCGCATGCGATAATCGGGTAGCATGCAGGGGATTTTTTCTTTTTACTGCTTTTTCTCAAGTGTTTTGTTTCCCAAACTGACACTAGCAGAGCATTTATTTTTACAAACTTAGTATTGTTATGGTGACTCCACTTTCTAAAACTCCCCTGTCTTTATGGGGTGGCCATTTATCTGAATAATTTGTTAATATTTTCTGGGCTTCACAAGAGACTAAATAAATAAAAAATAAACCACTGGCATAGGCATGCAATAATAAAATTGATGTGGCAAGATTATATAAACCACCATCCGTGCACTTGTTTATAGGTTAGTTAGCTTTTGTGAGTGGTGTAAGTAGCTCCTATGGGATATGCACGGCTTGTGTCTTCATGGAAAAGATCCCAGAAGATTTAGTAACCAAAGCACTATTATTTAATAAAAAGTGAATGAGTTGTAATATACTGATTCTGATTAACTGACTGTGACAGATGGTAATTCTGCTCTTTAAACGTGGCTTAGAGAAATTAAATTCAAGGTGGTATAAGAACTCTTTAAGAACTGTTGAAGCCAACTTAAAGAAAAAACAAAAAACAGAACAGAACACCTTGAAGTTTGCCTGTTCCCTCTTGCAGAGGTGTCTCTGAAAATGGGAAGCCAGCTTTGTTGCTTTGTTCCCAGGTTGTCACAGGGACCTTTCCACTCAAGTGTAGTTTCCAGGCTCTTTTTTAGTGTGCTGTAATATCAGCCCAGGAAATTTGTCTAGTTATGAAACCCTCTTTTAACCTAAAGAATATTTATTTATTGTTTTCTTAGGAAATCATACTACTCAAGATAAATGTTTTGGGGCCAAGGGAGTGACTTACTACACATTTTCCAGGAGATTGGTTAGCTGAGTTCTGCAAAACTCTTGCTGTATGTCTTTTGAAAGCCTGTTTGGGGGCCTTGGATCAATACAGGAGGGCTGAGACCTTCCCATTCTAATTCTCAAAGCATCTATTTGTATTTGAGATTTAAAGCGATCTCATTTTTCCAAGGGAAAACCAGCTATGTTCATCTGGTTTCATACTAACAATCTATGAATGGCGATAGATTCTTCTTCATTGAATTGAATCATCATAAAGTATAAATACATTGTCTCAAAACTGGACTCAATTTCACTGTAAAGATATCTGAATCTTGCTGTACTACCCAATTAGATTGCTTAAAACACGGTATGAAATCTCAGACTGAGCGAAGTTTGCATTGCTTTTTATAGGTATATGCCTGCATGTTTTACACATGAGATCCAATCATAAACCTTTAGGGCATTTTTGCTAATTTTGCTATTTAGAAATAGCACACAAAGACAAATAACAGGCTTCATAATTCTGATTTTTAAGATCATGAGAATGCAACTTGTAAGAAGTGTGGGAGGTGTCTGAATGGAGCTGGTAGGACAGCATTTCACTGATTGTCCCTAACAGGTCAAATACAAGATTGTACCTGAGCAGGAGCACCGCTTGTGGCAAGACTAAGCCTTAATATCTAGTCTTGTATGAAGGAGTGCATCCTGGTGGGGGCAGAGCATTGCAAACCCCATGCTGGAGCAGCAAAACTTTGAATTCTTGCATATGCTTCTATTTCTGCCCGTTAGCTGATGTGCCCATGGTGGAAAAAGAGAGCCAACTGTAATGGTGTGACGTTTAAATTTTTGAAGGTTTCCTGGCTTTGCAGGACAGCTTTCTTGAGCTATTATTCTTTATGTAGCTGAGCTATTCTAGTACAAACATAAATCTCTTTATTTATAAAACACAGTGTTTCAGCTATTTCATGTTATCTTGGTGTCAGTGGTTTCAATATGATCTCTTGAAATTGCTTTTGTCAGCTGTGGAGTAACTGTGAGTTGGAAATACATATCCATTTATGTACATACCTTTATATTTTACTCTATACATGCAAACATGTACCTATGTATTTATGCCAGGTACAGTTTTCAATTAAGTTTTGGTCTAATTCTTGTACTGATTTTATAAATTATTAGAAAACTGTGCACTATGCAAAACTATCCATGGCACAGATTTACAGATAATTTTTGGCCTTATTGCTAGCGATGGAGTTTTAAGCACAGGTTGCTTTGCTGGGACAAAAATGATGTGTTCATCTTCCCTTTTATGGTTGGTTGAATTTATTTCTCTGGAGAGGTTTCTAGGGTGTGTGTTCACAGGTACTAGTTGAAAGTGTTAATTTCCTGTAGGTATTTTCCAATATGCACGTACACTGATGGTTGTTTAAACAATCCTGTCACTAAAGGCAGCCTTATGGAAAAGGAAGGAGTTCTCTTCATTCTCTAATGGTAACTTTTTCCTGTAAGACTTTTGCACACGCAGTCTTCTAGGATAATCCCAAACTGCCAGTTTTTTTGGACTTGCCTGTGATGTCCAGAGACTGGATTTGAGAAGTGTGACCCTTCTGCGTTCATAAAAAAGATTTTAGAGTTTGAGCAAATTGAAGCAACTTTGTTAAAAATGTGATGAAATATTCCCAAGTTGTTGGCAGGCATTATTTAAGGCTGCTGTTTGTTAGCAGAAATGCTTTGTGTGTTGGATAGTACCTGGTACCCAGCAATCTGAGTCCCTGGCAGATACTGATTCAATCTCAGTGTGTCAGAGTAAAAGATGAAAATTATTGTATTTAATTTTGAAATGGGAAAGTGGAATCATAGCACATGTTGTGCCCAGCACCGTGTGAAGCTGAGGTGTAGGATACACCCCTAGCTGGAAAACAACGCTGAACAACTGATGCATCCTCTCCCTACTGCACCCATACGAATGGGTTTGCAGCACCTCCTGCTCTGCAGGTGCTGAGGGAGGTGGGATACAGACCCACCTGCGCCCATCCTCATCCTGGTGCTCTGGGCACTGGTATCACACATCCTGTTCCTCCAACTTCTGCCTTCTTCCTCCCCCTGTCTGTGAGGGCTGCCCTGCACCAAGGAGCCTTGTCCTGGAGTCAGCGAGTGTCCTCTCTTTGTCCAGCCACAGGCAATTATTGTGTCCTGTCAGACCTGAAGCAGCATGTCCTGATTGACTGTGTGGTTCAGGGTGGCATCCTGTAACCTAGTAACAGCAAAGCTGGCTGCCTTTCGTTATTTTTAATGCTTGCAGAATGATTTATTAATATGTATTTTATATATATTCTAACATCTTGCATGCATCATGGAAGAGTATTGCAGCTGTTATCGGGCAAATCAAACAGCCAGTGAGGAGCACATTTAAAGCAGCACAATGTAATGGTTGCATAGAAGGCAAGTGATGGCATTTGTAGTCCGAGATTTAAATATATGATGATTTCCATGAAATCATTGTATTCTGCATTTTGAGGTTTTTAGGAAGAAATTACAGACTTAAGTTAACACTTGGTCATTATACTTCTATTGTGCTCTCATTACTTTATGAGGATTAGTGAGATGGTGATCGTATATCTGTATTCATGTGTGCCAATTCAACATTATCGGTATTTACTCTGATTACCCTGCTGGAGAAAATACTTTACATTATCACAAAATGGTCTTAAGTGGGAAGATTTTCCAACAAAGCCCAGTAGTGCTAATCTGATGAGATGTTGTGGAGTGTTAATATGTTCAATAATCAATATTTAATAAGAATTATGAAAATAGCTCTTCTTCATGAAGGATATTTAATGATTGTATTTGATTTTGATAATTGTTTGCGAAGTGTGTTGGATTATTTATTTTCTCTTCTGTACTGAATTCAGTTTCCAGGGGAGAGTGAAAAAACTCCTAAACCTCAGACCTTGATGAATAGTTCTTCTCTGCACTATATTAGCTCTGATAGGCTTATAGAGTTCTTCAAAAGTCTTACTTCCATTTTTTGCACTCTATTCACTGTAGAGAAAAGATGTTTAAAGTCATGTTTCCCACCTTTAGAGTGGCATTTATTGGTGGCAAGTGACTAGAAGAGATGGCCATATAACAAAGTTCAGCTTTATTTGTCTTCTACCTGCAAAGGAAGTGATAAGTGCTACTGAGAGATGGAAAAGTTCATTCTCTCTAGGAAGGTTACTCTTCTTGATGAGCATTAAAAGATAGCTTTAAGCCATTCACAATTATGACCTTGACTAGGAAAATGTAAGTTAATAAGGCTTCAACAAATTATGGTCTTTTTGGTCGATTTGCCTAGTGAACTGTTAATTGTAAAACTGAAAGACATTATGTTCAGCTTTCTCTATCACATCTTTTGTGTTTTAACAGTGACACTTCATTGAGTGCAATTAACAAAGCCTAGGAGATTTATTAACACACTTCTTCATGGCCAATGATCCATTCCACTTAAGACATAACACTGTAAAATGCACATTATCTCCTTTTGGCACTTACAATAATGCTTCATGAACTAGGAAGGCATATGTTAAAGCAGATAAAATAGCATTATTAGCTGACAAATCTTACAATTTATTAGACAGTTAATTTATCAGCTTAAAAGACACTTAAAACAGCTGTGCATTTAATGTCTTTTTAATGTATCCAGTAAAACTTGCATAATTGCCTGTAGTGCAATTTATTTTTAGCTATGTTGCAAAATGTCTGCATTTACTGTTTACATCTTCTTTAATTTTTCCTGCAAGGCTCATCACATCTAGGCACAAGCCCTAACAATGAGCGCAGATAATCAGATAAAAAGACTTCTTGTACAAATGGCTGCCCATGAATGAACTATTCAAAAGTACATGCTGAGCTGGACCAAAGAGTTCTTGCATTTTATCTCCACCCCAAGGGCAAGAGGGAGAAAAAAAACCAGGGGTGCCTGGTAGGCAGCACGGTCATGGACTGCCAAGCATGGCACATCAGAGACTGACGGTGTCTGCCTTTACTGGCATTAGCATTTGGAGCCCATTCGGAGCCACATGTCTGGGGTGTAAACTAACAAGGCTCCAAAACTGCATTAGCAGAGGTGTTTCATTTTATAATTAAGGTAACTGCTCCCTGCAGATCAATTGTAGCAGACCTAAGTACGATCTGTGAAGAAAGTGTTGGAGAGGATACACATTTAATGACTCTGATGCATAAATTGGCTGTGTTTGTTTATTGCTCTCTAATTTAATGGAACCTTTTGTTAAATCTTTCTGGCTTTTTTTTTTTTTTAACACACTGCTAGTAATGATTTCTGTGGGAACGAAGGGTGGTGCTTATTAGAATAAAAAGTCAAACATTGCCGTTTCCATTAATTAAATGTCAGATTAGCTTAATCCTTTTATAAATATTGGATATAATCTATTTACAGAGTGAAATCAGATCTGTAGATGCTGGCATGTGGAGTAGAAGTGCAATTCTGCTTGCTTTGCAGAAGTCAGGTAGGGATGGGAGCTGGGGCAGGTTAGACCT
This sequence comes from Limnodromus scolopaceus, assembly GCA_028565335.1. NCBI lineage: Eukaryota > Metazoa > Chordata > Aves > Charadriiformes > Scolopacidae > Limnodromus > Limnodromus scolopaceus. The sequence continues at coordinate 14,706,892 of JAOXNO010000063.1, read as the reverse complement.
CTGTCCGCAGCTGGGCTGCGGAAACAAAGCAGGCAGGCGGTTTGCAAAACGCACTGAGTTTCGAGGGGGTAAAGGAGACTCTTCTCTTAAATGATACTGGTTTATCTCCACAGTATTCTCTTGCAAATACTGAAGTGTGAATGTGGAACTTTTCTGCAGGAATAGGTGATGCATGCTAAAGGGGGAAAAAGCTCTTTTGGAGAGTTCAAGCTCAAGTTTCCAGATCCAAGAGTCTGAGACTAGCCAGATCTCCCTATACTCAGAGTCTGAGTGTAGAATCCATCAGCATGGGCTATGCACCAAAAAAAAGGGTAGGGGTGAAAGAAATGGGATATAATTTTCATAATGCAGGGAGATCTTAATGATATGAGAATCAGAGAATCCAAGGCTAAATCTTCTTAAAATCCTTTCATCATGTCAAGATGCTGTTGTTGCATTTGATACAGGTTTACAAAACTGTTGAATATCTATGGTGGCAACATTATAATCCTAGTCAGCCTGTAAATTACTATCAAAAGTTTTCCCACAAATGACTTACATTAGTAGTCTGGCAATATGATGAATTGTCCAAATGAGTGGATGTGAGAAAAATGGATGAATTATTGAAGTCAAGTATAATAGAGGTATATGGATACCTATATTCATTACAAGAAATTTTATGTATTACATTTAATGAAACCTAAACATGCGATAGTGCATTATTCATGCAGAGATAGTCATCTGATGAGAGCTGCTTCACAGTGTGATTAGTGCAGCATTGTTGACTATTTTATTGCTGTACAGTAAATTGTTGGAGAGTTGTGTTTGTCCCAGTATCAGCTCAATTCTGAGAATGTCAGGTTTCTGGTGAGGAGTAACCTAGTTGGCAGCTGGTAATTCTTAAATTACAGATCTTTATGAGAGACTTTAAAGGCTACCACCACAGAAGTAAGGTGCTTTTAAAGTTCTCCCTCATCTCTGTTTTTTGGCAGGATATCATCATCCAGTTCATATTCTCCCAATTTTTCATTAAGAATTTAATTTCCATTTCTTTAAAAGTAAAATATGTTGGGTGGGAAACTACCAGAAATGTCTGTTCTTATTTAGGCTAGTACTGATGTGGAGCAATGCTGTAGCTGAATAACAGGTTCAGGTTTAAAGTACTCTTACGAAGAGTAAAACCTAATCTTTGAAATCTTGTTTAGGCTTCATCCACCTTGTTTTAGTAATAGTTATTTTACAGGATAGTGAAGTTATCTCATTTTGTGAGCAGCTTAAAAATAAGTTTATCTGTAGCCACAAACACTTGAGAATCTTTTTATATTCCATGTTAGAAAGCTTTCAAATGTGGAAAGAGGACGATTCATTGCAAATTGATGGGCTGAAGGTATAGTTTTGCTCATCTGGAATGTTTTCTGTGTTTTATTATTAAACAGTAATTTAAAAAATAGATAAAAAGTTACAAAACCAGGAATCTAAGGAAGTGATTATTTTTTTGGTCAAAACTTTGTCAGTTCTTTTCTCCAAATCTTGTGGGTCTTTATGAAGATGGTTTACAAATAAGTCTGGCTGTGGGGTCTAACTCCCCAGGTTCGCTACACAGGGTGTATGGCTTGCAATGTAACTTCTCTTCAGTGTCTTGTTTGTCTCATGCACTGCAAATATGTAAGAGAAAAGCATGTTTTGGCTCTGAAATTCAGACTTTACTACAGACCTGTGCACCCCCTGTCATCTGAGAGGTAAAAAGTCAGTATATTTGCAGAAAGCTCATCTTGATGTGAGAGCTCAGAAAATGATACAGGCTTCTGACTGAGGGCAACTGAGCAAGGTGAAGAACTGGAGGCAATGGGTTTTTCCTCTTTTCTGTAATTCCAGCAGGTGATTCTTTCATATCATTCCTACTTGGGACCAGGCAACTTGGAGAGTTTATTAACCTGTCTCCAGATTATTTTTTTTTTCTTAGTTTCTTTCCGGGATTGTTAGTATTTTAAACAACTAAAACTTTAGTCCCTTTTCACATGGGGCAATTCACTACCATAAGCTAATTACTTAGACCTCATGTCAGAGCCTGAAAATAGTTGGTTTCACTGTCTTCTAATTCATTTGGTATTACTTATTAGAAAAATGTTTAATTTCAAGGCTATTATGCCATACTTCTCTATCTTATTAGGTGGGACTTGTCTTCCCTGATGTGTGAAATACCTCTTCCCGACACTGTTCTCTTAGCAGTAATCTTTATAGAAGTCTATTTTTAAAAACCTACATTAGAGTAGACATTGCTAGTTTTATAAGAAACACATTTGGTGTTGTGGAGAGCAGTCTGAGGGAAGCAGGAGTGTGTGTGAGTCCCTGTTGGTGCTGGAGTCTTTTGTGGAAGGAGCATTGGGGACTGGTGATGCTTCGATCCCACCATGTGGGATTCTCCAAAGCGTTAGTTACTTGTACAGCTCTGCTCATGCTAAAGACCCGAGGATAGAAAAAGCAGCAGCTCTTCCCGTGGGTTTTACAGGGAGCACTTAGAAAACCATATCCAGTGAGCTTCCCTTACAAAATCACTTAAAGCATGTCATATGGAAAAGTGTATATCTCATTCCATCCTCTATAATTGTAAATAAACTTTTGTTGTTTCTTCTACTCATTTGTGACTTTAGCCTGCCCCACAGAAAATGAACCTGTACTTACAACATGATCTGAAACTAGTTTTTTTTTCTCCCTGAGCATCAGAAGCCAGATGTTTTCAGGGAAAAGGAAATTACTGGCCTAAATAATGAATATATTGAAGTACTGTAGCCAAGGTCCATCTGCTGCTTTAGGCACTGCTATTAATGAATCAGTATCAGACCCTCATTTAATTTTTGGAGTATGTTTTATATGTTTTGTAAATGTGAATAAAAAAAAGATTAGCCTACTGTATTGGTAGCTGTTACCTTTCATCTTTAACAGTTTGGGGCAAGGAATTATGTAAATGGGATTGCACCAGCTTGGGAGTAGTTGGAGAAGCTGTACAGACCCCAGCCCTCCACCATAGCTCCTTGGTGTCCTGACCCATGCCTCCAGCTCTACCTCCAAGAGGGGCAGATCCCTCACCAGACCACATTTGCCAGCCCATGTTCCAGCAACGTCCATCTGGGGAATACTACGAGCCCTCCAACTTTATTTCTAAGAATGTTATTTTTATTATGACCCAACAGGAAGCCATAATGACCATTTAAGAGCATCCTAACAATAATATTTTATATAAAGAGCTGTGTGGGCAGAGACCTAGGGAGAGGCACTGTAATAGAAGATGACCACAAAGTCTTAATTTGCTTTCCTGGAACCTTTTTTTTTTTTTCCCAAAAAGGTTTTATTTTTTAAAATGAAATTCCAACAGAAAAGAAAGACCTTTCCAAAGTTCAAAAATGGTGATTCTTTGACAAGTAATGATCTTTCCGGCTGATCTTGTATTCTGATACCTTGGGTGCTTCACTGAAGTCTGTTTCTCTCATATGCATTATGTCCATGACTTGATTCAATCACTTTGATTTCAAGTGTAGTGAAAATTTGCACTTTAGGTCTTGGAATAAACCTTTTTTACTGTTCCTCTTCTGTTCTTGATTTTACAGCATGCCTAAATCCCTGCCACCAGAATAACCAGTCTAGTAGAGTCCTACCTCTCCACCACCTTTTTATCGTAGCCAGACACGTGACTGGCCTGATCTTAACTACCATCAACTTAAGTAATGACTGGGCTCTGAGGTCACACACCTGCTTACTTGAGCAGTCAGTTTCAAAAGAGGAAAAACCAATAGTGCCTGTACTTTTTATCATCATCCTGTTACTGCTTCACTTTGGAATTAAGTTGCTAGAGGAATGATACAAGTAATGTGCTGTATTCACTTCTCCAGGGGTATGTTCAACATCACAAGGGTGACAGTACACATAGTTCAAATTAAGAGGGTACAGTGTTTTCTGCTCTGAATGTCTAAACACAACTGCATTCTGAAAGTGTGGACCTTCCTTGTCAAATTTGGCATCTGCAGGCATAAAGTGGGCTATATTTCTATTGGTGTATGGTGATAGCCTAACTCTCCCGAAGGAGTGTGGAGGGTCTTGCCCCTCCTTTGTCAAGCTGTTGGGCAACTGCTGTTGCATACAGATGGTTTTGTTCTCCAGTGGGTATTATATTAATGTTAAAAAGGCCTTAGGTTAAAAGACATCAGCAGAGCTCCTTCTCTAGGAAGGATAACTTTCAGTTGAGGGTACCTTCTTCCGTACATCTTGCTCTGACATGGCTCAAGGTCATGGCCACAAACTTTTTAAGTTCATGCCAGAGAGCTTCCTGAGCTGTCCCTGGCCATCAGACAGTCATTGTCCTTTCCAGCACCAACTCTTCTACCAGCCCATTTGGTTTTAGTGAAGATGCAGCTTGCTAAATAGCCTGAGGAGGATCTGTTGGGAAAAGGCTATTGTTAAGGATCACTGTAGTCTTTGGTGAGGAAGGATTTGCTCATCAGTTCTGAATCATCCACCCACAGAATTTCTATGCCTCTTCTGCGCTGTGAATTACTTCATTTAAGGTTCTTAATGGAGGTCTACGTCGTTTCATCCCTTTTTGCAATTTCATTGACAGCATATTTTACCATGGTAAACTATATCAAAGTGTGGGGAAAAATAATACAGTGAAGGATGAGGTTTGGACTGAGAAAAATATCTGAATGAGATAAAATCTCCGAAGAAAAATATTAATTTGAAAATGCAATCTCTGCAGCAGAATATTTTTAGCATTAGGCTTTTTAAAAATGAATTATTTAATCTGAATACACCGAGTTGTAATGATACTTATATTTAGAAATATAAAGTTTTCAGCCTGTACTCCATGGGCTTAGGATGGATACCAATGCACACACAGTACTCTGGGGATTTTGGGCTATTTAATCATGGTTATCTCCAACTCTTTCAGACAATGAAGAAGATTGTTTTGGGAGGTAAATAAAGTATTTTTTTAAAGTTAGAAAATATTCCTGATCCAGCTATTTGCATGTGATGATTGATGGAGTTGCATTTTGCATTCTTTTTCAGCATGTGTAGATGATACAGACAAAATAACTTGTTACATTGTATTGTGTCATTAATATTCCCATCATACTGAAATATCACATCAAACTTGATGTCAATGGTACACAAAATTTTGGACCATCCAGCTCTATACTACTAGAGTCCTAAATATCTACATAATGACTTAAAAGCCCTTCCAAATTGCAGCATTGCAACTAAGTATAGGTCAGGCCAGCTGGAAGTTAAACTTTCTGCCATTCTGTGACAAACCTAGAAATGGGTCTTTATTTGCTGAAAGTGTGTGATATCTTCATACAGGTGAAATGTTAAAGGAACAGCAGAATCATGGATAGAAATAATTTTTTGTTCATTTTAATCCTGTGAGCTAAATATTGTTGCTGATAGAGGTTGTCAAAAAGAAATACTTTTAGTGGGCTCGAGAGAGAAATCTGTAAAAACACACACAGGTATAAATGTAAATTGAGAATTTTAATGCATATAGTGTTTATTTATATTTTGAAAACATCAGGGGGTCTGCCTGGGTAAGGAACTGGGTGCTCTAGAGAGTGGGAAAAGATGTACAGTAATTCTTCAAAGTGTTGGTGGTTTGAAAGTCACAGGAAGGGAAGAGGTCTGCCTCCTATGGAGAGAAAATATTTTCTTGCACCAGGTCAGTGATCTTCAAATGAAAAAAAAATCTTTAAGTAGGTTTAGAGATATTAGAGCGTAACATCTCCTAAGAAATCTCTTTAGAGAATTGGCCCAGTGGTCTGAGTCAACAACGTGCTTTTATACAGCCGCAGACGTGGTGATGGTGTCGGAAGAGCCTGCTTGGACTGCTGAATAAACCATGTGTTACTCTGCAATCATGGAAATATTAATCTACAGACTTGTAATTGGGAATGTTTCCACAATCTGCAGAACACAGACATGAAATCAAGGCGATACAATGACATAAGCCAGTGTTGTATTATAAAAAGTGGGAATTTAAGCTGGATAATTTAAGCTCTCGTTCATGCTCTTGTACCTTTCCCCTGACCCCAGTTTTGCTCAATTGGTACTAGTGTGTCAGGCTGGATTTTCAGTCCATTTAATCATCTGCCTCTACCTTTCCCCTTGTTTGTTTCTATCTCCACGCTAAAAAGACTGCTTCTAACGTGTTATTGAATAAGGCAGCGCTCTGTATGCTGCAAAGCACTTTCCCTTAGTGGTGATAAAATGATGATAAAAACGAAAAGTGACACTTCAAACACAAGCCTGCTTTTGAGCTTCAGTGCATATTGCTTTTTCTCTCCCAAACACAACTCTTTATTTTTTCCTCTCAACAACTGATCATTTTGAAAGAGAATACGGATGCACATATGGTATGGCAAGTCTTCCCAATATCTAGTGGTATGATTTACAAAAATGATGTGACCCATCAACATTTTTGAGCCTACAGTACTGCAGAAGTTACTAATATTTAGAGAGAGTATTTTCTCTGCTAGAAAGGTTTCCATTTCTGCTCTTTCTGTGGGTTGGACTCATCAGTATCCTGCAGCTGCTTTGTGGGAATGCAGAGCGATGCTAAACTTGTTTGGACTTACCTCTTTATTGAGTTTGCAGCAGCTTTGCATCACCAAAAGAGCTTGGTTTCAGGTGCATCTGCCCCCTGCCTCCCCTGCCACCCTCTTTCTGATGGCCTAAACCAGAATAAGAGTTGCTATGTTAATTATTCTCTCCTTTTAATTAATTAAAGAGGCTCAGAATGTGGATGTGCTGAAGTCTGGCTGCAGGGACAGCTGGGAGAAAAAATAAAGGCTGAGAGACAGCTCCTTTGGGAGGCTCAGCAGAGCTGCCCTGCTCTAATACCTCTGAAACAGGCACAGTACCTAGGAGCTCTTTACTCTGTCTTGGCTCTATTTTCTGTACAGAGCTTTTCCAAGCCCTGCTTTTAACCTCGCTTGTCTTTTCTTTCCTTCCCTCTACACATTAAGCTTTTTGGTTGTCTAATAGTTTGTATTTGAAAGAAGAAAACACTTCTTTGCTCCCTATTCTCCACCTCTAAACCTGAGGATCATTAAGCGATGCTGGGAGGTGATGGCAAAAGCACTGTCCCCTGTAATTTATTTCAAAACTATTCCTTTTTTTCATTTCTGGTTTTGCTAAAAACATTTTCCAAGATGCCACTACTGTTTTTCTGAAGCCTGGGGGCAGGGCAAGCTCTTGGTGCTGCTGCGGTCTTGGCAGCATCCATTTTTAAACACTGTTCTTTAGGATGCTGTGCAGGAATGAGAGCTCGGAAGAGGACCAAGAATGATGAAAGATTCAGAAACAGGTTGGAGACAGGGCTGAATGAGCTGGGCTTGTTCGGCAGAAAAGTCAATATCTCTTTCTCCCTGTTGGGCTTAGGAAAAGAAGAAATTAGCTTACTTTGCAGCAAAGATTTTGGATAAGAAGGCTAGTTAAACATTAAGACAACCCTGCTAGGAAGGTAAGGGATCCTCTTTTTGGTGAGTTTGTGTAAACAAGCTTGTCAAAGTCTTGCTGGGAATAACATAGGTGAACTCCATCCCCCTTGGTGGGCAGGCAAGTTAGCTCAAGTTTCCTACCACCTTTCTCTGCTTCTAATGCCTATGTAAACACAGGAACATAAAAATATTGCCTTTTTCCACACAGGGCTGTGAAAAAAAATATGTATGATATGGTTAATATTTTATCACTGCTCTGAGCTATAAAAAATTGGAACTGCTTCCAAAGTTGTTGCAGAAAGGATAGATAATTTATAAGAAAAATGTGGGGATCATCCCTTTTTTTTAAAAGTTTGGCAGGTTGAAATTATGATACATGGATAAAAAAAAAGTCTATGTTTATTTATGGAGGGGTAAAGTGGATAAGTACATGTACAATTGTCACAATAATCTTGCAGAAAACTTAATTAATGTGCAAATCCCATAGAAATGTCCAAAGATTTCCTTCTTGTGTATTGGGCACTTAGTGCAATGGCAGCCCATGGCAAGTAAAAATGCAAATAATTCTTTAGAGTGCTAAATGACATTTGTTAAGTACGGTAATTGATACCTGGCTACATGGAGGTCTTATAATAAATGCTCAGATGTTCTTTAAAAACTTAAAATTTAGAGTGCTGTATTTGCCATGGTCTATTGCAGTTGGCCTCTGTTTCCACTGAATGCCTCCGTCCATGTCCCCTCCTTGCCCCCCTTGCTACAACAGTCCTTTTTATGCCCACAGTTCACCTCACTGCATCTCCCTGCATATTCCAGTAGCTTGAGGTGAGAAAAGAGAGAGTGATTTTTATTTTTTTTTTTAGTTCTGTCATAACCTTAATGCAGATTTTAAACTGAATTTTGCATTTCATGATTTGTTCTTCCCACACACACACACGCACAGATTCCCACTCCCCCTCAATGAGGTAATTGCATGACAACTAGATTAATATCTTTTACATACTTATTAAACTCAATAAGTGGTCCTGCGCAAACAATTGATATTTAATTACCGTATTATCATCCTACTAAATTTTAATTACTATTAATTTAAAATACCTCATATGTTATCATTCATGTTAATGCGGATTTGTTTCTCTGTAAATGTTTCTCTGTAAATCCTAACTTTAAGTTGAACTAACCTGCAAAGTAATTGGGATTTCTGAAGGTAATAGTATGTTTAATGCAGGTCCAAAGCATTGCAATACACTATGGGAAGGGAAAATGCAAACACCAGCCAGTACTGGTTGTATTAAAGAGCATAAGCTTTTGAACCAGAATTCAGAAAAGGTTGAATGACTTACCTTTCAAATCACCTTGCAATGTAATTTCAGCTTAAAAGATCTTAAGCCAGGAGAAATTAATATTTAGCAGCTGACAATAAGCTGATTGTTAAGAACCAGAACAGTTCCAAACTTGGCAAGGAATATGAAAAAAGACTAAAATCACAATCCTGTGGTAAACTTGCCTCTTCGAGTGATCATTGTTTTTACCTCTGACAAGTATCGATTTTCTAGATCTCATCCATGAGTCACTTAATTACTCCTCAGAGAAAGGAAAATACGTGATAATTTTTGTAGTGAAAAACAACCACCTCCAGTGGGTAAAATCATAACACCTTGTCACTGCCTGCAGCAGGAGGCAGAGATTGTGGAGTCACATGATCAGATTCAGTTAGGTCACTTTGGTTTTGTAATTTATTGATCGAGACTATTTAAAATTAAAAGGGATTATTTTCTATATTTATATATAGAAAAGTTCTGGTGTGGTTGTTGATGGCTCTACTGGGGAAGGTCATATGCTCTGAATCAGAGCACTTTGCTCAGTTCCTTCTTGCTGTCTGTTAACGTTCATTGAAATTAAATCTCTTCAGATAGCTCTTCAAATCCATTGTGCTTTTCCCCACAAGGCACATGAAACTATTAATATCCATACACCTGCAGCAAGATTTCCCAAATTTCTGCAGAATCTCTAATTTTCTCTGCATTTTTGTAGTTTCTATAATTGGTACTTTATTCTATCTTTTTCTTTTCATTGTGAAAAACTGAGTCTCAGCTTGGTTCTCATTAAAGTCATAAATTTATAAGGTCCTTTTTTCCACCTAAAACATAGATTATAAGAAGGAAGTTCAGTAACAGCTTGGAAAAAGCCGCTTCCACATGGTTTGGTAATTTGAGGGTATTCAGTTTTGTGGGGTTATTTTTGCTGTTGTTGCTTAGCTATCTTCCAGAAAAGTTCATGTAAAGGATCACCCTCCTTGCATCAATACACTAAAAATATATTTTGTTTACTGCAACCAGGAGACTTTTCTTAGGCAATTGATTGTGTGACTCAGTCCCATAATCTCCTGTAATGACTTTATAGCCTGTCAGTGATATATATCCTATTGACTTTCCTTTGATTATAGGACAGTTACTTTCCTGATAGATAAAGGTAGCATGGAATGATTAAATCAGACTCCTTGTTTTTATGAAACTCTGTTGACTAGCCAATCTTTTAAGGACTGATCAAAGGGCCAGCAAAGTCAAGGGGAAGTTATGGTAGCCCTCAGACCTGTCTTGTTGGGTCTTGGTCCTGCATGAGGCGGACTTTACTCAGAGATGGACTTTACTCATGGATCAATTCCAGAGCAGACCTCTCAGTGTGACAAATAATAATTATATATGTTTCTACTGCTATATTTATCATAACGGAGAACAGGCAATTTTCCCTGTTCACAAAGCATCAGAATTGGGTTCCTGTGGGAGTTTTTTCTTTATTAATTATGCCAGGATTTGTTCATATTTTACTCAGGCAAACAGCCCCATTCCCTTCAGGTGACTTTATTTGCATGAATTGTGATGTCTCTGGATTGGCATTTCTATAAATCAGTGAGAAATACTGAGTTGTTTCTAGCCTGTGTAGAATGGGCATAATAGAGCCTTAATTTTCTTAGAAATATTTAATATGCAAACACTTTCACGAGACCAATTTACTTATCGGAATGAAATTTGTACAATATATTAGTGGTAAGAACTATTGAACTAAAACATTTAAACCAGTGCTGGACTTTAGAGGAAATTAATCACATGGCAATGAAGATATCTGCTGGGCAGAGCCTCGGTGCGCTTGGGAAATGTGGTGAAATCCAGGCAGCATTGCCATCGCCTTCATTTGGCCTGAATGACAGAAAAGACAAATTTACTGACCTAGGCTCCACTGTGCTTAGACCCCACATATTGTAATTTTTATAACACATATTCACTATAACACTTTAACTAAGAGAGTTTGTGTATTAAATGATGTTAGATTATGATATTTAATGGCTTGTAGGGTATAGCTGGTACCCGGGAGGCTAATTTGTTTGCATTAGTTGGACGGGTCAACTGCTTCAAACATGCAGATTATAGAACTACTGGTAGATTGCATTACACAATTTAAATAAATAGTAGCAATTTGTCAATGTCATCTTAGCTTCAGCATTTTCCTTTTAAACCCCAGGAAATAGTAGTTCCAATTAAATTGACCTTTTCTTTTCTGCATCTTCATGTTATTAGTAGATAATGCTTAGTCTTTTAGCAAGTAAAAAAAAAAGGAAATAAAAGTACTTCCAAAGCAGTGATGCACTTGTAGTAAACTTTCCAGACAAAATTACCTTCTTTATAAACAATTGAATTTATCTGCCTGGTAAATTTTACAAGTTAGATATACACATATACGTCAGTAATAGATTAAGACACATGAATTACTGTATCTCAATGATTAGGTCTTTAGTTTCAGAGGACAATTGTAGGTTCTTGTCACTGTAAGGCTTTAAGTTACACTATTCATTTTAGAGGCAAAGCAGCAAAAAAATATATAATGACTGAACCATCCATCTATGAACCTCTGTGAGCAAATCTTAGACGTCTGGAATGCTAACTTGCTTTTGGGAGTTGGATGTAGGCAAATACTTACTTAGTCTTGAAGCACTAAATGAACTGGATTTGAAAACCTGGACCCAGAAGTCTTATAGTAAAATGGAAGTGGTGAAAAATTGTGATGTAACCCAGAAGAGTGTGGCTACAATCACCATCCATGCAATAATGCACAGCAATACTGTGCACTGCGTATTTTCCTATGTCCATGTGCATAAAAAGTGTTTTGCATGTTTGATATCCTGGCAAACATTAGTTGTGAGCCTCATGGCATCAGAATCAGATTTTGCCACAATTTTTGCTAATGGTAAAAAATGGTTTTAAAGACATGGCAGCCTGAAGGTTTTGGACAAAATTTGGCCAGAGGCATACTTAAAGCCTTCTCAGTGCCCGAAGCAAAATACTGGGGCAGGAATTCTACTATAGCTGTATCCTGGTGGTCTTTAGCTGTGAAAGGGAATAGCTCTCTGTAAATTAGAGCATCTCAAAATTTCAGGTTTTGCTGAAAAGGTTTGGATTATTTTTAGTCGTTTAAGGCTGAGAAGTGTTTTTGAGCTAATTTTTGAGCTACTTCTCTTGCATGGGCAGTTTGTGATTAAAGCAAAACCAACCAAAATTATTGCTTCATTGGAAAATACATCTGTTTTATAATACTCTCCTTTTGGGCACTGTGCTAGGTATCTCTCACTCTGTTGCTTTGCTTCAAGCTGCATTAGTTAGCATTTAGCTTGATAGATTTCCATCCATTTTTCATTCCACATAACAATAGATCCTAGAAACAGAAATGAACCAATTTCTTGTGCTACCCTTTATCACACCTTCTGTTTATGTGATACTTTCTTTCCCTAGTGTCAGGAGCACCCAGCAAAGTTCTTTCTTACCCTTCAGCAACTTCTCGAGGGTTGCAATTGCATTGACTTTCTATACTCACCTACTAATTAAAAGAACTTTTTTGTCTCCTGAACGTGTAGAATTAGCACATTCCAAGGCTGAATGGTGCAAAAACAGGGCACAGGATATTTAAAGTTTCACTTTATTTAGTATTCAGTGTATATCATTCAGCAACCACCATTTGAAAAGAGGCCAGAAAGCAATTTTAACAATATCACATGTGAGAAAATGAGTCAAAGTTTTGGAGAGACAGATAATTCTGTAATCTCTGTGATCTAAAACTGAACAAAGGATGTGACCCAACATAATAAATACAAGAGAAACGGATTCCTGTGGCTTTCGTTTCTTGCTCTGCAGAAAGCAGACATAGTAGGCAGGGATCTAAACATCGTATTATAACATTGTTAAGCTGAGTAGCTGATCCTCAGCAATTCAAAATAGCCCAGCAAGTGGGTGCAAGTAAAGGGGCTGACCTACCCCTGCCCACTTCTGACTTGAGGGACACCCCATTTGGCTGATCTCCAGGCACAAGGTATCAGCGGAAGGACTGTTCAGGCTTCTGACGTGTTCCCCTGTGTCCAAGGTGTCCGAAGGGTGGTTAGCTTTTGTGTGGAGGAAAATTGAAAAGAGGCTGAAGGACAATCACTTCTGGATTATTTTTTTTTTCTGAAACGCAAATCAAGGCAAATATAGCCTATTAGAAAAAAAGCAAATTTACAATTTGAGAAGAAAACTGCTAACAAATACATTAAGATTATTTTGACAATTTTCTGGCTGGGTGTTCTTAATTTATTATTTGGTATTAAAGATGATACTGCACCTCTTCTTAGCATCTTCACGTATGCTATATCATCAAGTACACTCTTCTTACTTGAATGCAGATACTAAAATGAAGTAGTAAATTTTATTTTGTGTTTGCTGTTGCATTTTTTGTGGATTTCACAAATTTCTCATTTGTTATCAATCCATACTTTTTGAGTTTCTTTTGGAGTAGTAGCTACATAGTTCGTTCCAAAGGACAAGGAGAGAGAGACTCAGACTGTTTCTGAGTGTTGTTGGTCTTTGCCTGACAAGTGCTTCATAGGAATATTCTAGGATTCTGCAAACACAAAGTGGCAAAAACCTGCCTCATTGAAGAATTATTATACCTTTTCCTTTCTTTTCTTTTCTTTTGTTTTCTTTTCTTTTTTTTTTTTTTAACTAGTTGGTATGCTTCAGATGAAAGGCATGTTCATTTCTGCTGTTCTCTGAAAAATTTGAGTCGAGAGCTTGAGCATGTACCCGACAGATAATCAATGCCACATACCTTTAAGTAGCTGCTGTGTCTGGTGGGTATCAATAGCAGACTTTCAGGGCTGACACTTTCTTCATTTACATGTGCAGTGCGTGGACCTCATCTATTCCTTTGTACAACATGCTTTACGTCAGTGCAAACTGTTGACTTAGCAAAGAATCAGGTTCTATGTATACAACAACAGTTTCACGCCAGTCCACTGCTGTCACTATTCATTGCTGAAGAACTATACCCTTTTATCATCAGGTGGTAACAAAACAAGAGAGGTGCATGCTACAGAGCAAAATAAGTCAGAATCAATTAACACTTGTACCGTTTGCTATTCTCTAAGAATAGTTCAAGGATAATTCTGGAAATTCCATGGTTGCAGGTTATCTCCCTTATAAACCGTAGACAACTGAGAGTGGAACAGAGATGTAGCTGAAAAGAAGTAGCAAATACACAATGGTTAGTCAGCAAATTAAATAAACGTGTTAATGATAAATTTTCCTCAAGTAACTCCATATTGTAACAACACCCGGAGAAAGAAATTACCACCTTCTCCCCATGTCTATAGTTTCTGCATGTCCAAATAAAATAGCATGGCATCATGTTAGTTCATTACTGAGTCTGAATCCACAGAAACAAGAGTTTTTGATCTCTCTGAATCTGTTCGGAACGGAATTATTTTGGTGCCTTTCTGAGTATGCATGAATGTAGTGATTATCATTGCCTTTTAAAATTCAACCCTGCTGCCAAAGAGAAGGTTTCTCAGTGTAGGGAATGAGTAAACAGTAGTTTTTGGTTGCTGTATCGTTCCATATAAATGTCATGTTTTAATTGATTCTAAATGCAATTAAATAAAATTATCTATAAATAGATAGATATATCCATAACTGAAAATAAAAATTGAGCCTGCTTGAACAGGTTTTCTTTTTGATAAACATCATCATGTCACAGGTTTTGATTTTGTGACAAAGGTATGAAGCAATTCCTTCCAGATCAAGACAAATCTTCATTCAGGCACACCAGAGCTTTTCCACTTTGTGTTTCAGTGAACGATAATCATGCTGGAATATGTGTAAGGATCTTTATGAAACCACTAGATGTGCATTCCTTAAATACTGTTGAGAAAATGAATGTGTCCACCATAGATCTGCAAATAGACTGTGATATAATAGGCATAAAGTGTGTATGGACATGCAGGGAACTTTTTATGTGTTTGGACAAAGGATGGATCAGACAGTGCAAGGAGTTATTGGTGAAAAAAAAAAAAAGGCAGATTGAGATAATTTTTTTAATCAGTACAATCTAGTCAGAGCTCGAGTGAAAGTGATCCCAGTGCTCTCACATGCTGCTGGCTCGAGCTCTCCATCCCGGCACCCCGCCACGCTGTGTTCCTTGCCCCCGAGTCCTGGGAAAGTGAGCTGGAGAAGGCATGCTGGAAGACCTAGGGAGGAGACTCCTGTTAATAAGATGGGAGGCTCTAGGAGTTTTTACTAAAATAATGAGGTTCCTCTGTTAAGCTTTGCTATTCAAAATTATTAAATTATGTGCTAAGAAATTACTCCTAGGGGATATATATGTCTATATACAGTATGAAGGTGGTTAATGTCTCTTTGGGTGAGAAGGACCTGAAGGAAGATAGTGTAGAGCAGGGAACAGTTGAGCTCAGGAGGCTGATGCTGATGTGGGTTTAGACGTTATCTCAGGGGACAAAAAGGCTGAATACAAAATTGCTCTGTTCGTAGTGCTCACTGGTACCTGGCACTGTATTCATACAATTCGTACTTTTCACATTGATAGTCATTGTCGAGGCTTGATTTTAGATCTATTAGTTATGTAGGGTTTTGTTACTGTTCTTTTCTCTGTATTAAGATGCACTGTGGGGATTTATTATTATTTTTTTAGCGTTTTTATTGATTTTTTTGAAGAGTGCCTTTGAAAGAATTACTCCTCATCAGCCATGCTGATATAAAAGCATAGTTACTATAATAATGGCCTTTGAATACTGTCCATTAAACTTTGACATTTAAAGTGTTTACTGTGAATACATATTAAGTTTCTCATTAAAGACAAGGTCTGGCTTTCTTGATGTAACTCTTAGATTAAATCAGTCTAATCCAAAATAAATACAAAGATAGAGAATTCATAACAAGCTGCCTTGTCGATTCTCTGTGTGTAAAACAGCAACTGCTATTATGGCAGAAAGATTTCATTTTAGTGTCTCCTCTTTGGCCCTCAAGAGGAAAAAAAAAATCCATTCATTGTGTATAAAACCTTTTGCACTTTGACATAAGTCCTTCCAGCAGAATCTCTTTTTTTATTGAAACAAACTTAAACCATATTCCATTTCACAAAAGCGAAATGTGCTGAACATGTGCTTTTTAAAATAGAAGCATGTGCATCAACTCTTCTACAAGAAGATACTTTCTGAGAGCAGTCTCCTGGGAAGGTCCATTACCCAAAATCCAGTGAGCACAGGAAAAGGGTGAAACAGTATTAGATCAAGCTTTACTAAGCTGGATGGCCCAGGCTGTGGAATAAGTGATATTTAATATGTGCACTTTGAGGCTCCTGTTGAGTGCCCTGTTTGGTAACCCGGATCAGGATGCTTGTTTAGTGGATAAAAGTGTAACTTTAGAAATTGGCAGGAACTTTCTGTGCTTGGCCACCTGTACTCTCAGCCAGATATGGTGTAAGGAGACTCAGACAAGCACACTTTTCAAAGTTTGTTCTGTTTCACTTCCTTACAACTGCCAGGTTCAAAAGAGCCATTTATTTTTAAAAAAGGGGAAAAAAAAAAAAAAAAAAAAAGAAAAAAAGCGCCTCAAGTTCAAAGATGCATTTATAAAGCTCACTAGTCTTTATGATCAAGCTCATACTTTGTCTTCCCATTACTAAAATAAAACTTTTATCCTGCCCTCTTTTTCCCCTCTCATCTGTTTTGTTATGAAAACATAAGTATAATGAAGGTCTCAGGCATTGTGTTTTCCAGACAGTATGATACTATAAGTAATATAAAATGGGGAATTTTTTTGTGGAGTTTTTGCTGTCAATAATAATAATAATAATTGTATCAAAAATAGTGTGAACTCCCACCGAAGCCTGCATAGTCAATCAGCATAAAGTATTAGCACTTCAGGGACACAAAGGCTCTGAGCCTGATAAAAGAGATTGGACTGAGAATTTTGACCTAAGAATATAATAATGTCTTCCAAGATCTCATTATGCCCGTGCCCATTCGAAACCATCTGGGGCCCAGAATAATAAAAGGAGTGGTGTGAATTTATGAACCCATAGATCTAGCCATGCCCCCTTGGATATTGTGTTGGATTAGTAGATTTACTGCTAATCCAAATACTGTGGGCAAAATTATGTCTTTACATCTGCACTGCGGATCTCCGAGAACTGCAGTAAGTTAAATGTTTGAAGGGTTGACAGCAGTTCCCCTGCTTCAGGCACAATCTTCTGGCACTCTGCCACTTTCCCAAAAGTGCAGCTCCTCGAATGCACGTCCTCCACGTCTGCCGTGGCAGTTCTCCAAAGGGAGATGCCGCCTAGCAAATGAAAGGGGGCTAGTGAGTAAAAAGTCACGGCTACTGCCTGTAACAGGTGGGAGCAGTGTCAGCTTGGTGCAAATAAGGCACAGTTGGCATGGGGAAGATTGATCCATCTTGTTCAAGTTGCCTCAGGTGCAGAGCCCAAAGAGAAGTCTCTATGTTTAATTGGGGGTGTCTTCAGCTAAATAAAATAGTCAGATGCAAATTCTTTTCCTAAGGGGCAGCCATGTGGACTTGTGACCTTTCTTTGAATGGTTTGGAGCCCAGAAATCAATGATTACACTAAATCCATAATTATATTCTTTTCATCTGTGGCAGGGTACTGATAGCGTGACAGATGTGAGACCTTGAAAGCATGGAAACTTCAAAGACCATTGAGATGTGTTAGACACCATGGACATGTGGAGCAGTAAAAAATAAAATTAAAAATAGAAAAAGACTGCTCTAGCAGTGCTTTAAGTAATCTCTCTCCTTCACGTGTATATGCACACACATGTACACACACATGTACGTGTGCATGCAGTTATGTGCATGACTTGAGCCCCTGGATTCCCCAGGGAAGAGGAGAGGCAGTAACTGCTGTAAATCAGAGAGCTTTGTCCTACTAGAAGAATTAAATAGTTGTCTTGTTTTGGCTCAAGAGGCTTCACAAAGAAAGAAGGGGGTGGGCTGGGTAAAGAGACGCTGCTGGAGACACTGCTGGAGTTTAAGGAAGGTGAATGTGTACCAGTATCTCTTACGCTGCTGCTGGGTAACATGGCTGGGCTGGTTTGATTTTTAGGAGATGTTTAGCAAAAACACGTCTGCCTTTAAAGAAGTAGAACTGTACATTCTTTTTGGTTTTGTGTCTTGTTATAAGATATTGCAAGTAGAAGTGCTGGGTCAGCGTGAGGAGGGTTGTTTGCAGTGGACTGTAAGGGAAGCTCAGCCTTCACACTGTGGTCTCCAGGCAGAATGATGCAGCTTCCCCCCGGGAAAGATGGTGTGTGTGGGTCTGTGACCCCAGAGATGTTCCCTGGAGGAGGCTGATGTGGAAGGTGTAGTTAACCACAGAGCTGTCACAGGCTGTATTTTCACTTTTGTTTCTCTTTTAAAGCGTGAGGAAACCATAAGGGTTCTGGTTAGGTACCATGTGAGAGGTGAGGAGGGTGGTTGGTAAGATAAAGAGACAAGGTTTGCAGGGAGGTAAAACAACTTGTACTAACCTAACTGTGTTCAAAAATCAGACACTTATGTGAAGAACCTGTATGCACCTCTTTGTAACATGGTGTTTTGTGGCTTCTGGCATGAAGGACATCCCTTGGCTGTCAGTGCTGCCCTGGCACATCTTTAATTCCAATAAGTGGCATGCCACATTTCTGCAGCTGGTGTAATTTTTGCTGCAGGTATATGAAGTGAGATATGTTGGCTAGGGAGGATTGTGTCGTTTGCAAAGGAAAATAAGAAAAGAACAACATAGGTCATTTCAAAAAGCCTTATACCATCTTTTCTGTTTCTATTTATGGTTTAGGATACATATGAGCAACGACATGCAAGGGGTTGGGGAATTTAAGAGTGAATCAATGTGACACATTACCTATCTGCCAGTGGTGAAGCCAGCTGCAGTGGGTCCATGGATCCAGGTAGTCTGTAACTGAGAGGAGCTAAAAGTCACCATGGTTAGAATTCTGTAAAGAAAATAGTGTTTCCCATTTCTCTCAAATTCAAGATTTAATTTTTTTTTTTTATTTAGTGTAGTGCCTTGCAGTCTTCGCAGGTGGAGAACAAATGCTTTAGCAGGGAAAGGGAAATGATGTTCCCAACCTTTCTTTGGTATTTGCAGCTGTGAAAGTAAATGAGTATCTTACTGCTCATCGTACTGGAATAGTTGAGGGGCACAACATGGATATTTTTTTTTTTACTTATTATAACTGCAATAAATAATAAAACTATTTAATGTTAATCCATGTTATTTATTATAATGTTAGCTTCTTGAAAAATTCTGCGTGAATTAGAAATTTTGCGAGTACTGTTAGAAATTAATTTGCCTGAATTCTGCAGGGTAATGTGTCATAAGCACATGATAAATGCAATTATTTGTATGTTCCTGGTATTACGTGTTACACAGACATTTGTAACTTTAAATGGTGGATCAGGAAATGAGGAAATGATGGTATGAAATACACAAATAAGGTAAACTGAAGATTTGTGCTGGGTCAATACAAATAACTTTATGAGTATATAATTTAATCTCACATGCAATTTCTTAACTTTAATAACATGAAAATGTAAGTTGAAAATGTTAGGCTATTGTTTTTTCTGTAAAATTTGGAACTTTAATATTAGATTACTTTTTGAGTTCCAGTGTAGAAAACTCAGAAATAATTAAAAAAAAAAAAAAGCACATAACAATGTGAAGTCTTGCCAATATTACAAGAATATTTTAGTCTCCAAGGCAAGAAGGGAAGGTTTATCTCTTCAGCCTGATCCTGAGATCACAAAATACTAGGCTATCCCTGATCTCGGGGTCCAAAATGTCTGAATGGTAACTTGAGCTAGTGCTCTGTCTTGGATAAAAAGCCCAGATTTGGAGGAAACATCTCTTAAGAGGATCATCTTTTTCATAAATATTTGTTGTTTGAAGCTGGTTGGGCGTCTCTAAGATCAGAAGTGTCCTATCAGAGATGCATTACCAGGCAGAGCGTAGCACAAGTAGCTAAGTGCACACGGTGTTTATCTCCTCCCTGTACAATTTATGGACATCTAGCGAAGCTCTCAAAAATAGCCAAATTTGAACACACCAGTAACTCTGGTGTTTTCTCTCTGCTCTCCCTGTGCAGTCCTCAGTCTGAGAAAAGCCCTTCCGGTCATCTTTTCTCCTTTGCCATTTTTAATATTCACTTACTATTCACTTTCCAAATGAGCTTTAATTAGTTTCTCTCCCTGTTACTTTCCTTTAGTTCTGTTTCTTTGTCATACTACTTCAGTGGTGCTCCTTAGCAGGCACACCAAGTGTTTCTTTTCCTAGTCACCAAAGCAGCATCTTCTGGAAGGCCACTCACATGAAGTCAGCCAAATACTTGCAGAGAATTTAAAGATACCTGGGCAGAGCCAGTTGCTTCTATCTCACAGGTCTGCTTCTGGAAGGCAGGTTAATTGTTGAAGTTATTCACCAGTTGCATATGTATTATATAGTCATTTTATCACTTACGTAGACTTCTGTGAAAGGAGTATCATACCCATTCCTCAAAATATTCAAATCTTACCTTTTCTGACTAACACAGGGGGCACCAAGATGAACAAACTAGTTATACATGCATGGAAAGTAGCAAGCTGAAAGTAATTGTGTATTCAGTTTTAATGGAGCTGAATCTCCTGCTGAGATTTCAATATCTGACAGCATTGCTTTCATTGCCCCAAATGCCCAACCTTTTTCTAATGTTTGACCTTGGGTATGATTATATTTCTGTATGTATCTCAAACGATGCAAAATCATTTGCCTATATCAGTCATTTCTTGCTGACAGTCCTGCTCCAGCTCATGGCAGAAGAGGACAAGTCTGATGGCAGTAACAATAGCTAAAATGAGCTTTGATAGATGTTTCTCCCCTTTCAATAAATACATAAAGCATCTCTATAATGTCATTTTGTTAACTGATAAACAACAAAAGGATGAAGGCATTCACTTTTAACTGTATTGCATGACATTATTTTCTCATTGCCTTACTTAGTGTATATGAGTAATGTGACCTGCAGAATAGAGGACAGAACTGTTGCCTTTAGTGTTGGTTATTTATTTTCTTTTGTATCCATAGTCCCACCTCCTAAATGAGAACTGTGCAGGTGTATGACAGGCTTTACCACAGCACATTTGCCCCAACATACTGACCCACAAACCTGGGTCTGTTTTTGGTGTGCTCTGGGTGGGATTTCATGTAACCTGTGGTGCCTGCCCATGCCAGCTTTGCATCCCTCCATGCCTGAGGTCAATGAGCCGCACCAACTCCTGGCAGAAATGCAATTCTTTGTGCACATCTCTTGGGATTTTTTTCTCCAGCAGCCCATTCAGGCACAATGAGATGGGTGGCATTTATGGATGTGTATGGTGGTTTGGGGGATAACTAAATTACTGGCGTTAAGGAGAGAAGGAGAAGTTGCATCCTGCTCCTTGTGTCCCTGCAATGAAGCAACCATCAAAGAGGAGCAGCAGTGCTGGTAGCTTTGGTGGATGTGATGAAGAGGGACTTCCAGATAGACGGGGACAAAGGGACTGCTTTTTAAGTGCAACTCCAGCAGGCAGTCTCAGTGTGATTAATGTTCCTGTACTGGTAACAAGAGCATATCCCTAAAGAGAAAAAATTCGATAGTGGACTTTTATTTTAGGTCTGTGTAAGCTGGGCACATTATTTTAATAGTACACCATTAAGGTATTTATCGTAATTTAAAAAAATAATATTTTCCTTGTTGTTTGCAATTGCCCACTAGAAATGAAATCCCTTTCCTGACTGAGTATCCTTTACAATCCTGCGCTGGTTGTTATTGCAGGTTGCCTCGGGAATACCGAGTTACTGAGTTTCAGACTTTCTTCAGAAATACTGAGGGGAGTTTAACAGCATTTGAAAACATAGATAAAGAAATACATGGACCATGTGAACAAAAGTAAGTGGGATAAAAAGATATGTGTTTACTAGAGGGGTGGAAAAAAAAAATGTCCACAAAGAAGCCCCTTGGTCTAATTACAAGACTTGTTAGGGATGCAGAGCGCTGACCAAGTTCACTGGAGTTTGAAATCCCAAGGGCAGTTTTGGGTTTCCTTTTGCGGACTCCAGAATGTGATTTAATAATTCATTTGAAACTGTGAAAAACTTTCTGTTGACTTACTTTGCTCCTTCTTCAAGCAGATTTTTACTTTTGCTTGGAGATTTTAACCGAGTATTGAAGAAGCATAAACAGATGGAGATCTAAACCCCCAGACTAAACAGAGTTTCATGCATATCTAGGTGAACACGGACAATCACAATTGGTTTGTCTGAATTTCCAAAGGAAAGAGGGTATAGGCAGGCTTGGTGTTAAATCTGCTATTGCTGTACACTGGCCTGCCTTAATGGAGGCTCTCTGCTTCCCAAGAACAAGGACAAAGAGAAATTAAGGCAAATACAGGCACTGGCATATAAAAAAGGGTAGAGATTTAGTGCTGTGAGCTACTGCTAGGCAGCAAAGCGTAAACTCCACTGAGTTCTTGCTTTAAAAAAAAAAAACAAAAACAAACCAAAACAACCCCCGACAACTGAAAAACAAAACAAAAAACCAACCAACCAAAACCCAACAACAAAAAACAGACAAAAAAAAAAATCATCAGATGCTGTAGGTAGCTGGTGTGTGCGTCTCCTGTGGGGTAGTTGAGAAAATGGCATTTCAGAGCATTTTCTGCTGCCCTTTTAATGCCTCCCATTCTCTTGATTTCCTTTTGGAGCAATGACCATGCTCATCCTGTGCAGCCTCCAGGATGGCTTTTGCCAAGCACCACTCCATGTCAGCTCCATGCTGACGTCCACAAAAAGGCATTGCCAGGGAGCTGTGTGAGACGTTCCCGTCACTCGGGAATGAGCCCCAGCCCGATGCCGAGGCGGTGCCTGTCTCCCCGTCATCATGCTGGGGATGTGATGCCTCTTTGCCAGCTGGGCTGAGTTACATGTCCCCGCTCCTGCGGCAGTAGTAGGGCTGTAGCACGGGACTGCAACCAAAACCAGGCATATACACCCCAAATACTACACAGCATGAGGAGTCCTTTTGTCAGATGTAGAAATGGAGGAGATAATTGCAACTGCTACACTTACCTAAGGCTATAAGAAAATGCTGCTTGAACATAACTAGGCAGCACCAAGTAGGAGGTGGGCTTCAGAGGTGGCGGTGTTTAATAGTCTGTCGAAGGATGCTGGCCTTCATGCCAATACATTAATACATGCATCATTCCAGGAAGAAAGTGTTGTTTAAACATAAGTGAAGTGTTAGCAGTCAAATAGATACTGTGGTAAGGTGTTAACTCTGACCTCGTAATTAAATGTAAATACACTGCAAGAGCAAAACAGGGGACTATGTAAGCAGGTAAAGGAGGAAATACAGCCTGGCTGGTTTCCTAATGGCTTTGTTTGTAATGGTAAGAAAGGATTTATTAATCAGAAAAAAATAAAGGCTTCAATAAAGAATCCATTAATTTAGGCTTTTTACACAAATGCAAGATATTGCCTTTGACACCTTTCTGCTTTCACTTTTAATATATTTCCTGTGTAAATTTACATTTACTTCTAACTTGCAAACATTAGAATGCTTCATTAGTTATTCCTGCTTGTTGTTTTTTTTTTTTTTTTTAATAGTGGTGGTCTCTCCTTCCAAATACTTTTTATTGTGGCATACAGTTTAATAATTTGTGGAAAAGATAGCATTTCAAAGAGATCAAACTGCTTATTGGCCACTTACTCCGTTCTTGTGCCTGCCTTGGTGGTGGCACCATCCTCTGCCTTATCTCTTAAGATAATGTATTAACACTGTCAAGCTACCAATCATTAAGGCACCACAAGCATCCACAGCATACAAAATTATTTCTGCTTTAAGCACAGTTTTAGCTGATTTTCATGAGGTTTTCTTCTCTTCAGGATGTCAACCTGGCTTCTGGTTGGCAATAAAGTTACACAAATTTCTGCAAAATATATTAAGAAGTGACTCCATTTATAACTACATCTTGGAAATAACCTTTAAAATTGAACATAGTCTTTCCCAAAGATAAGAGGCTTTTGTTTTAGGGGGGAAAACATGTCTGTAGGTGATACATCAGATAAAAACATTAACATAGTCTGTGAGTCCAAAAATGAAACACAATCTGTGGTAATTTTTCTGTTGCATGCATGTGCATTTCTTGTGAAAAATGGAAGTTGCTACTCAGAAAGTCAGAACAACATGTACAAGTGGCCCAAATTGTTTTTGATTAACAAGGTTTTCTGCCTGGGAGTCACTTTATCTTCATCCCATTAGCTGGACTCAACAAAACAAATGAATCTAATGCATTAGGCTGAAACAGATTCTTGCTGTGTGGATGCAAAGAAAAATCCTCTCTTAACAGCCATACAACCATCTTATATATATAATGTAGTTTTTCAGCTTAATATTCCCTGTTGAGTTTATATGAAAAGAATGCAAAGTTTCTGTCGTGATTTGGGCTGGTCTGGCCTCCTTTCACTGTCAACTGACATGCTTATGTCCGTTATTCTGAAGTATGAATCGTGATGGGTCGGCTGATGTGACGTAGGACTGTGAGAACCAACTCTCACCTTGTGTGCTAATCAAAGCAGATAATTCAGTTCCACATCTTAGTCCGATTTTCTTCTTTTGCAGTTTTCTGTGAGGAAGTTTATTTTTCCTTGAATATTATTTCAAGTTGCATGCTTAGAAAGTCAGGTATAATGTAGTTTTTACTGACCATGCAAGAGCATGCACCTTGGTACTTATGTGATTGTTCAAGAATTATTCCAAATACACAATTTCCAGATTGATCAATTGTTGTGTTTTTGTAACTATTCAAAATAATCTGTTTTCTGGACTATTAATAGATAGCTGAAATGAGGAAAGAGGAGTTGCGTGAGCATTGCCAGAATGCTTCAAGGCATTTTGCCCTCTAATTTGATTCTATCCTCAATATATTGATTATGGAATATGTATTTAGATTCAAAGTTGTCTTGGGAACTATTAGTACATGCACTTGAATTCATCTGGTGTTCTGTGTAAGTAAATATGAATGTCCAGACATAGACTATGGCTGTGTACCCTAAATGAGCTCTATTCTTGATTGCATAAAACCTGAAGATGACTGAATTTCCATTTTTTTAAAAATTTTATTTTATTTTATTTTTTACTTCTCTGAGCAATGTAATACATAGTTCTATATTATTCTTAGGAAAAAAGTTATCACTAGAAAATAGCAATTAGAAAGGACTCTTCCAAATTCTGCTGAACAAGATGGTGGTGCTCTTACCAGCAACAGAAAAATCAAGTAGTTAACTGAAGTGCAGTGTCTTAACTGGAAACCTAGTGGGAGTGCATTTTCTGGGTATACGTTAGTATATTATCTAAGCTAACCAGGCAAGAGAATAAATTTGCACATAATACATGTTTCCTTAGTGTTCATTATCTTGTTACTTAAACATTGCCCGTGAAAAAGTGAATACATTCATAGGAATGTGACAAAAAAATTCTTAATAGAAAATATATGAAAACAAAACGTTATTCAAATTAAACAAAATATACAATTGCAACTGGCGCTGTTGTTTTCGGCTCCAGTAGACACATTGAATTGTCTTTTTTCCAAATGGATAATTTATTTAATTAACCAAGATGCAATGAATTTTAAATTGTATATTAAAATGGAAAAATTAGGTAGTTAGGAAAAAATATGATGTGGTTTACATTCTTACTCACTGTTAGGAATTTTTTTATCGCATAATTAAAAATTGCAGATGGCAGTTTACCCTAACATGAATTTTGCTGACAAAAAATGTTTTCCGTGACTATGTTGACCTGATGGGTTTGAACAACTTTTGAATATTTTTAAAATTCAGTAAAAACACCTGTAAAAATTGTTCTTGCTCATGTGTAGCTTTTCACAATGGAAAATGAAGCTTTTCTTTTTTGGTCCTTGTTTTTCATCTGGGAAAACACTGTATGCTTAACATCAAGAAATTTAAATGTGCTTTATATATATATTCAGTTTTCTACATTTAAAACAGAGCCAGCATGCACAAAGTCCCTTTTTTTCCCAGAAAATTTCGTATAAACTTTATTCTGCAGTTTCTATCAGGAATTGCACTTCATTGCATTACACTGCTTGATCCTGTTTATCTGCATAATTCAAATGCAACCCTGAAGGCTATAAACATAGTGACAGTTTTTAAACATACTTTCTGATAATCAGCACAAACTATTACTTGAACCTATTCAATAACATAACACTGACAGACGGAATTCAATGACCCTCAGTAACAACAGATACAATCTCATTGTATAAAATTATATTATGACATGATTGTGTTGTCTTGAGTTATGACTTAGGTTGACTGCAATATGGCATGTTTTTTCTTTAGGAAAGGATGATACTTATTGACATTGAGATAATGCAGGATCTAAATTGTGCAGCCCAAGTTTCTGTAATGAAAAAAAACCCCAAAGAGTATAAAGGTGCATGTGTACAACCAGGAGACAGTTAAATATTAATTTAGTGTTTTATTAGCAAGAATATGACTTCAACTTCATGCGAGTTTCTTTGATGGGGCAGATCCTTTGGTAGCTCACATTGATGTTTGGTGGCTTGGTTTAGTTTAGTCTCTAGTAGGATCTATTCAAGAGCACCGCAGAGTAGGTCGGCATTGGAAATCTCTGCGGGTGGCTGCCAGTGAGAGGTCTTCTTCCAAAGGATCTGGCAAACCAAGCTAGACTAAGATGGCACCATATCATCCAAATGGATATTTAGTGGTCTAAAAAGCCAAAGTGACTTAAGAATATCAGGTTCCCTTAGCTGTTGGGGGAACTCATACTGCTAAGATGGTAACAGTTCGTGGCCAGGAAAGACAATATCCCACCTTCTGTCCTTCCTCTCTCGATCTAGGCTCCTAGCTCCAGAGAACATGGAACATTGCAAAGCTGGTATAGGGTATCTGGTAGGGTAAAACAGCTGAAAGGGAGAATAGCACAAAAGGCATCTATCTTTCGCGTTTTCCCACCACAATAAGTCTTTCGTTAGACTCCAGATAACGTGCAAAGAGTAGGGTAAGGTCCAGAAGGGATTGCTGCTGGGGCTGCTGTTAGGGGGAGGCCAGACTTGGCTGTTGGTGGCCTGGAGATTTTGGAGATGTCTGGATAGATGTGTGATTCTTCTCCCCCCTGCCCCCACCAAAATAAAATAAAAGCCAAAGCCAGCAAAAAGCTCAAACACAAAAACAACCAAAATAAAATACTATTTTTTTTAATCTTTACCGAAAGGGATTTTGGTAAATAGTGAGAAACTTCCCATTGTTTCAATCAGCCTGAATGGGGTAAAATAATGATTAAAAAGTATCCATCAGGGTAATGCTCTTTCACTTTTCATTTGAAAGGAATAAAGATTTTTGTCAAAAAAGCCAATGATCCTGAACATTGAGATTCCCAGTTCCTCCAGATCGTAGAATCATAGAATCGTCTACGTTGGAAGGGACCTTAAAGATCATCTAGTCCAACCATCAACCTAACTCTGACAAAA
>JAOXNO010000063.1:14664567-14679407 GCA_028565335.1 Limnodromus scolopaceus | reverse complement strand
ATCACATTTGCTAGACGCCAGTCAGCTGGGACCTCCCCAGTTTGCCAGGACTGCTGGTAAATGATGGAAAGTGGCTCCACAAGCACTTCCGCCAGCTCCCTCAGTACCCTCAGGTGGATCCCATCTTGGCCCATAGACTTGTTTGTGTCTAGGTGCTGGAGCAGGTCCAAATTATTGTTGAGATGTCCAGATGTTGAGGGTTTGGGGTTTGTTTGCCTGCATCATGCAATATAGGGCAATGATTGTATAAAACTTCATTATTACAAGCAGGTTAGAAACACAGAGCTTGTTTATGAATAAATAATTCTATATCTATTCTGCAAAGGTAGCAAGGACGCTTAGGACATTCAACATCTCTAAGGATTCTGTGAGCAGGAAGTATATGTGGCAGGAAAACAGATTTATGATGGGGTAAATATAAGGGGAAAAAAGGCATGCACAATATATAGCATCATTTAGGTTCATATAGAAACACAGTTGAGACAGATACAGAAACCATAGCCATTCCATGCATTCACAGGTTAAAATTTAGTGTGGCTAGAAGAGTGCAAGTCATTTTGATAACTGGTGAGATAAAATCAATGTCCAGATACTTCCCTATTGGTAAAAAACACTGAAAATACTGGTCTGCTATATAATATAGAAATCCAATGCCATCAACCTGAGAGAGGATACAAAGCTGCATACTGTCTTTGAATAACTGCTTTTGCTATTTCCTTAAACTTGATTTCCATGAAATAATTTCTTGGAGAAATCGGTATTTTGGTTCCGTTTGTGCTTTGATGGCCTGGAAGTGCCCAGCCTGCCTGTTGTGATCCACCATGAATACAGGGACCGCAGCACGATGCTCAGCTCTCTGCTGCCGCCCTCTTATCAGAGAGGGATTGCTGGGAAGAGGGGCGCGGGGTGTTATATCCAGAAATGGTCTAGAACCACCCACCCTAAGTGATATGGGAATAATCTGATTAACTACAAGCTTTCTGGAGTGGCTCCACCCACCAAGTTTACAGATACATGCATGCACGTGTTTATCACGCCTGTGAAATGCAGGGATGCTTTTAAAGCCCTGCCTACCCTCAGCAGCAGCTCTGCACCACGGTGCTGCCTGACCAGGGGCTGCTCTGTTTTCGCATAAATAGTCTCTCTTACCTCTGAAGTTTTTCCTCCTCTCCTACAGCAGTGCTAGGGGTCAGGCACACAAAGGTGCTGTCCCCTGATTGCAGCAAACACCGCCATGTGTTGTATGTTTGATGAATTAAAAGGATGCTGCCAACTTAATTACACTGTAACCCTTCAATAAAGGAAGGGCAGAGCTGATTAACTAGTGAATAATTGGGGGCTGATTGATGGCTTTCTCCCTCACTGCTAAAGGCTGTATATATAATTATTTTGCCTGTGGGCCTAATTTTGCCACTGTTAGCTTCCACTTTTGTCATCAGCTGTAATTTATGGATGGGGCCTGAAGCCTTAAAAAAGGCTGGAAAATGAAATAGCCCCGAATCCCCAGATATGTCACCTGGAAATGGCCAGCAGGCAGCCTTTAACGTCAACATTTGCAGCCATTTAGCAGCATTAACACCTCATGCTTAGCTGGAAAATAATATTATCATTTGTCAACAACTATCATAATATAGATTTTTTTCCTGACATGTAATAATGTTTCATCACTCACACCAATGATTTAATATATGTTTTAAATGCAAGATCAATTTATTGTAACTGAATAGAAAATTCTTCTAGTAATGCACTTAAAGAAAAAAAGAGAGCAAGAGAGGGAA
Source organism: Limnodromus scolopaceus (assembly GCA_028565335.1). NCBI lineage: Eukaryota > Metazoa > Chordata > Aves > Charadriiformes > Scolopacidae > Limnodromus > Limnodromus scolopaceus. The sequence continues at coordinate 14,677,629 of JAOXNO010000063.1, read as the reverse complement.
GGCCCATGTCCCTTCATTGCATTGGCAGATGGGTTACAGAATTAGTATGTAAGTCTCTAATGAACTTCCAAAATTACTGCAAGCTAAGATGGTTTGTGAAACTTAGTTAAACAAAAAAAACCAACATCTTTTTTTCTTCAAACTTTGAAAGATGCAGTAGAAGTTTCAAAGAAAATATAATTAATAAGCTAGTAAACTTCTCTCTGCTTTACTTAAAAAATATTGTGGGACAATTTTCCATCTACTGTCAATCACCAGAGCTGCATATGAGCCTGTATATCTCTGCTGGTTTGTATAGGGTGTAGATCCAGCCCTTTGTATTTTAAATTGAAATGAGATTTCTTAGTTTTTTCAGAGAGACAAGAGCTAATCATTAATGCCACAAAGTAATAGTAAAAGCCAATCTGTTCTGAAGGATTGAATTGCTTCAGTGGCAAGGAGAAGAGATGCCCCCCAAAAGAAAGCCTATTTTGGGAAAATACAGCATTCTGATTAGAGCTGCTTCAGCGTCCGCGTGCAAAGAAGCGCTGCCTATTTTATATTCGACAAAGATTTTTTTCAATAAAGTAATAACAACTTAGATTCACTTTTTTTTTTTTTTTTTTGTAACCTATATTTAAACATTGCAGAGAGGAGGCTTCTAATTTATAAGCCAAGATATACAAATCCTCTCTCTCAAATTTCCTTTGTTGTTTTGTCCTCATGGAGCACTCCCTTGCCTATGAATCACATAAAGATTTGAAGAACCTTTCAGTCAAAGCTCAGTAGTGTGCCAGTGGGCACTGGCCAGGAAAAAAAAAAAAAGATTGATATTTGCCCTCTCTTCTTATCTGCACTTGATTTATAAGTCAGTGCGAGTATGCAAGAGAAATAAAGGCAAAGACCTTGATGCCTCCCTGTGGAGAATATGCACCATTTGGATTGAAGGCATGAAAGAGGAGAAATTAATGGTAAGCTGTTCATCTGTCACTACTGCCAGGCTGATGGTTTTGCAGAGAAGGAGAGGACTAGATGACATGCCCTCCAGTCAAGGGCACGACTGCCCGCTGTTCTCATATTATAAACACAGTGCTTTGGGTTTCTAAGGGATTTAAATTTAAATTATACTGTACTTTGGATAGGCAAATCTTTACACAAGTTTATTTTCTTGAAGTATTAACATGCAGGATTTCACTGGCTTTATGTGGAAGAAAAATAAAAATTAAGTCCCCCTATTTGATAAAAATATGTAGCAGACTCTTAAAATGTCTACATATTTTTAAAGCAGTGTGTTATAGTGTAATGAGATTTGAATTTATATATGCACTGAAGATTTAGGCACATGCACAAATAGATAAGCTTTAGTTATTCTACTTTCTGGCACATAGGAAAAGATTAAAAAGTTCAAAATAGGAGTTGAATGTTTTTTTTCTATTAAAATAAATATATATAAAAATACTAACTGCTGCTATCGATGACAATATTAGGAACACATCTGGAGGATAAAAACTGACACAAAACTTTCATGTTGTGTTAAACGACAAGAAAAATGTACTTATTGCTAAATGACTTATTTTCAGTGCTGAGCATTTGTTTACCTTCTTGCTGCTGCTGCAATATTTCTGTACAGTACCTAAGCACAAAGGCTCTCGAGTCTGCTCAAGTCCTCGAAGGGGCTTCTGCGCCATGAGGAATCACAAATGGTATTGGTGCTAATAGGAAGGATTTTTGGTGCCTGGGATGGTTTGGATAAAAGCACATAGGCATGAGAACTAGTTTGCACTGTGCACAAGTTCAGGGTTCAGATTTTGTGACGTTATTGCCACCCACCCACCAGCTATTTAAAGCCCTCCTTGTCGAGGAGTACCCCAGGAGTGGGATGGGAATTTCTGTTTTCCATTAAATAAAGGAAAAGTGAGTTCCTAGTCTACTGGTTTCAAATGTCCTTGGGTTTTATAAACCAGAAGCAAAAAAATAGACTCTCTCACTTACTTTTGTTAAAATCTCCTGCGTTTGGAGCTAATTTAATAATTTCCTGAGGCTTGAGTCATTATTCCTGAAATCCTGGCTTAGGCAACAGATTTCAGTAAAATAATTGTGGTCAAGTAAACTAATATTTGCTCTTACTATGGCAAACTCAATGGCTTGCATGTCACTTCTGAAAGAGCTGTAAATCTTCCACAAACACAACAAAGATAAATCAGCTGGAGAAGAGGAGATGGAGGTTGGTCAGGTATGAGATGGTCCTCCAGGATCTTCAGGAAGGCAGGGGCATCCTTCCCTCCAATGCGATTGGCATCTCTAAGTATCTCTAAAGTATCATGCCTTGATTTTTCATCTTTTCTACCTTTCTTCTGTGCTGTCACAGGAGGGATTACACTGCCTCTTGCTCTGCTCTCGGGGTGCTGAGGCTTTGCTTTCCTGGGTTCCTTATCCTCCTGGGCCCATTCATGCCACGCCTGAGGGCTTTGCTTTCTTGTGCACTGTAATCAAGCTTCTCCATCACCTGTCGGGAAAACGCTCAGCAGGCCTGAGTGACGAGGATCAAGGCATTCACTATCCTAATCAAAATTAGTCTACCAGAGATACCGTATAGTGACCAAGGCTGAGAACAATTCACCTTCAAAAATTTACAGTTGCTCTTATCTCCCCATTCCTGAAGCATCTTCTCTGCAGCAGTTACAGGCTCTGTGTTTGTGACGACTGCCCAGCGGTCTGCCTTTTAACTCCCTGCTTGAAACTGCCTAGAGTTTTGGCAGACTTTAAATGTTGGCGGTGATATTTTCTGTACCAGCTGTGCATTAAGCATTTTTCTAGAAGTTTCTGCTAAACTGAGTAAGTTTTTTTTTCTTTTTTTAAGAGATTGTGGGAAAGTATGTTCTTTCACTGACTTCAAAATTATAATAATTTTTCTGAGCAGTTCCAGTTCCTCCAGGCTTCGGAGCAGGTAGTTAGTTATTTTGGCGCTTTTTTTTTTTTTTTGTTCTTGTCAAAAAATCCTCCTGTGCCCTATTTTATACGCATGTTAAAAATCTGTTTGCACTTGCTGAGTCCATCTGCACTGAGGCAGTTCCATGCCGACGGTAGTGTGGATGCGGCACCCATACAGAGCAATTCCTCTTTTGCTGGGGCTGGGTACCAGCACTGGGCTGCTCCCTCCTGTGCATTGACAATGCCGGAGGAGATGAGGAAGGGACACTTTCCCCTCTGCTGTCAGGCAACCCCTTGCTGATTCAGGGACAGCATGTGTATTATTTGCTTTGGGCTTAATGTTTGTGCAAACGCTGGCAAATTGTGTGTTTTCCATGTCTATAGTGATGGGTGATGTACAAAAGCTTTCTACTGCCACAGATTACGTTGTAAGCAAAGCACAGGAGGTGGTACAACAAGTCTGGAGGTCCCAGTCTTGCTCGTGAAGTCAGGAAAGGCTGTATGGTCCTATAGGCTGAACGCTTTAAAGTCTTGATTTGTTAGGGAAATTGCACATGAAAGGTAGCAAAAGAATATGAAGGTTGTAAGGTTAAGCACTGGAAAGCAAGAAAATTCTAATACAGCCATATTTATAGTTACAGTTATATGCAAGCATACTACATATTGGCTTTTCTTACGTGGTGTGAACTAAAAGGTGTTCAAATGGCCCTTCTTCCTCCTTCAGTATGTGTGGTCTTCTCATGCTCACGATCTGTTATTTCCCTATCACTGTCCAAATTTTGGACTTTTCCTCATGGATTTTTCTCTGATGCTCTCATCGTGGCTTTTTACAGCTAACTAATCTTTGCTACTTGTGTGAATAGTATTAGAGAAGTATCCCATTATTGCAGAAGGAATGGATTATCTCCATTTTACACATTAGCAATCAAGTACCAAGATTAAAGGTATTTCCAAAGCACCAATAATCATCAAGATGCAGATGTTGAGGTATCCCAGGTTTGCTTGTTTACAGGCGTTATCCTTAACTCCTTGGCAAATGGGTGCTGCTGCCGGGACAGTTTCTTTTAAGTGACTTGTTGCACATCTGGAGTGGAGCAGCTGCATGCCAGGTGACAGGGAGCAGTGCTTTGGTCCCCAAAAAAGCCTACATGTATGATCACCACCAAAGCCTCATCAGACACAGCATTGTACTGATACAGTGATGCTGCTGTGGGGACCCAGATGGACTTGTTCAGTGTAGCCATGGAATGTGCATTTTAGCACATAGATGTAGTCTTAAATGGTGACACGTTTTTTTATCTTCCTGGCTTCTTTCAGCTCAGTTAGTGCATATCCACCAGCTACAGACAGCAGCAAAATAAAAATCCTGATTTATTTCCATGCACATTCATTCCTATGCACTTATGAGACTGGGCTTCTCTGGAAAAAAGAAACAACCCGCCTGTGAGCAAGTAATTAACAACTACATCATAGCGAAGACAGGCAAGGGCCAAATTAAAGTTGCAGAGGGACCTTTAATTCCAGCATTTCCTAGCTATTGAGTGTTTGGTATGCAATATTAGCAATCTTTTAGCCTAGTTTTTAATATAAGCTTGTATCAACGCAAAATGAAATGCTGTGGGCTTGGTATTACAGCAGGCAGTCGGCAGGTTGGATGATGTTCCTTCTTTGCTGGATCAGCCTTGCTGCGGTGGCGGGCGATGGCTGGGGAGTCTTGCGCACACTGTGCTGCTTGATTGATGCCTCCGTCCGAAGGGGCAAGGGCAGGGAAAGCAGGGGAAGACAGGGAAACTGCGGAAGGGATTCATGCACCATGGGAGGAAACGGGTTCAATCCAAATTAATTGGGAGGTGGTGTGAGGGTCCAGAGCTGAGCAGCGCTTCTGGCATGAGCTAAGCGTACCACCAGTGGACCAGGCTGATTTAAGGGTGGCTTACCAGCACCCTCAAAAGCCTATATTCTCTGATTTTTGCACTATTTTTTAAATGTTTTCATTTTAGCTCTTCTTATTTTACAATGCAGTTGCTTAATGTTATAATTTTAAAAGCAACCCCTATCGACAGAAATAAAATATCAATACAAAGAGAAATTAAAACTAAATTAATTTCTGTTCAGGTAGAATTCCTTAAGTTTCTTTACCTAAGGTGGCCTAGTTATGAAAATATTTTGGAATTTTGGGGGAACTGGTTTTGTTCCTCTGGAATGAAAACTGCGTTTCACCGGAAATCCATTTTTTCCTAGGAGGACGGAAAGAGTTTAGTAAGAAAATTTTAAATGAATTTGAATGCTTTGCTGAATATTTTCAGAAAAATCTTCCAATAAACTAATGAAGTGGTCTCTCAGGTTCCTAAACAGGGGGATAGTCTCATGTGTAACTAACACTGAAATGACACTTTGCTTTTCCTTCTAGTAGACCTTCTGTCACCACCATCACCTTGTTGTGTATCAGAATTCAGGGATTTGCTGTTATTCTATGTGGCCACAAAAACACGCAAAACTCATCATCAGATTTAACTAGAAGTCTAAATGAGAGCAAAAATCATACCCAAAAATTCAGTTCTGGATTTGATAACATAAAGGGCTGCTACTATTTTTTCTGATTATTTTGTTGTGTCTGGACTATATTGCTTAGTGTTCAGCTGCTTGTTTTAATATTAATTTTTTTTCTGGACACTTGATTAAAACTTAGGAAATAAATGCATTTTTTATTTTTATTTTATCTCTGAAATATGATTATAAATGACCTTTGAAAAAAGTTAACAGAGAATATGTCAGGAAGCAGCTCAGAAGGAAAAGATTAAAAGCAGACAGTCTAGTGAGGTGTTTAATTTCAATTTTCTTTGTGGTATAAGAAATCTGTAGATTTTAAAGCCATCATGCCATAGTTACTTTTATCAGTAGGGCTCTTTTGTTTTGTTCTGCCACCTAATTCTTTTGATGACAATGAGTCCACAGTTTTCCAATGACTGATTTCGATTTGCATGTTATTGTCAGCCTTTTATATTTTATCATATCTCCACTTTGGTTTTTATGCAGATCCTCACATCAGAAGGCAAGGGCAGCCTCAGCTAAACAGCTGGCTGGATTTGCATGAAAATGGACTGCCCTTTTTCATTTGTTTGTTCTTTGGAAATTACAGTAGGTGAGTATCTGACTCAAATTTCCCAAACAAATAAAGATAAAACTTCACAGATATTAAACTGTGGAGCATTAAACTGTATCATTTTACATATAAAAAGAAAAGGATTAAATAGAATTAGTCTGTTGAGCTGACTGAGGAGAAACAATGTGAGTGATGGTCTGAAAACTAAAGATACAAAAGAATTGGGGTATCTTCAATGGATTTTTTTCTCTCCAAATATTTTCCTTTCTCCTGTTTAAAGGATAAACACTAATATAAATATTTCCCTTATGAATTTAAGATATTTTTGCTAGGGAAAAGAAAACCATAATCTGTTTTAAGTCATTATATATTTGATATTATTCATGTATTTTGTGTACATATTTTAGATACATAGCAGTTTACAGAAACCCCGTAGCAGTGGATATTGTTTACAGCTTGGACTGGTGGTTTAAACCAGCCAAGGTGTAAACGTGACCAGGGGCAGATGACATTAGGAAGCTCATACTGTTTCCAAGAGGCAAAATCTGTAGGGTGAGGTAAGATCTTTTATGAGACTGACTGATATAGATGGAAAAAATGAACAAGCTTTGGGGCACACAAGAGCTTGATAGTTGACAGATATGAGCTTTATAGATTTGAACAGTAAGGTATCAAAATAACACATGGCACAACTTGGAGTTGTCAACAGACTTATAAATTATTTAGAGCATGTGTGCCCTTGTGTGCCTGCAAGCTTGTCCGTCTCTTTCCACTTAGGCTGCTTGAGTTTATAAAAGACATAAGCACTCCCTGCAAACCTTACCTCTCTTCTGTCTTTAGACCATCTCAGAAAGAAGAACACAACTATAACTTAGTTTAAACAAACATTTGGAAGGAGTGGATTTTATGATGTCTAGCTGTAGTATGGGATTTAACTATTTTATGTGTAGATTCTCCTGCTTTCAACTTACAGTAGGAGCTTGGATTACCAGTAATGCTATACGCTTTCTAGAGTGAGACATCTGGAGCAAAGAGCTATCAACTCTGAATTTCCTGGAAAACTGATAACCACTAGTCTTGCATAACGTAATAAAAGTTCATTATTTTCTCTGATGTTGTTGGAATCAGGTACACAGAGTCACAGCCACACAATGCTGGCAGAGAAGTAGTGTTTCCAGGGAGTAGTGCAGAGTTAGCTAATAGCCAGGAACCCAGGAGAAATTTGTAGGGTAAAATATATTCTTGCCTTGTTGTTTTATTTTTTTAATTTTAAAATTTAAAATTTTTTTTATTCAGACTTCTTCCATAATCTTTCCTTATTACATATGGGAAAGTCTGGATAATATTTGAAATCCTTTTTTCTTTTAAATGTGGCAAAATCATGCAAAGCTTTCATTATAACTATGCATTGAAACTTATTAGCAAAAAGTGCTCTAAATAATTCATAAGCCTGGTGACATCTCTAGGCTTTGCTTTGTGGTGGTGTGAAACCTCACCGCTCAGATCCACACACAAAGCCTGTACTTGTCAGCCAGCAGGTGTTGACACAGTTGGTGTAAGGCTCTATAAGGTCAGTGGAAAAGACTACGTATGGATTCTCACTGTTTTGAATATTGGATCTTTCATACCGCTGTAGGGGATGCAGATGTGCTAGCCGTATTAGTAGTGCTTTATTATCACCGGTTAAGATAAACTTAGTGTTGTATGGCAGTGTTGCTGTAGGTCAAGAGACAGCAGCAGCAGAAGACGCCTAGTGCCAGGGGAGGGCAGAAGGTCCTAAATCCACCTCCTGCAAAGCTGAAATCATCATTTTGTGAATGCTGGGACTCAGCAAATGTCAGAATTGCAAATAGTTAAAAGCAGACCTGCTCCTGCAAGGCTAGGGATATTCAGGAGCACGCTCTGTCAGATGGAGCAGGAGCCCTTCTGGAAGGCAACAGGCTGCTGCTGGGAACCTGACTACTGGGGCAACAGAGGACAGGTTCAGTTTTGGGAAGCTGTGTGTAATTGACATTGTCCCTGGTGGACTGGGCTTGTCTTGCCTGTGGTCCTTTTGTGGTTTTCAGCTATTTAAAAAACTTAACAAATACCATTTTGTTTTAGGAAATCCGTATAGGGAATTGCTCCCACTTTCCTCAGCTCCCAGCGGAGCTGATGGCACTGTTAGAAGGTTGGATTTACTATGGACTCACCAGGAATATTTCTACTCTACAATTCAAGCCTCTGTCTGAAGGTAAGAAGATGGTGTGGTTTTGTTTTGAAAGTGGCAATTGCTTATGGCCTAGGAGCTGAGAAAGGATGCTCTTGGCTAAAACAGACGAACCCTTCACACAGCTTTTGAGCAAGAATATCAGGGGCAAGTGTTTGCTGTCGTTTGCACTTCACAAGAGTGGTACAGAGTGTCATAGAGCCCTGTGCGCGTTTGCACCTGTGCATAGAGCTCCCCACAACACCTGCTAAACTCCTTCAGAAAGCACCATTTTAAAGTCCTGCCTGTCAAAGTCACTGAACCTGCAGAAACTTCTTATACACAAATTAGAGTCTATGTGGAAACTTATTTCAATTCAGTATTTATTAGGGTTAGGTCATGAATTACAAACATTTTTTGGCTTATTATTTATTTCCTATTGATTTTATTTTGTTACATCGTATTTCTGGACTTTCTGTTAAAAATGTTGCATTTCCCAATTCTTTACTAACTATTGCAAATAGATATCAAAAGTTGTGTTGACATTTTTGAAATTTTTCCAAGGTTTTGCTGTTGTTACAGTTGCAGAAACCACAGCCTTTGCCTAGCTGTGGATTGCAGGCATCCAGCCTGGCAACTACTCAAATTACTTTGATATTACAATGCATAAAAATAATGCAGAAAACAAGACATTCTGGCTCTGGAACCTGACCTGGAAATGGATTGCTGGAGGAAATGTAGTATTTGACTTGTTTTTCGTTTTAATGAAAAGGAACAAACTGTTTCAGAATTGGCTAAGTTTAGCACTTTGATTTTTTTTGTTGGATTTTAATCTAGGCTCACTTGAGGTTTCCTTCAGTGCTTGGATCTGTTTGAATGAGCTTTTCCTGCTATTGCTGTTTTAATCGAACTGGGCTGGCATGCCCACACAAAAATCAGCAACACAAGGAGAAAGAGCTCGTGCATCGAGAGCCAGCTCACGACATCTAGCTATGGTTTTTCTCTGGATTACTTCATTTTTGCAAGCTGCTGGTGGGTATATGTTACAGCTCCACTGGAATGGTGTGTAAGTGTAAAGGGTTAGATCTCCATCTGATATCAAATGGTTTATTGAACTATATGAATTTATACTTGCTGAGGGTCAGGTGTAATATGTGGATCTATATTTCGCAGAAAATTTTATTCATATTCTATTAAAAACCCATTTTTACATTGAGTTTGTAATGTAACTTCTTGCATAAATCCACAGCTATAAATAATGGTGAAATACCACTGCCATCCTTATAGAGTCTGGTGTAATTTGGGGAATCAGTACTTTTTTCAGTACAAAACGTGATAAAACTCCTTGTTCTGCCACCAAACCAACCATGGTGAGGTCTGTCCATCCATGGCTGTGCCCGCAGCAGCTGCTCTCATTGTGGGAGATCAATGGGGCTCATCTCAAGTCCCCATTCCTGTAGGACAGCCTCAATTCAAATAACCCTTTTTCCTCTTTCTTGATGTTTTCTTGGTGTGACTAGTGGCTTCCTGTGTCTCTGTTGACCTAGGATAGTGTCAGGACTTCTCTGAACTCATCCCCTTCAGATTACCTGTCTTTTTCCTAAACGTCCACAATCCTGTTGTTCATTGGGCTGACAGTGTCTCCAGTATCACCTATGCAGCAGGTAGGCAATGTGGATCCCTCCCTGTGGGCGAGAAAGGGAAGAGCCAAAGTGTAGATTAATTCGGATTACTTTTGGGGAAGAAAAAAAAAAAAGCCTATTATTAGAGTTTTTTATGGCATGGTCGCTTCCAATTTCCATCCGTATTATGGGTGCACAAATGCAGCTCGTGCAAGTGAGTTTTTCTCATGGTTTCCCACAGATAATGGGAAAATAAGGGTCACCATAACCCTGGGCCTCTAAGCAGTTGAATTAATTGCATTTGCTCGTGGAACTGTTTTGTTTTTAAAGCCTTTCAGAATACCAAAAGCACATTGAGAATGTCTTTGCATGTTTCTTAAATTTCAACCAAGAAAAAACAAATGTGGCTCTTTTATGTCAATATTTTATGTCTCCATAGGTTTTGTGTTAAACTCCTGTACAGAGTTACTGTGTGTTATTGATAACATGGAACTGGACTTGGTGGATTTTAATGTCTTTTTTCATGTTTATATGGAACATTTTGAAGCAGCAATTAAAATAATTAAGGAGGGTGAAGAAATCTTTAGCATGCAACAAAGATTTCTGCAAAATGTTAATTTCTGTCAAATAAGTGAATATATGCACAGATGCCTCCTGACAGAGGCTGTGATTTCTGAGTGCTTTGCATGCCAAATAACTTGTTTACCCCCTCAATGTTTGCCAAGTTTACTGTCAATTTACAAATAATTTCCATTTTGCTGTTTATTCTGCTGCCTTTTGATGGATATGTCTTCTAGACTTTTATCTTGCATGTAGACAAACTAATTAATATTTTCCCTTCAGGCAAATATTTTTTTCTTAGATCTAAATGTGGGTTAGATTCTTCTTCGTTTCCATATGCTTTGTTCTGTCAATCATTTCTCTTCTATGTTACTAAAAATGTACCTTTGTGGATGTCATTTCTCATGTTTTACAGATTTATTTCACCTACATCTATATGGGAATGTGTGTATGTAGAGAGACATATTTGTTATATATGTGTTCATATATGTTTAAGCAGAGAGAGTGAAAATACTCACTTCATATTAAGATTTGGTTTTTAAGATGGAATGAAAATACATTTTGCCTTGCCTGTTGCTGCCATTTCCCAGGCTTGACCTCACTGTTTGTGGTTACTGCTGCCCATATGGCACATGCAACACTGAGTACATCTCTTCTGCAGTGTTAGCCCTGATTCCTGCACATCTTTTTGACCTAGTCCAGCCCTACTAGCCATATATGAAATATTCAGTATATCCCATTTCCATGCTCCTACTATCAGCCCCGCACAGACCACAACAGGCTGACCCTTCTGAGATGAGCAGGGTGATGCAGAAGTGATCCTGAGCCTTTGTGGTCCTGCAGGAAGGATGCTTCCCTCTGGACTGCTCTGGCCAAGCTCTGCTGACCTTGGTGCCAAAACCTTCTCCTAATGCATCAGCGCAGCCCTAGCCCCAGGGACGCCCCTCCCTTAATGCCTTTCATCAACATTGAGGTACGTTTAAAGATCTCAGAGAACTAAATATTGTCATATTCAAGGAAGAAGATTTCCACATAGTCTCTGCAGCTTCCACAAAGCTTTTAGGAGGTACTGGAAGACACAGTGTGAGATAAAAAAAATGTTATTGGAAGCCTGCATGTTAACCACGTTCTGCTGAGAAAAACACAGGTGGTAACTGAGAGCGCAGATACTGCGAACAGATTCTTGCAACTTACCAGTCGTAAAAATATCTCTGGAAAAAATACTCCCAACGACTCTGTTTACAGAATGCTTGGTATTTCCTATATCTGGAAATATTCTCGTTGTAGCTCCATATGTCGCAGCTAGTCTGACAAGCTTTCTTTTGAACTGTTTGCAGGTTGCAGTCTGTCTGGAGGGCTGGGTGCTGATGCCTTCAGGTTTTTAGGCCCTGCATTATGGGCATGATTATCTTGTTCACTTTGCAGGCATAGAAAAATGGAGCTGGGATTTAGCAAGATTTGAAGAAACTTCCTAATTATGCCAAGTAGAGAGCTGCCTGAGTAAAATCTCAGCCAGAACCCCAGGTTTTTTATTACTCGTTCTGTTTTAAGTGTATCTCTATAATTTTCTGTTTTTCTGCTTTTGTTTATATCATCATAGTCAGCGGGACTGAGAGATTAAAAACCGAAATATATTATCTTCGCACATCCTCAAAACCTGTCGAGAAAGGAGGAGAAATTAAACAAGGACAAAAACTCTCAGTGAAGTGAAGCTGTTTCCTTTGAGCTGCCTTATTAACCAGTCAAGTACTTGACTGCCACTGTCAGCTAGATTTCTTTAGAGAAAGAGTGGCATTTTGAAAAATACAAATTCACCGCCTGCACAAGTTAATGAGGCCCTTCAGCAATGTTCATTGATAGTGTAAATTCATCATAATACAGTGCTACAAACCATAAATGGGATATGCATACAGGAAATCATCCACTATTAGAAATTTGCCAGACACGAAAAGAAAAAGAAGCCATTGATAAGCAGAAAACTCATCTCAACTGCTCTGTGCTGATGGTTGTGCAGCACATTAGTAATGCCAGATAGTGCCATGAAGAGAACTTATTAAGGTGAATTGAGGTAGCTCGTCAAGTATATTTTGCTCCCCTTTGTTCGTGTTTTATGGACTCTCTCAGCTGCCTCCTTTACATTTGCCAGTTCTGGGTTAGATAAAGTTTGCTGTGTAAGGACTGCCATCAACATAAAGGGACAAATGTCTCCAAATACATCCCTTTTCTATGCGCACTCAAATGTGCTTATAGGTTTAATTGATTTTCAGTTGCATTTCCAAGCGATAGCTTTGCAGACACCAAGTTATCTTTAGGGCTATAAGGTATACCAGGAATGGACAGTAATAAAAATTGGCAACACCCCAGAAAAAATATATCAAGGTGACTTCCTGGTCTTTTAAATAATTTTTGTTCAATTTTGCTATCCATATCAATGAATAAATCTCTCTGTGGTGCAATACAGTCAGTACGCCTACCCGTATTGAATAGTATCCATTCAAAAATCTCAGGAACCATTAGGCCAATACTTTAGCGTGATTTGTCTGTTGGCCAGTCTCTGTCATCCTGCTTCAGGGAATGAACAGGAAAACAAATAGAATCAGAATCATAGAATCGTCTAGGTTGGAAGAGACCCTTGGGATCATCAAGTCCAACCATTTACCCTACTCTACAAAGTTCTC
>JAOXNO010000063.1:14600709-14664467 GCA_028565335.1 Limnodromus scolopaceus | reverse complement strand
TGCCCTCCTCTGCACTCGCTCCAGCACCTCGAGATCTCTCTTGTATTGAGGTGCCCAGAACTGGACACAATACTCGAAGTGTGGCCTCACCAGTGTTGAGTACAGGGGGACAATCACCTCCCTACTTCTGCTGGTTCTGCTGATAGTTTGCATCGTGGTCATAAAATGGCCAGCTTCTTGAAGAGGTGTACAAACTTGTTAAAATCTTGAAGACCACGGCCCTGAAGTGCAGGATACTGCCTCATGATATGAACTAGCTCTAGGAAATAAAGCAGAGTGGTATGAAAAGGCTTTGAAACACCTGCATTCATCTCCCATAGTCTTGATTCAAAATATAAAGAGATCTGTGGAAAAACTGCATTGGGTTAGTCCCTGAGAAGACCTGGAAAAAAAGAATCACTACCTTGACTCCCTACTCTCCTGACCATCCCACCGTTGAATGGATCTGCTTGTTGTGGAGCCACAACTGACTGGGGACCAACAAAGTACGATCAATAGAGGAACCTGAGAAGATGCAAATTCTGGTATCCCTCTTTCTGCAGTGTTTTTGGTTTCCCACACGAAGACAAGGACAAGGGCATGAACTCTGGTTTTCTCTCCCAGGGCTCTGCTTTCATGTATCACCTGTAGCCTTCCCACAGGGGTTAGTTCACAACTCATTTGAATCCGTGGAAACCCCGAAGCCCAAGTCCCCTTCTCCCAATGTCACCCCTTTCACTCAGCTGACGTGTTTGTGTCATCAGCTGCACAAGGCATTGGGCAGAGTAGCAGATACCTACGCAAACATGTCTTCTGTTTGTAAACAGGAATAATGATTTTTCACTGGAAAATAAGTAGGAATAACTGAGCAGAAACTGCAGACGTTGATGCTTTCTGTTCTGTCTGCCTTTCAGGCCTTGTTGATAGCTCCTCTGTGCTGCTCCTCTCCCCTTTGCTAGAGGGAAAATCCTATGGGCAGTTTTTGGGAGCTCCCCCAGTGTTTTTTTGTGGCTCTTGTATCTTGCGTATGTTGCAAACTGTTTCAAAGCTGACAGGCCAGAGAGATGGTCCTTGGTGCTCTGACCTCCTGTGTTCCTCCTCCCCTCTCCTCTGCTCCAGCAACTCTTTTCTTTCCCCCTTGCCCCATCTGACTCTCCCCTGGCCCTAGTTGCCCTACTCTTCTGAACCGTTTTTTCTCTCAACTCTTGCCAAAGTCCAGATGATGATCTCCAAAAGGATCTCAGAGCTTGGCTTCTGAAAGGGTGGTTTTCAAATAAATCTGGAGTGCACATTGTTTAACACACTATGGACTGTAAGAGATGAAATGGAGTTAGATGCTTTTGTTCCTTTTGCCCGCTACTCAAATCCCCAGCTGATAATTATGAACAATAGATGAAAATGTGTTTGGTATATATCATAGGAAGAAATCTTATGGAAACATTAGGCAGCCTATTATTGTAAGGCTCTTGTAAATACTGTTTTGTAAGAAGAACCTATCTAAGATGATGTAAAACTTAATATTCCTATTAACAAGATGTACTCTACTCTTTCCAATTCATATCAGTGAAAATGCATTTTAAATTACAAAGTACTCATATTTTATCTGAGCCAATGTTCTGATTCATATGCCTCCTCTTTAATCCTATTTTCATTCAAAGTTTCACAATTCACATCTTCTTTTTCTTATTTTATGTAATATTTTCTGTGTTTTCAAAATGTAATCAAAGCTTGTTAGCTTCTACCCAATCATGTTTGGTTGAATGGGAATATTAATAATACCAGCTATTGATGTCTTTATGTTAAAATTTGATTTATTGAGCAAGTGGCACATAATCTGTGGGGAAAATACCTAGAGATAACACCTTGAGATGATTAATTGTGTTTACAGTGCATTCCTGTAATAATTGTTTACAAGAAAATTTATGCATGAGTTGCTGCCCCAGTTCAAAAGAATAACTCATCAGATTGTCAAGCTCTCTGCTCTTGAGTATTCTAGCTAATTGCTATCTTTGCTAGTTGAGAATCATAAATCCTTCTTCCACAGAGCTGAGAGCAGGATTTTTGGATCATGCCTTTTCATGCAATGAAAACCTTTTCATCCCTGGGAACATCAGTTTTCTCATGCAGGAAGAAAAAAAATATGTAAGGAGATGATAGCTACAGGAGATTGTGACAAGTTATCCAGTGGCACTGGGTATAACTTCTGAAATGAGCTTGTATAATCACGTGTTAAAATCTGTGTTGGGTAAATTTACCAGTAATGTTATTGATCATGAATAACATATGGTGATGTGGACTTAGTCTTCTATATTTAAAAAATATTAAATTTCCAGTTCTGCTGCTCTCTACTTCTGTATTGCTTTCTCCTTCACAAGTGCTGCAGGGTGGAAATGGTAGGATGGGTTGGAGAACGGTTCCTTTGCAGCCATCTGTGCTTATTACTGATCTAATAACAACTGCATAATCTCCCTTTTTGGAATTAAATCCACCCTTATAAATTCACATAGATAAACATACTTTTCTTTTGCACAGCTTGCATGCATTTTGGGTTGGTTTTTTTTGTTCTGTTTCCAACTTTTGGGTTTAATTATTTCATAACTAACTTTACTGTAGTTACAGGAGTATTATCCAAGCAGTATGTTGCCAGGAAGTAGTTGATAATGTTTAATAATTCCTGATTACATTCCTGTTCCAGTCCATGATCATGATTATACAAATGTTTCTGGTGCTATTTTTCAGTACAAATCCTTCTTTTGAGGTTTTTTTTTCTTCCTTGTTGACAGTGTATTGGTCAGAATACAAGAGAAACCGACCTATTTGCTAGTTTAATTAAAGATGTCAGTAAAATCCTTAAGGTTTGCCTGGGAAGGAGCAGATTTACTTGCTGCTTTTATGCGCACTGTGGGATTTAAACATTTTGAGAATTGCTTTGGTGATTTTTCCCAGGAGATAAAGGAATGGATTAAGTGAAGTAGTTTCTGACTATAATTGGTCTGGTTTAAACACTTAAAAATAACTTTAAGAAATAAGAAAACACAAAACAGGTTTTCAAGTAGGGATTTAAGTTTTCTTTTTTCCAGCTATGTGTTTATTTCAGCTTTGGTGTCTCATTGTGAACTATCAAAGTGTGCTGTACGTAAGGTAGTATATATGTACTTTAGCTGCTCTGAACAGCAGTCCAGGCAGAGGACAGATGTCTGAAGGAGAAGAAACAAAAGGACTAAATCTGAAGAAACAGCGGGGGAAGAGAAAAAGGAGATGAGAGGAGGGACTAAAAAAAAAAGGAGGCTTTCAGCCTTTGGATAGGTTATTTGCTCTTTTCAAACAAAGTGGGCTGTGTGTGCTTTAAACTTTCCCAATGTTTCCAGGCAGCCCAGCAAAGCCGGCTCCATCAAAGGGAAGGCTCCCACCACCTGTTGCTTAGGTGTTTCTGGCACGCCACCTCTGCGGCTGGCATGCTGCTGCTGCTCCTCACGGTTGGTAAATTCAATCAGTTATACACACGGGGCATCGCAGAAAAGCTGTTCTGTCTATTTTTCTAGTCAAACACATGGGTTCTTCTTTCTGCCTCCCTTTGTCTCAGGTAGGTGAGTGGCCAATAACAAGGAATTGCTGCCAAATGATTCATGTCATAGTCATTTAGAAAGACAGAGGTAGCTTTGGCATAAATCAAAATCTTTGGATGACTAAACCAAGCCTAACACTATAACCCCCTAATACCATCAGGTCTTACGATACCAGCTGCACAGGGTGAAGGCAACAGAACGTGCTCCTGAGCAATTTGAAAGTGTAAATTTAAGAGCTAAACTTAGGCTTGTGGTTCAAATAAATGTGGATTACTGTTACACATATAGTAACTATAGTTCACCAAAAGTTAGCAATAAGGGAATTCTTAAGAGAAGAGTAAAAATAAAAGCCAACCTAGACTTTACAAGAAGGTTTTGATCAAAATAGATGCAATAACACAACACATGAAGCAGATTCTGTAGGAAATATTAGACTCTAATCTTATAAAATATTCCAACCATGCCTATCAAGAAACATTAATAACAGTGTTATTGACAGAGTATTCATTTAAAGTCTTTCTGTTGGATACAATTAACGTTTAGATGAGAGACAGTTATAGGTACTCAGATGATATATACAAAAGAAACAATGACTCATCTCTCCAACAGTAACGGTACCAAACCTCACAGTGGGGAAATTGTATTTCTTCTGGCTTCAAAAAAAAATAATCCATGGACTTTACAGAAGAATCAGCTTGTTCCTATCAAAAGGATCGCTGTGTGCTATTTCCTTATTCAAAGATGAAATTTCTGTCTAGTTTGCCAAGTGCTGGGATGAATGCATTGAGGGCAAGAGCAGGGAGTGCAGCAGGAAAGGGCTGAGATGGACAGTTCAGCCCTGGGGTCAGGAAGAGACTGTTGTGCTCTTCTAACAAGTCTTTCTTCTAGCCATCTTGAAGGTCTTTATGTAGTTGGATTAATCTGTATATCACCCATGTAAATGTCAGCAGATGATGGAACATTTGTGCATCAAGGGTGAGGGCAGTGATGGTGTCTGTATCTCCTACTCCTGTATCTGTACTTTGAAGCTTAAACCAGAACTCCTCTCTTGCTAACACTACATCTCCCTAGAGACCAGACTACTTAGATCTGGATGGAAGATGAATAGGATGCTGGAAGGATGTATTCAACTGATGATTTCTTCAGATTCATGATGTCTCCAACCAGATAACAGATAAACCTTGGTCTTGGATTCATCTCGCCTGCTTTTAGTTCTTTAAAAGTTAGTCTAGGCTTGCTCTGGGTTTGACAGAGAGAAGTGAATTTGGCCAGAAAGCCATTCATCCCAGCCAGCTTCAGATCCCTTATTTTCAGAAGGCTGAAGTGCTATCTGAACACAATATAACAAAAGCGTCAATGGCAGTTGCTCGTCTAAGTCTCTTTGAATGTGACAGTGGTGAGCTGGCAGTGAGCTGGCTCAGGAGCCTTTGTATTAGCCAGCTGCTCCTTTCTTCTCTGCATCTGTACCTGCCTGGAGGTCTCTTCACCTG
Source organism: Limnodromus scolopaceus (assembly GCA_028565335.1). NCBI lineage: Eukaryota > Metazoa > Chordata > Aves > Charadriiformes > Scolopacidae > Limnodromus > Limnodromus scolopaceus. The sequence continues at coordinate 14,659,432 of JAOXNO010000063.1, read as the reverse complement.
GCTGGGGTTTGTGCAGTTTTAGAAGATGCCTGATCAGATAGAAACTAGCAAAAAAAAAAAAAAAAAACCAAAACCAAAAAAAACCACCTCAAATGACTGAGATTCAGAAAATCTTTAAATACTGTCCACACCAACAGTCACTGTTTTGGTAACTAAGAACGTCATGATTTGGTTTAGATGAAGTGGTATAACAATTAATTGAAAAACTGCCTTATATGCCAAACAAAAATTTTAGATGAAATGATGCCACAATAAGAAGACTTGTAAGTCTTAAAATGGAGTTATTTCCAACCATGCTGCTTTAAATCTGATCTATAATAGCCTGATAGTTTATTTATATTAATTCTGTACTATATATTTTACATTTTGTAGAAATGCCTAGAGCATGCATGTTAAGCTGTTAAGAAAATTAATCTGCTTGAGCAGTGATAACATTTGTAGAATGAAATCCTCACAATTAGAAAGACATTTGAAGAAACCATGTTAAAAGGTGCTGAAATGTTCTTGAAGAAATGCCACATGTTGCTGCGGGCAGTAATGAAACATTTCCATATAAAGTACTACATAAACACATATAAAATGTAGACATATGTTAGCAGATTATGGAGTGTGAGAGTGATACAGTAGTGATGATTATTTGCAAGTGTTAATGTTACCAAAGCTTAAGGTTATCTCCTGGTCTTGGACCCTGTATGTAAATAATTATATGTGAAAATATGTGTCTCTGAAGCTATCAAACTTAATATACATTCAGCACTTCCGAAGTACTGTAGGGTTTATTGATCTGCAGTATACGATAGTAAATTTCAGTAGATTTATGCTCAGATATCAGAGAACATATGGCTTAAGACATGCAAGTTTGAAATAAAGTTATTCATATTACATACTCTTCCGTATGGTTAAGTATTTGCAACTCAGAGAGCAATCAATATGCAAAAGGTGAAGTCAAATATACATTACCTACATGGAGGTAATTTTCTATGCATAGCACATAGCAGTTCTATCAGCAAACCCAGAGGAATTTTGTCTCTGCATTCATCAATCAAATGTTTCCTGTGAATATGTCCATCTACTATGTAAATAGATCTATTTATCTAAATATCTGTTTGTCTAAGTGAGAATAACCTACATATTTCTATAGCCTACTGGACCCAAAATAGTATCTCCAAAAAAATGTATGTATAGCAATATGAGAAACAGCAGTAATGACTTCAGCTTTGGGAATACGCTCTTAGTGGGCCTTCAAATGGGGGTTTATTCCGAACCTCATATTGCTCATGCTCCAGGATCTAAAAGCACAACTACGAAATCAAGTAATTTGGTTGAATATTTCTACTAAGATTCTTAGTGTTGTTTTCCTAATGAGCATTTTTTCACATCCCCTTTTTTTTTTCTTCTCCAAATGTTTGCTTGAATTAGAAAACAACCTCTGTAATCAAAGGTGGCAAATCACTTGAGACTCATTTCTGAATTCTCATTTCTGAGAATTCCCTCTTTGCATATCTTTAAAGATGTTGCTCCAAGAAAAACAGGAATTTGTAACTTTAAAACCTTCATCAGCCATGTAACTTTGAAGTAAATAGATCTTGAAAGAAGTCAATACTTACCAGGCCAGACCTTCTACTTGGTGTGCACTGAAGCTATAGAAATTCAAACAAAACAGACTTGATGATCTTACTCTATTTAATAGAGAGTGTTTGCATCACAGAATTACATTACCATTTTCCAATCTATAAAGGCCAAAAATAGAAAAATCAGAGAAGCTGACAATTGTCATCATATTGCAGAAAGCCTTATATCCTTTCTGACTGCTTTTATCCATATATATATATATTTTACTAAGGACTGTGGTTGCACAGTACATTCCTGAGAAACATGCTGTGTGTTCTATTGATATTGGTTGAAAAAGCCTCCAGTCGTCTCCTTTGGTTCTAGATCAGGCACCCTGCTCTTCCAGCAATAGGAAAAATAAGTAGGCTGATGCAGGGTAGATTAATTATAAATTATAAAAGGCATGATTGTATTAGTTTGCATTTCATGGCTTGGTGCTATTTAGTTATCAATCCAGTGAGCCAGCAATGATTTTTTTTACCACTAATATACTGTACTTATATATTGTTTTGAATGTGTATAGAGCTTAAAAGCAAAGGGATATTTCTGCTGCAGTGCTATCAAAAACCACGTCCCACAAGCTGTCTGCAGAGTCCAGCCTACGTCCACGATTTGGGAGAAAGGAATCAATGTTGGCAGCATTGTTTGATCTAAATTTCAAAGGGAAAATTGAAACCATACTTGGGGCACAAACAGGTTCTCTAAACAGAATAGCCCACGCCCTCTCATTCTTCTTCAAACCTAACTCCTGCATGAGATGATAAGCCCCGCTAGTGCATTTGATGACTCAGTGAGCAAGTTATCTCCTGTTGATGCTGCAGGAACTGCTGGGACCAGCAGGTCTCCAGCACCCACTGCCCTCTGGCCCTCCAAAGCAGCAAGGTCAATGCCAGATCCCCACTTGCCAGAGACAAAGGGGGAAAGGGTATATCTTTTCATTTCTTTTTCATTTTTCAAATGATTTCGTTTCATTTCATTAATGATTTGTCCATTAATGATGATAGCAGGTTGATAGTATGTTATGCATTAAAATTTTACTAAATATAGTAAAAGAAGCTCTTTTACTAAGTTACTGCACACGGTGCATCAACAAAAGCTGAAAAGGGATGCATTAAGCTTTGCAAAGAAAGGATCAGGCAAGTGTATTTTCGAGGTATGCCTATTTTCAGAAACCCATCTATCTCCTTACCAGAAAGGAGTTAACTTTCACAATAAGTCTCTCCTTTCTTCATTAGCTCTTGATTAGAATTAGGCTGATCAGGTCAGGTAGGATAAAAACTGATCAGAAGCTTCTGCCAAAGATCAGAAGAAGCCATTTTTCCTTTTGAAAATTACATTTCCTTTCTTTTCTTTCTTTCTCTCTTTTTTTTTTTTTAAATTTCTGTTCCTCCTGTCTACGGGAACAGATGTGTATGAATTCCCCAAAGAATATTTGTTCTTATGGCATTCTGGTTCAGTTTCTTTGTCCATACCAACCCAAAAAGATAGTAAACAGATATTATTTATAGGAAGATTTTATGATCTGTTTATTTCAGATCCTTTTTGTATTTTAGAAAATGTGAAGAAGCCTATCTAAGTGATAAAACTGCAGCTAGAGTGCCATTTTAAATCTGGGAATTTGGTAAAGATTGTATTGCTAGGAAGAAAAAAGGTCAGATTGAAAAATATTAAAAATCATCCTTGTAACAGCCTAATAGGATAGATAATAGTGGTAGTTATCATAAAAGCTCTGTTTTAATGCATGTTCTTAATAACAAATATGAACCATATATTATCAGCATGTCTCCTTGTCATGCTCACATGGTGATCTGGGCCCTATAGTGGTTTAAAATACTGATTTTGAGCTTATGGATTTGGATTCTTGTGCGTGAATGATGGCAGACTGGATCCCTGCTCCGTGGTTTACAGTATGAATGTTTGCACTTCAAAGGTAGTAGCTATAGATACCACTTTGGGGCTGGATTATGAGTACCCTGTCAGATGCTTTAAAAGTCTGTGGGATATATTTTTGATAGGATATGTGTGCATTTAAAGGGTTTGCTCCATTTTTGGTGGGAAGTGACCTACAAGGAGTAAGAAAGGGCTTGGAGCTTCCTCAGTGAACACTACTTGCTCTTTGGCAGAACATATCCTTGTACTGAAGCAGTTTATTAATAGTACCTCATCACAATTAGCAATATTGAAATAGCTGAAATTGTGAAAGTTTTGTCATCTCAAACAGCATGCGTGAGAAAATGTGTTTGTTTTGTAACAGTTACGGAAAAGTCTGCAATGAATATCAATGTTGAAGGAGTATGGAATGCTCCTCATGATGCCAAAAGGGGTATGAGGATGCTCCTTGTCATGCTGAAAGGGTTTGAGGATCCATTCAAATCCATCCCAGCCGGCAGCTCCTGTCCCTCCCATCTCCGTCATTATTTATTCTCTTGAATTCCTGGATCTTCTCCTTCAGATCCTGCCTTTGGTTCAGATCTGTCACTTGTGCTGCAGCAAGAGCAAACCTGCTTTTACCACACCTTGTTCAAATTATTATCTGTTACTGTCTCCCTGGCTCCTGTATCCTTCTTCTTTCCAGCCCACTTTTGTTCTTAGCTCTGAATTTCCATGTTCATATTTCCCTCCTCTTGTCCATTTTCCTCATTATTTATTTATTTATTTTGCTGGTTTAGTGCAATTTCTTGTACTTTACTCCTTGACCAGTTCTGCTGATTATGAATTATGGTAGCAAAACATGACCTGTGCCTGAGAGACTCATTAGTTGAGTAAGTGCCATGTTTAATTTATATATATTTTTACAAATAGTTCATGAACACTTTCATCCTCAGCACCAGTAGTATGTGGACACACATACTGTCGGAGGCAACAGATGATCACTGGGAAGGAAGAGATGCTGTGAGCAGGGGCATGGGTGCTCAGAGGCTGCCCTGCATGTCCTGTGCCACCACATGGCACCTCTGAAGGAGTTTTCTGGAGGCCTGTCCAGCTCAGGCATGGCTTTGCAGGAGCTCCCATGTGTTTCCAGGCTGCGCAACATGACTGCACAGCGCAACATGCTCCGCAGAGCTGGTGAGAGTGTCTGTGAGGGCCACCTGCATCAGCAAGGCAGCCAGGCCAGGAAAATGTAGCCATATGTGAAAGTGCAGGATAGTTAAACCCCACCTCCCCTTCATATTAATTCATTTAAAAAAAAAAAGAAAAGTGTAATTGCATTTAAAAATTAGATTGATTTTTTCTTGTTTTCATAAGACCTGATGACATCCAAGGCTGCAATCAGATAGTTTTTAAGAAGTTTTCCTCATTAGATATTACAGGCTGTTATGAGAACTGCAACAAGTGTACTTAAATATCCTCTTACATTCACCAAGTATTAGCACATCCTGTAGAAAAACAAAATGTACTGGCAGGCCAAGTCGCAAGTTAAAGAAAAAAATCTCAGTGAAGGTTAACTAAAATCAGCCTTTAGATGTGAGTCTGAGCCTCTAAGATCTGATTCTAAAAGCCTCAAACATTGGCCTCATAGCGTCCTTTAAGCAGTCAATTTTAAGAACTATCAATATCTGTACAACAAAAGAATTTTTAAAAACCTGAATGAGATTTTTGAAGATCTTACTTTGAAAAAAGTCAGTTTTGGAAGATTCAACGAGACTTTAACCCTTCAGAGTAGGCAGTGGGCTGCATTTGTAAGAGCGACTCTTAAGTACAAAGAGCAGAGTAAAGTCAGAGAAACTCTTTACATCCTCTTTTAAACAAGAAAAGTATCTTTGTCATTGTTCTTTTTGGTGACTCACAAAATCTGAATATTCAAGTTAAAAAGGATACATGTGCTAGCTACAATTTAGACCTCAGTGAGTAATAGATGGCGTGGTTTCCAAAAGAGATTTGTATGTCCTCATTGGTATTTTATTGTAAAATCTTATTATCAGATTAAAGTAGCAAAAGGATAAAACTTAAAGGAGCTCAGTATTATGAGATCTCATCTGGATGACTTAATAATGAACTTGGGTAGTTCTGGAGGGATTTTCCTGATTGGTGTTGGAAGGATTGCTGGCTCACAGTCCTGTTATTAGGATTCTGGTAAGATACACGTGCCATCCTTGCCACCAAAAGCAGTACCAAGATGACCACTTTGTAGTTTAAGAGTTTATGCTTTTCAAGTTATGTAGTTCCTATGGTTTGTGAGATTGCTTACAGATTGTGTCATTTGTGAATGATTTAGCTTTGTCTACAACAAACTTGCTTCCAAAAAAATAGAAAAAAGTATATAAGTACTTTAAATGAGAGAAAAATAATGTCTCCTTTAAATGCTGGTGGGATGGTAGGACAGGGTTGGAAAAGTTGCACGCTCACATTAAACTCAAAGGCTTCAAGGATACTCCCAGAGTCTTGTACCTTTTCTATTTTTGCTCCTACAGCTGTGTGAACCATCTAGTGATACTGGTAATGATGGTATCAATCGCCTAAGAATCATGAATGCTCTGTAGTGCAAACATCAAACTCTCTTATAAGTCACCTGATAGCTTAGAAAAATTAGTTTAGCAGCAGAATTTCCAGGAAGCCCAAAGAAGTTACAGACCTGATATCAGCTACCCCAGAAATTGCTGAGCTCTTGGAGGAGGAGGACTCAGGGAAGGTCAGTCTTGCAGTACAAGAACATGACCAACAAGCAGGAGGAACCGACTTGGTCTGCTGCATCAGAGCGGCTTTCAGACCTTGCTCACTTTGCACAGCTCTGGTGACACAAAATTATAGCAAAAAAATGGAACTTTTCTGTTTGTTGTTGTGTTTCTTGATTTTAATATAATAAAAGTGGACGTAGCTCACCATATTTAAAAAGTGTTGAGCCACCAGAATATGCTGTGGTTGCCCATAGGCTAGAAAATAAGACTACTGGGGTTGCTCTCAGCTTTCACGTTCAGCTTTCAACATTCACAGAACAGTATTTTCTGGTTTCTCAAAGGACAGGTTACATTTTCAGTCTTATAGCAGTGACATGAATTCCTGTTGCTTGATTTTTGAAGCATTTCTAGCTCTATAAGTAATATGTGGAAAACAAATTTTTGACAAGATTTGCAGTTGTGCTGTTTCTGCTACCAAGGAATAATGGTATGGTGCTGTGAGCTGTCTGACCTGAGTCTATCTTCTCTGAGTCTGGACACCATTTCATAAGTTTGCAAATATGAGTAGAGACGCTGTATTTGTGCTATTGTTGATTCCCTGCTTGATGTTGGCTAGGTTTAACTGAACAGTATCAAACTAAGCTATTAAGAGCAAAATCTGATGCATGCATAAAAAACTTAGCTGCTTCCCCATCTGCTGCTGAGATGTCTTGCCCCTTTATTTTTGTGGTTTGGGATTTTTTTTTTTTGTCTTAACAATGCCACTGCATCTTAGGATGGCTTCACACTATCTTGAGCAATGCTTCTCTTGACCTATAGACTAACACAAAATAGAAATTTAAGAACCTAATAAAAAAGCCAAAAAAGTGAATTTGGGTAGTTTCATTGACTTCACATGGCTTTGGAACAGGTCTGATATATTCCTGCAGCAGAATTCTGTAAGATGTCTTGTCAGACTTTTGGAAAGGTCATTATACTCCATCAAATAATCTTCAGCAGAACCTCTGTGACAGGGACATAGGTATGCTAAAATGAACTGAAATCACCAGTTTCATAAAGAACAGCCTTCAGAAAATAATAGTTTTTTATTCCTTTTGCAACAGGCCTTGAATGGAACTAGCAGCCCTGGTCTAGGGTTTTGTCTGGTGCAATTTCATTGACTTCAGTAAAAGGACAAGCTGGTGTGAGACCTCTACGTACTTCAGTCTCTGTGTCAGCTCCTTCTCCAAGTCCTCAGCTCTGAGACAGCAAGCAATATGATTCTAAGCCCACTTATGCCATTTTATAAACATTATTTATCTTTTTTCTCTTCCCACTATATTAATTATACAGTGTTAGATCTCTTGAAACATAGATACCCCAACTGCCAAAATTAGAGCATGGGAGTGAGAATGCTGTAAGAGTGGTTTTTGGAAAAGAAATAATAGATTTTCATGAATGCTTATTGACCTTCTAGAAACTCTGTTCTGGTACTTCTCAGCATGCTTTGATGTGCAGCAAACACTTTGCTATTTGATCACCTCCTGGTTGGGTTTCCATCCTCAGCACTCGGTGGAGCAGGAGACCTGATACACAGAGCTGTGTACTTCAGTACATCACTTTAAACCAAGCCTTTGCCATCTGTTTCAACCTCTAATTACAAATGCAAAATAACACAATTCACAATTGCATCATAAAAAAGTAAAATATAAGTGATTTAAATGCATGTGTGTGTTTCTTATGCAAGGCAACATTCATCTGTTATGTTTTACTATCTTTTAGAAACAACTCCGGGGTGAAATCCCTTGTTGTGGAGGGAAGAAAAATTATTTCATTGTAAGAAGGCATTTTTTAAGGTATGTTTCCACGTTATTACTGCACTTTATGTATTTCTGTCTTTACGAATTCTTCTCTTCTGCCAAAATAGCAGTATTTATGTCATTGTGGGATGGATGGTTTGTCCAGAGCAGTCTGCTGTCCTTGAATCCATGGGCTGGGAACTCCTCCAGCTGACCATGCTCTCTCCTGGCTTCTCACAACATCAGCCACGTGTTCCTGCTATTCGCTGCTCCCCTTATAGATCTGTATTTATTTGTATCATTATGTTTATATAGGCTTTTTTAACCTGTAGATGGAAATATCTATTAGTTCCTGCCAGTTCATCTCCTTCCCAGGGCAAAGGAATTAGTTATTTTAGAGGTAGCTACCCCATCATGGAGCTGATCTCAGGTTTGCCATCCTGGGAGATGATGCTGCAAAGCTGAGGTGCACTCAGCTAAAACTCTGCTTTCTAGGAAATTACATTAATTGTGGGTTCTGTTTTTTTAAGGTATTTGTAAAATTCCATTATCACTGTAACATGTCTGCTTGACTTCTAATTTCCATCAGAATTCACTGTTTCCATTTGCCAGCCACATCCCTTGGTCTTGAATAAGCATGTTGTGATTTTTCAAAACCTTTTTTGGCACTATGATGCCCCATACCAAAGCTTGCATGCTCTCTAGACCTCCTGTTTTTCTCCATCCATGCCTCTGCCTTGAATAGAGATGACACCTCCATCTTGGGCGAATAGCAAACTGAAAAATAAGTTTCCTGGGGAGAAACAAGGGACTCAGAGGAAACAGCTATTGGGGAGCATCAGAGGGGCTTTCTGAGCTCAGGTATGGTGGTGAGCAATGAGTTTCTTAAATGTAGCACATACTGTGAACTTCTGAACCCTGCAATCTTTGGAGCCTTTCTGGATAGTAAAATCCAAGCCATGCGATATATTAAGCCTTTCCGTGTGGTCTGTATAGCATACATACTTGCAGCCTATGCACAGCCCTCTGTCCTGGGCTTTGTCCTCCCCTTTCCCTCATCTCCTCATCAGCATACTTAAAATAAGGGTCCAATATATTAAGGGATTGAACTTCATGGATTTAAAATGAAAGCTGAAGAATTTGTTTTCACTCTAATGTGAAAGGAACAATTAGCAAGGGCACACACCCCTTCCCATCAATAGGAGACTTTTCAATTACTTTGAAAGGCTTTGGATCAGGATCTAAAAGAGCAAAGACTTACTCCTAACAAAGATGCTTGAATAGGGATGGAAAGCTGTTAGGCAGACTCTTCTGGCACGCTAGATGCTAAAACAAAATGATCAGCACACTTAGTGCATTCACTTAAACTATGCTATGGGTAAAGTGATGATTTTATAACTAAGGAATCCTGGAGGATAACTAATGGTTGTTATAATTCTTGCTGCTTTTTTCTAATCCATGTTAAAAGGTTACAAATGCGACTTGTTTATTCAGTCTCATGACAAACACCTGGGAGAGTCCTTGTTTCAGCTGCAATCAGCTGTGGGAATGGGGAAAGGAAAATACCTGCTGATGGGGAGGAAGAGGAGAGGGACTCAGGGAGTTATGCTGAACACGGCTGGGGTGAGTGTGGGGCCGCTGGGATATACTGGCCCTAACCTTGGGTTTGGGAAGGGTGGTAAGGCTGTGGATGCTTGATGTTACCTGATGATATGCTAACAGGGATATTCCTGCCATTGACGTCCTTCATCTTGGAATTTTGTTTGGCAACTCAGCACGATTAAAAATCCTTATTATAGTGTCAGATTATAAAAATACTTTTTATGGTATTGGGTTGCAACCGTGGCTTGAATTCTAGTGAGGTTATAAGATACCAAGAAGGGGAAAAGGAATTACTTCTTGGGAATGTTTTACAGTTTCTCATCTTGCCTGCTCTAACAATTGTCAGCATTTGGCATCCTGGCTAGTCAAAACTATTTTGGAGTTGCCTCTTTCAGTTTTCCTTTTCTTCTAGTTAACTGGAGTTTTATTTTTCTTAGTGAGCAATTCTGTACTGTTACAGCTCTGTGGATTTCTTAAAAAGCTTTGTAACTGAACTTTATTTTTTTCCTATATGTAATTTGGTTTTGAAGTTGTCAGTGAACATTTCTGTTAAGAAAAAAAAAAATCCACTCGTATTATGAATTAATTTTATTTGAAGAAAATACAGTTCAGATGCACCAAGGTTAAGTTATTTGGCAATAAGAGGTTTTGGGTCCGTTCCCTCTGGAACGACATAGTCCTGATGAAGCAATTGTTAAAATGAATTGATTTTAAGATAACATGACCTGTGCTTAAAAGAAATTAGCCTCAGATAGTCTAGTAAGTTGCTTTTTCCCAGGCTTGCTTATTGTTTTATTTAAAAGCTCTTTCAGAATAGACCCATTAACTGGTCATATTCACTAATTGTGAGCTTGTCTTTTCTTTGGCTTATAAAGGCTTTGGATTGAGGTCAGAAAGAAAAGGGATGTAATAGGCGATTTTAAATTGCCATTTTTTCTCATTTTAATATCAGTTTTGTTTAGCTTGTTTGCATTATGTAGACAAAGCTGTGATACCAGAGTCTAAAACCCTGATGGTGTCCGCATACCGCTTGGGGCTGCTGAGATACAAGTATCCAGCCCAGAAGCTTCACTGGGGGGCTGAGGGTGAGACCTTGAAGTTTGTTCTTTGTCATTTCATTCCTTTTCTGTTATTCTGGTTTGTCTGAGATGGTGTGATTTCCTGTTTGCTGGTCATGCTGCCTTATTTGGTGCCATAGGCAAATGTCATCAGTGTTTTCTTAATTTTCACGCTATGTTAATGCAAATACCAAACAAGAGTTGGTTTTAGTGAGTTCTCTTACAGATGGGTATTTTTTTTAATCCTTTTTTTTTTTTTCCTTTTTTTGGACCTAAACAGAACTTTAAAAACAATAATTATTTTTCTAAAGAAACATGCCTGGAACCTGTCAGGAGCTTTGTTGCTATTGCTTTTTCAGGGCTATAGATTTTCTTGGGAAAAAACCCAACAAAATAATTGACAGTGTCTTTCCACTACAAACATTAGTCTTGAATCTCCTAAAGTGTTGTGTGTTATAAATTAAGCTGTAATTTGAACCCTGCTTGGTTCTGTATCTCTGCACACGTTCATAGTAGCGTAGTTGGGCATTTCAAATGTCATTTTAATACATAATGAAGATTAAAGAGTGGTACTTTACCAGGCAAGTTTCTATCCAAATATGCTGCACAATTTTGGCTTGGGTAAACCAGCTGGACAGGGGGCATAATGTCTTGATATGGAAATAACAGATGATTGTACCATAAAGTGAGGCAGATTTTAAACCAAGCTTTAGTGTAGTTTCATGGTTTTTCTGAAGCCAGGCGGGCAAAACCATAGGCAGGTGAGTAGAAGAAATTACCTTTACAAAAGTTTATAAAATATTTTTTACTATCTAGGTGGTCTGGTCTTAATTAGTATTGCTAAGACTCTTTAGTCATATCACTTCTAAATGATCACATATGCTCTCTAATGCAGAAGTAGACTTGTGGCTTGCCCTCACCCTGGGGAGAAGCCATTTTTATGGTGAACTTTTAACGTTTCCTGTATATATGAAGGAGATTTAATGGTTGGGGTATTTTCTTGGAATTTACAATAAGTGTATTGAGATGGGCTCCCTGATATGACTTTGTGGGACAGATATATATTCATCTAAAAGAAAGAGCGTTGCAGTGAAAGCTTTAAGATGATACACGAGATCATATCAGTACTTAATCACTAAATAAGGGACTACATATGCTGTCTCTACTCCCAGCAATTCACAGCTGTGTTGTGTGTCAGATTCAGTGGTTTTGTCATTCTGGGTACATTTGCAGCCATGATGTGGTCCCTCAACGTATGGGGATGGGCTCTGCTTTGAGCCACAGCCTGCTCCTCTGGCTGATGAGAGCAACACAGTAATAGTTACTCAAGACAGATTGCTCACTTTATGAAAGGTTAAACAGTTAACTTTGCAGTTGCCAATCTGATAAAACAAATTTTATATTAGCTTCAGACTCCAGACACTTTATTTTTTTATTTTTGAGAAGTGTAGTGAAATATTTTTTTTCAGAAATCCATATAGTTTTGGACCAATCATTATGTTAAATATTTTCTAGCATTACTTTTTTTTTTTTTTCCTTTTCTAAAAGCACCATTTATGTTAGTTGGAGAATATTGCTGTCTACCACAATGTGAAAATAGGTTTCATTCAATTAATGAACTGGAAACAGGAAGACATTACATAGTAAATGAGGTTTACATATGATAATGTTGGATTTGTCATGTAAAAGATTGCTTCCTTTCAGCTCCCTGAAAGGACTAAATTTTGCCTTTGTACAGATGGTACAATGCTAATAAAAAGAGAAGGGTCTATGGAAAGTATAACAATAAACTAAATCTATAATTCTAATGAGCATAAAAAAGATGATATTTTAATACACACGTAGGTCAGAGTTAGGTAGTAGCATCAAAAGCTAAAGGCTCAATCGCAGCTTTGCAACAGACTCCATACGTAGAGCAGCATCTCTCTCCTATGCCTTGGACGATGTACATCCCCATGCATGTCAGCTAGGATGGATGTGGAGGAGGAACTGAGGCTTCACTTACTCCTTGCCATTTTGCCCCCATTTCAGTGAGAATAAATCCAGTGACCAGAAGCCAGTCAGACTCTACCCACTGCTACGTGAAAGCTGCTTTCCTTTGCTGGTTGTACCAGGTTGTGAAAGATTGCTGCCTGGTCCAAGGCAAGAAGAGGTGGAACAGTGTGGGTTTTATTATTATGACTCTCTTCAGTAATATATTAGTCGTATCCTTTTTAGTCAAACCAATGAAACTAAGGTGCCAAACAATAGGTGTTCTCTAGTGTCACAACCTGTTATGATACAACTGTAAGACTTGTATATTATATTTTTTTTTTTTCCTAGAAGTTGATGTAATTAAAAATTATGTTACAGAATCTTGGTACTTTTTAATATGGAAGCAGAAGAAATACTGAAAATGTGATTTGAGGTTGAAAAACTGAGACAGTAAAAGGGAGATAAAATCTGAAAGGAAAATCTTAAAAGATCTCATGAGTTTCAGATAAGTCTCATTCTATATGCTCCAGCCCACCCTTTCTTAATGTATGTTGACAATATTTCTAGGGTTTTTTTTTTAATGTGTGTTTTAACCAGCATGGTAGCTAGATGAGTTTAGTTTAATGTTCATCTCTTGCTCCACAGGGACTATGGTCTTTTTTGGTCATTATCATTAGTAATTCTCCTTCAGTAGTTCCCATCTCTGAAGCTACTGCTGCTCCCACTGACCTGGAGCAAGCAAAGCTACAGTAGTTCCCAGCACTGGGGCTGTCCTGATCCTGCCCTCCTTTCTGTAGAGGGAAGGAAGTTTGTGCAAGTTATCTCCTGTATGTTTTTGTCTCATGGAAGTTGTCTTCAAACTCAAAACAAATGTGCTAAACTTCTTTGCCAAAAAAAACAAAGTCTCTTTCTGACTTTTCTTCTGAAGGACATTGAAGGCAGTTAATCAGCGTTCTTGGAACAGTGGCCTTTCACCAACTGGAAGACTGTTAATTATATGTTTCCCTAATTTTAACTTTATTAAACTAAAGAGCATTGTCTTATACCCATGAGTCATACTTCTTCTGCCCTGACTATTCGTGCTGTTCTCAGTTGGACTTTGTTTCATTCTTTCCAGTTTCTTTGCACCTTTTTTAAAAATATGGACTCAGGATGGGACACAGTGTGCTAGTTGAGGGTAGGATAATTAGCACAGTGGTCTCATGTAAAACGCTCATGTTAACAAATCCCTGAAATTCCCTTTTCTGGAGCAGTTTCGTTCCTTTGTTTGATACTGAGCTCATAGGCCCCTGTAACTTTGAAACTCTTCTCTGTGTTATAGCTCCTGTGCTGGAAATGTCCCATTTGCATTTGGTTTCTCCTCTGTAAGTGTAATGCTTTGCATTCAGCTTTATTGAATTTCATCTTAATTTCAGACCATCACTCCAAACTGTTAATATCTTCTTGGATTTTGATCCAGACCTCCCAAGGGTTCCCACCATCCCAGCTCCTCAACATTGCAAATTTTATAAATGTAATCTCTTTTCCCTTTAACTGAGTCATTATGAAAATATTGAACACAGCTGGGGCAAGGACAGATCCCTGAGGAATCTCACCTGAAATTTCCTCCTGGTTTGACAGTGAACCGTTGATAACTACTCTTTGAGAGCAGTTTTTCAGCCAATTGTTCCCTCCACCTTATGGTAATTTTATCTAGTCCTAGACCGTATTTTCTTAGTTTTATTACAAGAACGTCATGTGAAACAGTATCAAAAAGCTTACTAATAACAAGATGTATTACATTGACTGTGTCTCCCTTATCCACAAGGCCAGTTATCCTGTCAAAGAGGGAAATTAAATTGGAGAGCTCTATGCATGAGACTTTTTTTTTTTTAATCGAGCCATTTGAGTTATGACCCTTGCAATACTAAATAGATTTTTTTTTTAAATAATAAACATGCTGGTTTTTTCTGCGCTACCGCTGTACAACAGTTTGCTTGTTTGTTATTGGTGGTGTTTTGGTGTTTTGTTTTTTTTTCTTTTTAAAATTATCTGGTGATGTGAGATTAAGAATAATGGTTTGAAAGCCAAAAGCCATTATCTGACTGTTACCAAAGACAAAAATTAGGATGGGAGCAACAAGCCTTCCTCCATAATAGTGTTTTCTCCATTTCAAACTGATCAGTAGGAAGTGGATTTAGAAGTGCTTTAAATTATTTCACATCATTTACTGGTAATCTAACCAGCATGTACTGCATGTACCCTAAGTGCTGATTTTTTTAAAAGCATAAGAGGAAGAGCAAAAGAACTTTTTATTCTAAGTCATTCTGTAATTTACACATTTTTGTATCAACCCACTTACTAGTGCCATACATAAGTGTTTCCTCTGAACAGATTTAATTTTTAATTTTCCTGAATCAGTGTTAACCAGGAAAAAGGTAATTGTTGTCAAGAGTATTCAAACTGTCAGAATATCATTCAATCTAAAAGCTGTTAGAATCTGTGCAAAAGTAATTACTGAAACTCTATTCAACTGTAATAATAACCTGCCACTGATGACAGCAATTACTGGGGAAAGTGTAATAGAAATCAAAGGCGCATTTTTCTCTGACAAGTACATTTCTAACTAAGGTTTACATTGGTTGAATAGTGTTGACAATGATGATGTGCTGTATCACTCTTAATCACGGTTGGCATGATGTTACAGTTCGAACTGCTCACTATTAGAGGAGGACTAATTGCGTGTTTCATTTGACACTGTCCATGCTTTCTGTACATAGGAATATATATTATAGATGAGCAGAGTTTAAGTGTTGTGCCTCATTGCCTGACTCGCATCCTTTTTAAGTGTAGGTTATAAGTACTTTCGCGTTTAACATAAAGGCTCCAATTAGAACCAGGATGAACATGTTAGGTCAAATTCTACTGTGTACAAAACACAGAGGGATGGGAAGGAGCATGGTGGCAAAAGTCAACCCACCTTCTGCTTCTTGGCTAATGAAGGTCATGCAGAGTCCTGCTCCCGGATTTACCTCTCTAGAAGGTATAGGTATCCAATCAAACAGGCTTGAGAAGATGGTTCTTTGGTGCTTCAAGTTAGTAATAAGTCACTGAAGCAACTAGTCTGCCATTATTATTGTTGTTGTTGTTATTATTGTTGGGTTTAAGTGTCAGTGCTTTCCTTCAACTCAAAAATCAAGACCTATTTTTGGCACACACACAGTGCCAGTAAGAATAACTGTCCTGGCTTTGGTAGACTTGTGTTAGGAGAAGATTTAGTTAATGTATTATTTGGAGAGGGAGGAAGAAGGGTCATCCTTCTTGGTAGTATTTATTCCCTATTGATGAATTTTGTCCACTTTTTCACCAATACATGAGAAGTTTTCTCCAGAATTTTCCCTTGCTGTGAGAACTCCTTAGAAACAGCTCAATTTCAGAGTAATCCATCCACATATCTCTGTTTCAGCATCCCTCATATGTGCCTCCCAACACAACCACTCTTTTTGTGAACAAACTCAGGAGAACTGTCCTTTGGGAGCAATACTGGGGCAGGTGTCCAGAGTGCCATGTGTATTGGTCCTGGCCAGTAATTCTCAAAATAATTCCCCAAACATGTTAAAGCATCACAGAGGGAGCTAATTTTAGCAGGTTTTTTTGCTGCCTTTTGGTCCATCAGAGTAACTTCAAGGACTGAACACGTGCAGGAGATGATGTGCAGGTCTGGAGAAAAGATAATGAGAGCAGTTTCAGAACACATCAATGATCAGGTTTTCATGCAAGAAATTAGGTCCGTTGATTTTTATAGAGTGGAAGAAATGAAGATAACTGGGTGACATTGTGCAGTTAATCGCATTTCTCTTGTGAGGGCTGTTTTGTCCTTCATATATTTCCACAGACCATAAGCCCACATTCACTACAAAGGCTGAAACTCATTATTATTTCATGGTAGAGCCAACTGTTTCCACAATGAGACTCAGTAGGAAAATGCGGTGTGGAATTCAGGTGGAGAGTAGGGAGGCACAGAAGTAAACAGTCTTTCTGAGGCCACCAAACAGGCTATATCCATTAAAGTTAATCCAAACTGTGTGCAGGACTCTTTTACGTTTCCAGGGGGCTTTCTGAAATAGCTTCTGGGTGGTGCCATATCATTGACCATCCCTGCGATCCTGTTTCCCTAAGATATTTCTGAGCTTTTACAAACCACTTACACTTGAATGTGTTAGTGCAAGTAGACTCCTGGACTCATAGAATACCAAATTGCAAGGGACCTTAAGGATCACCTGGTCCAACCTTTCTTGGGAAAAGCATGGTCTAGACAAGATGGCCGAGCCCCCTGTCCATCTGAATCTTAAAAGTGTCCAATGTTGGGGAATTAACCACTTCCCTAGGGAAATTATTTCAATGGCTGATTGTTCTCATTGTGAAAATTTTTCCTTTTGAGTCCACTTGGAATCTCCCCTGGATTAACCTGTACCCATTACCCCTTGTCTTTTCCATGTGACTCCTTGTAAAAAAGGAGTCTCCACCTTCTTTGTAGCCACCCTTTACATACTGGTACATGGGGATAAGGTCTCCCCTAAGCCGCCTTTTCCCAAGGCTGAACAAAACCAATTCTCTCAGCCTTTCCTCATACAGCAGGCTTCCCAGTCCTTGGATCATCTTGGTGGCCCTTCTCTGGACACTCTCCAGCCTGTCCACATCTTTTCTTTTTTTTTATAGCAGGGACCAAAACTTAACACAGTATTCCAGGTGTGGCCTGACAAGCACCGAGTAGAGTGGGATAATGACTTCTTTCTCTCTGCTGCTGATGCCCTTGTTGATGCAACCCAGCATCATGTTGGCTTCCTTTGCCACAGCAGAGTACTGTTCACTCATGTTGAGCTTGTTCTCCATCAGCACCCCCAGGTCCCTTTCCACAGAGCTTCTCCCCAGCCAGGATGATCTTGTGGATTAACTCCACATGTGACTAACTGTTTATCAAATCAGGGCCTTGCTTGGCTCCAGATAGGAGATTGCCAGGAGGAGTTCATTGTATCATTCTACTTATTTCACTAATTGCCTGTTTATGTTTTGTGACAGCCAACACTACCCAATAATTTTTATAAACAGAGGCGCTTTCACAAAATCTACTAAATAAAAGTCACAGCTCTTGTAAACCAAAATGATTTTAAAGGAAACTTGATATTTCCCCTCTGATTTTCCTATTGATGTTTAACAGTTGCATCAGATTGGGTCCCTGGTGTTCTGTTAACATGTGGCTCTCTTTTATTATAACATAACAATAATGCAATTCAGCTGAAAACGTGTTAAAACACTCTTAGATTTTGTGCACACCTTATTAATTATACTAACTGCAAAATGATGGGGTCTTTGACAATCGTTTCTATAAACTCTTTGGGTTTCTAAAATGATGGACTACCTGAATGAAGGTAGTGTTTTCTGGTTTATTGAATGGTTGCAGGCAGGCGTTTGCGTAACTAGGTGATACATATATTTATGTACACCATGCTGATGAGCAGTTGCACTTCATTCCTTAGTTGAAATAAATGATGTGAGAGTGACTAAAAACAAAAACATGCCAGGACCTCCTCCCTGATTGGAGCTTCCTACCTAAGAGAAGAGTTGTACGAATACAGATGCTGTATTTTTTCTTAGAGGGCTGCAAGCACAGCAAGGTGGCACAGGCACTCCACTGTGAACACGGTTTCCATACGGCTCTTTCTGTAGGATGAGAGCACCCGGGGTAGAGCTCTGCCTCCATGACAGTCACTCCATCAGTGGCAGTGCTGGCATGACCATTGGTCATCCTTTTTACCTTTGAAAACGTTTTTCCTTACAGAGTTCATGCAAACTCAGCTGAAGGCATGTGCTTGTGCAGTTTGCACTTCCATGTCCAAGGTGGAGAGATTAAGTAGGTGTCTGTGTGACTTGCTTATGCAAATGTGTGAACTACATATACAATGAATTACACAAAAGGGTTGCAACCTCTCCCACTATACCCATGAAAACTTGTTTGGGAATGCCCTGGTTTGAGGATTTTTGAGGCATTAATACTACTGGTGGTTTTCCCCTTTAGCTGTTTGCCTTTTCAATGCTACATCTGCTGACAGCATGTAAGAAATCCCCATCATCAAGTACTTAGAAATGATTAGTCAGGTATCCCCCAGATTAGGATTTCGGTTTAAAAAGAAAAATCCAGTTACTTGCTTTCTCTTTTTCCATGTCCTTAAAGGTTCATATTTTAAAGCTTTTCTCTGAAAATCTGATGGCCTTTTTTTTTTTTTTTTTAAAAAGCAAGAGAGCTGAGATTAATGGAGATCATATAGATAACATAAATCTGTTGTCTCAAGAGAGCTGAGACTTCAAGAAAAATACTAACCATCACAACTTTCTGATAAAAAATCAAGTCTGACAATCCTGTGTGCTTGCTGGAAAATTGTAAAGTGTAAATTAGAAGGCTCTTTTGAAAACAGCAGATGTAAAAGACCGTATTTTGACCCCAAATCTCTTCCACTCATTCTTCCAGCCTTTGCCTTCTCTCTGACCCTTTGTTCAAGCTCTGCTACTTTTGTTGCATTTCAACATTGCCTTTTCTGTGTGCTTTAGCAGTAAACAAAGGAACCTGTAACTGCCAAAAAAGGGTGGGAACAGAATTGGAGAGAAACTAGAGGAAGGTGGGCAGTAACAGCACAACTGCAATTATTCTTCCAGCCCAGCTGTGGCCACTATGTACCAAAGTTGCTGCATGCAGACACAAGTGCTTGGCCAGGTGGTCTTCTCCAGTCATGCCACCCAGGCACCAGTTCACTGTGTCTTGATCACAGCCATAGCCTGCCTGGAGCTGATACCCCTCCTGGTTTTGTACAGTGGGGAAAAGCAGGAAAACAGAGGAGCTACTTCAGGGATCTACCTCCTTTGATGTGATTAGTGTACATCTGTGGGCTTAAATGTCTCTTCTAATCCCATCACTTAGGACTCTTGACCTTTTTCAATAATTTACATTCATTTCCCAAGGTTTTTGTTGTTTGGTTTTGTGGGGTTTTTTAATTATTTATTTCATCTGATGGTTAATGTGAGATTTCACTCGTATGATGAAGTGTTGCTAGTTGCTGAATTTGTTAACATCTGTTGAAGCTGCATAACTAACTCTTGTTCCAAGTGTGTTAAATGGACACGGATTTACTACCTGTTACTGAAATTTCTTATCTAGGCTGAGGCAAAAAGTTGTTATCAACTGGTGTTTTTCCACTGATATCTAATAATACTATGCTAGTTTACACAAGCTGAAAATCTGCTCAAAATAAGAGGAATGGTGGGGATTTGCTATTGGAAGTTGTCTTTAGAGGCTCCTCTCACTATAGGAGGAGACTGAAGAGGAATAAACCCTCTAAAATACGAAACAGTGAAATGGAGAGAAAGTGCCTATTATATACTTAGGCTTCTGGAGACCTAGGGCAACCTATATCCAATGCGAATGAGATGAGATGTCCTTTGACTGTAGATCAGGCTAATAGCAACAGCCCATTTTCTCTGAGATAGCCTTAGAGCTTTAGTTTCTCTTTCTGCTGGAACACTTCATCACTGTTTCTACTTTTCTACCAAGTTTACACTTAGTCAAAATGAACACCTAATAAGCAGTAGTACCTGACTTAAAGATGTGTCATTACTGCCCTATCCTGGTGTGACCGCCTCAAATGGACAATCACAGAGAAGGTGGCATCCAGGCCAGTGATGAGACTTCAATGTGTGGCAGTAAAGACAACATCTGCCTTGCATATTTCTGCTTGCCTACATAATCATGCATAGCTTTCTATTGTTCCAGGAGTTACTCAAGCATATAATAGAGTTTCAATGAGTTCAAACCTCCTGTTTTAGATGGTGTTTTAGTGCGCTGTTTTTCTGCTTCAGCATGGATTAGATTTTTTTTTTTTTACCAACCCTGTCACATCGAGGGAAGCACATGGAGAGAGTGTGAAGGGAATCATGGATTATAAATGCTGACTACGCAGCTGTATCACAATTTTTAAAATGTAGGAAACAAAAATATTACTTGAAAGATAGGTATAACACCTGTTCAGTTACTCTCTGCTTGGTACCAAGAAACAACCCTCTGGCCTTGAACATGTTTTTTGCCATGCAGATTCTGCATCTGCAGGTGGGGTTTTGACCTGGCGCAAACGAACTTGCACAGCAGAGCCAGGACTTCATCCAGGGAATGGCAGCCCCAGACAGGGTTTGTACCTGGGACTTTTACCTGGTAATTTGGTTTGCAGATTCATAACAATAGTTCAAGGAGTCTATTCAGTTTTGCTGGGATCACATAATGAGTCGTGGACAGTGATGCTGTATCTCAAGGATCCTGTCCTCTGAACCCTGTGCCATGCCCCCTGGATCTTGTGCAATTTCTGTCATAATAATTTAATGTGGAAAAATTATTGAAAATAATATATTTAGTGCTTCTGGGCCTATGTTGCAGTAAATACTTTTAGTTTAAGTATGCAAATGATTGACTTGTGAAATAGGAACAGGAACATGGTGTGTATGCCAGTAGAGGCAATACCCGCTCAGGCTAGTTGATACCATCCTCCCTGCGAGCGGTTGCCTCCTCCATCAGCCTGCTGGTCAAGTAGTGTGGGCTCATGCTCCTAATTCCTCTCAGCCAGGTTGGTTTAAACCGTTTGAATTACTGGTCCAGCTATCCCAGCTGATTCACTATTTTTTTATTTAATTTATTATTTTTTTTTGCCTGGAGAGAATTGAAGTGCTCATTTGAACTGCTTTGCCAACAGATCAGTTCAAAACCTCCAGCAACCAGGTTTTAATGAGCAGCTAGGGGAGTAACTTCTTCCTGGCACAGGCTGCTCCTGAAGAGGCTATCTGTGCATATCCTTAAGACATTTTAAAAGACTGATCATTTTTATACCTTTAAATCATATTAAAAGTGACTTCAGGTGTTGCACTGCTTTAAGTCATTTGATTCCTTAAGACTGCATGGTGCCCACATCTGCCATTAGCGCATCCCTTTAATGATCAAGGCTGGACTGTTCAAACGAGCTTAAACAAGTTAGCACTTAAATCCCTTGGGTAGCCAGCAGGACAGACAGATTTGAACACATCATTCCTGCTTCTTAATTAGATCCCAAAATCTCAAAGTAAAAATCAAGTGATATTTTAAACAATTCTTTTATAATTGCCATCTTAGTTAATTTTTCCTAAGAATTTTCAGCCTTCATTTAGAAGATTATATCAGTTGTGCACTTAAAATTAAGCCTGTAAATAACCTCATCTCTCCACAGCAATAATTTAAGTAGCCATTAAGTCATATGAATGAACACCTTTGGAAGTTAGGTGAATGCTTAAATGTTTTGCTCAATAGATGTCTAACATTAAACAGGTATTTATGTGCTTTGCTCCACCAGGGCCTTAAAGACATAATTTAAGTAGATGGGTGTCTTCTCCTAATGACTATAATAAAAGATCAGTGAGGGGAAAGTGGTGGGGAAGTGTGTCGGATGCAGTGGTGGTTCTGGAGAGTACAGGAATGGATTAGAAAATTTTTCATCTCTCTTTCATTTTTCAAGCACATAAAAAAGGAATCTCATCCCTTTCTTCAGGTGAGTAAATGAAAGGACTGCTTTCAAAACAGCTGCATGTAAATTTTCAATTTCTTTCTGTGCGTTTGGTCACTTGAAGAAAAAAAACAATATGTCTGGCAGGCAGATGTGCTTTGAGAGACTTCTCTGTGCTTTCGCAGAGGGAAAATGTTTAAAAATGAAAAGAAAGTCGCTAAGGGCCGTAAGATGCACGGTGCTTTATTAGCCATTGTTCTATTATATGACCCATCATTCTGTCTTAATACATGCACAGGAGCAAGTACCCATGTTTTAGAAATCACAGATCTATGCTGTTTGTCTTTTGTTTTCTCCAGTGGACAGCATGCCGTTATTGTCACACTCTCTGGTTATATTTAATGCAAGGAGGATACAAGTCCTTTAAAAAAATGTCACTTCAGTGGTACTCTATGCATTTTTTATTCCTGAATATTAAGTTCCAATTTTTATAGCCTTAGCTCAATCTGTGGCTTCATAAAAC
Source organism: Limnodromus scolopaceus (assembly GCA_028565335.1). NCBI lineage: Eukaryota > Metazoa > Chordata > Aves > Charadriiformes > Scolopacidae > Limnodromus > Limnodromus scolopaceus. Next base: position 14,636,722 of record JAOXNO010000063.1, on the reverse strand, counting down.
ATCATAAATTGGAGCTTAGCTTTACAGGCAAGCAAGATGATTTGATAAGCATGGGATTGCCCCTACTACATCAAATAACGTTTCCTCTCTTAGTATCCAGAAGCACTGAGTTATGGGACTGGTACAGTAGCCAGCTAAGAGATATAAGAAGCCTTATGCAATTAACTTCTTGCATCTTGTCTTTTTTTTCCAAGGGGAAAAAATGAAAAAAGTTCTTTTAACCAGGTATATTTTTTCCAATTTTACCTCGTAGCAGAGTCAGCTAAGTGCAACCTCTTGTCGGCACAATCATTATCTATAATTCACATGCAAGAAGCAACAGAAACTTTTAGGATGAAATGAATGTAAAACTAGAAACCTCTGCCTGTTCCATCATCCAGCCTTGCAAGTACAGTAGCTATGTCACTGACTGTATTAAGAGCTATTAAAATGGCTTTGATGTATTGCTGGATTTTGGTATGATTTTCTACATTTTATTATTCCTCTGACTATCATTTGCTATTTTTAAATGGAATCTACTATTATGGGATACGAGCAGTCTGTCCTTCAGAGGAGACACTGCACCAATAGCCCTTCTGCTCATCTTCAGTGGCATGTACAGGGGGACGCTAACGATCCCCTGGTAGTTCAGTGTCCTAGCCACCATTTATACTATTTATCATCAAAGAAGATTCTGATACTCAAGGTTGTGTGCAGGCACAGGAGCTGCATACATAATGGCTCTGCTGTTTGGTGCTGCAGTCTGAGAACTGTGTGAGTTTACCTCGGTGCATGTTTCCATCGCTGCTTACCAACCACCCTTTGGCTGGTCCCTTTGGCTCTGCCCCTGTTAGCAAGTGGTGTGGCTCACTGGCACCTGAGCTGATCTCCCCAAATCCTGTTCCTGGCTCTAGTCTTAATCTCTTTAGATAAACCATCTTTCTCCATCCGTGGTCAGGTCGCGCTTGCTTAGCCACAAGGGTCTGCTGCAGGGGGGGTTGGCAAGGTTTTTCCACAAAGACCTGCACAGTGTTTTAAGGCTAATTCAATACCTGGGTGAGATGTAGTGGTGAGAGAAACAAAGAGGTTATTGAGAAAAACAGCATTTAATGAACACTAAATGTATTATTCCCTTTTTAACAAAGCTGCCTAAAATCTATTGATTTTTCTACTCACAGATTTCTAATAATAAAAAATTTAAAGCCTTACTGTTATTCCCCCAAATCGTATTTATTTTCAGTGTGATTGTACTCATACACTCACCAGTTAGAACGATGGGACTCAGATCATCCAAATTAACAAATTCCTTTTCAAGTCTAACAAAACACGGTGTTCATCTGGGCCTGCATCTTGGGAGTCGGCATTGCTAGTGAGAAAAACAAGCTGAAACTGATTTGCCTTGTTTGGTGTTTGGGCTGCTCTTCTTTTTCCCTCTGGCTCAGCCATCTTAATGAACCTCTCCCCATGCATACTTATTTTCATAACTCTATTTACAAATATTCTTATGTTACATCTCTTTGACCAAAATTAACAATAATAGGTTGTTTTGTCCTTGCCTGTTGCACTAGTTAACGTCCCATTAAACTTAGGTCAACTCTAGAATGATGTGTCTGTAGTAGCAATATCAAGGTACCTCACCTGGCCCTCGAGCCACTCTGTTGCGGCTACTTCTGCATTCATTTTTACTATTTATTTGTTTGGTTTTTTTGTTGTATTTTTTTCTTCTTCTTTTACCACTGATAAGATGCCACAAAAAGGCTTTTGGCCAAGCTGCTGGTTTTCCTTGCAGAGCGGTTATCCAGTGTATTGCTGGCAGTGCCTTTAGGGGGAAATACATAAGTTGGAAATCAAGCTTCCAAAAAAACAAACAGCACTTCTGATTAGTATCTCATATTGTTATCCTTCCTGCTTCATTTGTTTTCCAGATGGGCGAAATAAAGGTCAACAACCCTAGGGCAATGATCTGATTTGAAAGAAATGTGATTTCTGAAAGGGAAATTTGCAAAAATAGCCATAACCAAGAAATGAGAAACATTTTAAGAAATTGGCAGTTCAGACTAATCTTCCATGTAGTTTATCTTCATGAATTGGTGATACTTTATTGGCCATGCAAATGCACTGATAATCCAGTCCTGTTCTTTTTGTGGTATTTTTAAATCATTTTTTTAATTCAAATTTTGATATTACTGTCATCGTGAACAAGGAGATAAGGGGGACCATTGTGCATTTGGTTAAAAAAGTGGCGTGTTGCACACTACTGTAGCTGTAGTTTCCCTGGAGGGAGAAGTTGGAGCTGCCATGTCCCCAGGTTGGCTGGCGACCCCTCCTTCTGGCTTCTGTCCCCTCCCATTCCCCCGCTTGATCCAGGACGTTACGGGACGCTCTACACACCGTGGGCTCCTCCAGCACCCTGGCTGCTTGTAGAGCAGGGCTGCCCATCGGCTCTCTAGGAGGCCCTCAAGTACCACACATCCATTGCATCCCGAAGGCGATGGGGAGGGCTCATGGCAGAGCCGTGAGCGGGAGCATGCCCCTCCCTGGCTCACCCCTTCGGTCACACCTGGGAACCGGGATCTCGGGAGCCGCGGCTGGCTCCCGCGCCGGCCGCCTCCTAAAATCTGGGTCATGTCTCCCTCTAGGGGCTCGCAAGGAGGATGAAACCCACCTTCCCCTGGCAGAGGAGGCTTTAAATGCAGAGAGCCTCCTTTTGGCAGCAAGCCTGTGTCACAGAAAAAAGGTGTTTTAAGCTTTTAGAGGCTGTAATGTAATACAGAGCGTGTACCCGTGGAAAAGACAGGTTAAAAGTTTTATGTTAATACAGTTTTCTGGCAGAAATTAAATTCCTGCCTCCTATCTGAGCTATGAGGGGGCTTAGCTGTAGGCTGATGCATTTTTGCTGCATGGGTGAAGGTTCAAGTGGTCTCATCTTTGCTCTGTGCCAAGCCCATGGCACTGCTCCTGCATCTCCTGGGCAGGGCAGGGGTGTGTGATGGCTGTACCCTGCACCCCAGACCCGTGGAGTTTGCCCATCGCCTTCCTCTGCAGCATCCTTAGGTATTTGGGAGGTGGATGCTGCTTTCTGCTGGGGAAAGATGCTCTTCCAGAGCGTGCTGCTGGGTGCTTTACTGACCATTGATGCAGTTGTAGTGTAGGGACAGGGGAGAGGATGGGGACATGGACATGGTCTCTCAGAGCAGAGCATGAAGAAGAAAATTGGGTGGAACATTAGGCTTTTATTTCAATATTTTGTTGAAATAGAAACCCAGAAGCATCTAATTGCTATGATACAGTATTTAAACAGAATCAAGCTGAATTTTGAATGTGCAGTTTAATTTGATGCTTTTGTGGACTTTCTGGATAATTTGTATTTGCTGTTTTTACAGGAACAAGAGCAGTGGGAATTTTCCCCTGTTTAGTGGCTGGGCAGCCATGATAATCGTTCTGTGCCACAATTGACCTGATATTGATCTGAAACTCTGGGAAGAAAAGAGGTCTAATAAATAAATATAAATCAATAAATTTAATCAAAATATAAAGGACAGTCTTCCTACAGGCGTCAGCGAGAACTGCAGAAATGGAAAGGCAGCCCATGCAATTTGAATGACTCTACTGGTTTTGTGTGAGAAGTCAAGTACAGCTCTCAAAGATCTTGCTTTAATTAGGGAGCAAAGAAATTCATTTCACCAACTTTAATCATCTAAAATTTAGACTGAGGCTTCCTCAACAGTCAGCTGAGAGATGGGATGAGTCATCTTCTGGAGGAGTGTGTTCATTAGCTGTGGTGCATGATCATCTAAGCAGTAGGTGCCTAATTTTTAGATGGCCAAAGTGAGGTGCAGTTCATCTCATCCCTCTTGACAATTGCTTCTTGGGCCTTTACAGCCACTCCCCAAGGAGTAGCAAGGAATCCTGTTTACCACGGCAATTATTTACATTGAGATGATTTCCCATTGCCTGAAAGTAATTAATCTTTTTTAAATTATGGTTGTTCAGTAAGCAAAAATAAGGATATCTATAAAGATGTAGTGGCAGTGTTGCTGATTAAATAATCTAACAAATTTTTGAAAAAGCCAAAGACAATTTGAGAACAATTATTTTTTCATTGACTGCAGTGTAAATCAGGAATAGCTCCTGGACGCCCAGCTTGCATACCAAAGACTTTGCATGCAGCTCATGTAACGCTTACGAGCCTTTGGGTCTTGCAGGATAACTATGATGCTATGAAACCAGGATATGTCAGATAGGTGCAACCCCTACATAATAATTACTACTTGCTTGTTTATATCAACCCTGATTGAAGAATATAGCTATGCTCAAAACGAAGCCAAAGGATTTTGCTGATTTGGGGGACTGAGAATATTATATACATGTCTGTGCTGCAAAATGAAAGACTTTGCTCCAATATGAGTTCTTGCAACCTAATGGGAGAGATAGACAACTGACTGTAAGAGCCTTGTATTTGTGCTAGAATAAGGAAAAAATACTTCACGATTACCAGAAAGTCAATCCTTATTTGGTGTTTTTGCTGAGTATGCATTATTGCTAGAAAAGCAATCTCTCCTTACCATGAGCCTTGCAAGATGCTCTGGCTTTGCCCTGAAGCACCGTGTTTAGGCAGTTGCTCGTGGGAGAAACAAGACCTGCAGATGGTGGGGAAGGGACTGTGATGCAAGTACTGGGGGAATCATCCTCATCCCACCCCAGGTGTCACCTTCAGCAGATCTGTCCCAGGGAAGCAAAGTGTAGATGCAGATGTTTTACCTTGCCACGTTTTTTTTCTTCTGCCAGGGATAAGAGCTGAGGGTGAGTTTAGCTCTTAAATTTTCTTTTCTTTCATTTTGACTCTTCTGCGTGTGGGTATTTTGGCTGAAGTCACCTCTCTGGGGTGGTTGAACTGGCCCTGGCTGCGAGGTCTCGGCTCGGGGATCCCCCATGGCTCCTTACTGCACCTTGACTGTTGAAAGAGAAGTACTAGAATTAATTTTATTCTCCTTATATATCAGCTAAAGAACATATTCGAAGGAGATGAAAATACCTAATGACACAGAACGGTGGGCAGGCGGTTCGTATGGAGGGAAAGCTCATTGGGTTAGCAATGGCGCGCTGCCGGCAGGGCACGGGCAGACAAATGTGCCTTGAAACCAACCCTGACAAGGGGTGAGCAGCGAGAGGCAAGGCTCCGCCAGCATGTTAAGGAAAGCCTGTGTGTGTCTCTAGCCCAGGCAGGAAGGAGCCAGGCATTCACAGGGTCAGATTCATGGATGTGTAAATAAGAGGTAATAAATATAAGCCGGAGAGAATGATGCTGACATTGCTTTAGGGATGGAAAGTGATTTTTGAATTTTTTTCTTTTTATTTTTACTTATAGAAATTGAGGGCCAAATCTAATAAGGGGCTTAGTATCTAAACTGGGGTTAGTATCTAAACTGGGCTGTCCCACTCGGTGGTGATGTTTGCATCCAGGCCAGGCAAGGACAATGCTGGGGCTCAGCAGGGCGAGGAGACCTTTGTAGTCCCTCTGACCAGTCAGGGTCACAATCAGCCTCTGATTTCAGTGGAAACAGAGTCCCTGTGACTTCAAGAAGGTGGCCCGAGTCCAAGGGTCTCTGTCGGTGTTTTGTGGCTGCTGTGGGTGCTTTCTCAGATTTTCTGCTGATTATGCTAGAGCAATATTGCAAGGAATTTATGCATAATGGACATAAATCTCGCTATACGAGCCACCTGAGAGGCAAGAAAAATGGTCTCTGTCAAGGATCTACATACAGAAATACATTAAACAACAGCTCTCTGTAGAGCAGGAGCTTCGGTTTCAAATGTAGGTTTAGGGGAATAATGAAGAATAAAATTAGCACTTTGGTAATGCATTAAGCCTTTTGGGGGGGTTTCACTGGCAAGCTTTTATAGCCTTAAAGGATAAATGGTGATGATAATAAATTCTTCTAACTTTTGAACTGATCTTCCAAAAGAAGATGCAGAAAGCTTTTCCTGTGCCATTGTAGAGCTGGAAGGGCTGTTCAGCTGGGACTTCAGATCACTGTTGTAACTTCCAATTAGCAAACTATACATTAATAGCAACTGCCTTCCAGGATGGGAGGGCTTCTGATGGCTGTGACGAATGGCTGCACGCCCCACGCTATCGCTCGCGTTTCTGCACAGGGTCTTAATAGGCTGTTTGTGAATCATCCACACAAACTTTGTCAAGCCCCAGTTATCCATCAGAGGGGAGATGCCTTTTAGCGTGGGATTGTGTCTGTTAATGACACTGCCTTTTTTCTCCGACCAGGGTGGGTGCGATATTTTTTCAGTGACTGAGTGCTGCCAAATTGTGTTGATAAAGACAGTTTAAAAACAAAATCATAAAATGAAAGCACGCTCATTCCTTTCAATGTGTTAGTTATTACAAAGGCAAGCGTGATGTTATTAAAGTGTGTGCGAGCCTCTTCCCGGCACATTTCTGTGGCTCTGGCTTTGTTATACATATTCCCATAAATTATTTTGTTGCTATAGCAATACTCTTCTGTGGGCCTAATCCTTTCTCATTTACAGTGGAGCCCTTTAGTTTGCTCTCTCAGTGCAACGGGGGCTTTACTCGGGGAAATTACCTTTCAAATTACATCTTCAGGTTACGTTTGCTTTTGCTTTTCAGTGCTAATCTGGATTAGAGAATTCTTAATTTGGGTTAAAATGAATTTGGAAATTCTTAGTAACATAAATGCAAAGAGATCACATCTGTAAAAATAGAATATGTATCCTGTGTGTATATATACATATATTCACGTGTGTCTGTATCTTCTTATCCTGTCTCCTGTATCGAGTGGAAAGTGGTGGGGAATACAGAAACATGTGATAAGAAACTCTGTATGCTCCACGTTTACAGATTTCTGAATTGTGTTCTCACATTAATGCTTTTCACCATTTAAAAAATATCTCTTGGTCAAAAAATTTTTCCCAGCCTTGTGACAGGAGGAGCAGAGGGAGGATTGTGGGATGGCACAAGGCAGAGGCAGTGAGTTCTGATGGGTCCCAGCACTGGTGGTTTTGTTCTAATCCATAATTTTTCTTCTTTTTCTTTCCATTTTTTTTTTTTTTTGCATCAGGTGTTTTGGGGGTTTTTTTGTGTGTGTGTGTGTGTATACATATGTGTGTATGTTTTTTACAGTGCTCACAGACCAAGTATCTGCTCTCCCACATGCTGGGTCTCTGCAACTCTTAGCAATCCTTTGCTGTGTGGTTCATGGAGCTGCAAGAGGGGTGACAAGATTTAAATGCCAAAATAGATACTTGTGATTGTATACATGTATGAAAGTCAGGTTCAAGGTGAAAGGATTAACTTGTTTGCTCTGTATTAAGTAATACGTATTACGTAATGTTCTCTTATATTAGTTTTTAAATGGACAAATTTAGGAATGAGACCAGACTCTGGATGATCTTTTCTTAATACCCTAAAAGAGTAATTATAATACCAGCTATGTTGCTGTGCAAAACTAGGAATCGTGAAAGGTTAATAAATATAACTCAGGTTATTGAGCAGCAGAAAGCTGCTATTGAAGAGCAGCAATGGACTGGATTGTAATGCTGTTACTTCAAATAAAAGCATTTGAAGTCCAGCACTGAATTCATTGCAAAAGTCTGAAACTGAGTGAGAGGGTCTTGGGTTAGTGGCAAGGAGTGCCTATCAACCACAGCTGCCTCGTTAAGCTCACACAGATTGGCACACGTTTGAATTAAGCCAATTTATTCGTGGTTGCTCCTATAGGCAAATCTATTCAGATACATCAACCCTTTCAACTATTCCCATTTGGGTAAAAGCTTCCAGCTCCTCCAGCCTTCCTAGCTGACAGATGCAGGTGTCTTAGCTTCTGTTGCACCGCTTCAACAGCCTCATGTACTTCTTTCTTTACGAATAAGGTCCCTCCTATGGTGCAATGAAACCCTGATGTCTCCCTGTTTGAATGCTCATGATGACAGTGGGATAGGATGGAAGAGGTGAGTGCAGTATGGTTGAGTGAGAGCCATAGGCATAACGAAGAACAATGCATTTATCGGTTTAATAAAGATTCTGTATTTTTACATTTTACATTTTTACATTTGTATCTTAATAAAGCTCTGTATTTTGCCTATGAGTTACAGGGTTTTTTTTTCCCCTGAGTCTGTTGTTTCTAACTTCCTCTGACTTTAAAGAAAATAGCAGCATTTAGAGGTAGAGAAACAGACTCCCATAGTGGCTGCTGAGACTATCTCTGGAGCCACCGTGGCTTTCTCTGGAGATCTTAAATTTCCTTGGCTTTAAAACTCTGTTTGTTATTTAAGCTCATAGGATATTCCCACTGTGTATACAGAATATAGTTTTAACATACTGTCTTAAGTATAATTGGAGTGAGCTATCATTGATATCTATTGTAATAATTTCCCCTAAGGGCTGCATAACTGGTGTATGCTTTGACTAATCTCTGGGTATTTGCCTTTTTCCATTCACCCCTCTCCCCAAATAATGACTGCTTTTAGTTTCTAAAGTCTTAAAAAGTTTAAGGTTTAAATATTGTTTTAGTTTGAAAAAAAAGTCAAAGCAGGTATATTGATGTTCCAGAGAAATTATTTTATTTGCATTCATTACTCTCCTTTTATCATGATGGGCTGTCTGGCTTTCTCCTCTCCGTGTTATATATACGCTGAGTGAGGGAGCTGCAGAGGTCAAATTGCTTCTGAGGGTTGGAGAACAGAAGTGGGGAGGAGTCACTTCCATGTGTGTTAGATCCTGGATCTGAATTATCATAATGACCCAAAGCCCTTTCTGAGGTGATACAAACAGGTTAAGCAAAAAAAAGAAGTGTGCTGAGTTCATACCTAAAGTCCTTTTGTTAGATTTCCACTCAGTGTTTGCTCGGATTCCCATGATACCTGACCTCATATCCATCTCCATCGAGTACCTGAATAATACCTTAGTAAACTTGGTGCTGTAAATTGTTTTTCTAGAATTAGATTGATAAATGTACATTTTTGGTTGATGTTATAGCAGTCTTTTTTTTTTTTTTTCATATTGAGTGTTACATGTATTGAATAGTAATTTTTGGTGACCAATTAATTTTTATCATGACCATAAAGCCAAACTAAGATAAGCATCATTTTTTGTTGTTTCTTTCCCAAAGCAACAAATCAATTTTACATTTTGAGTAGGAGGCAAACTAACTGAAGCTAGGAGAAATATAGATAACTATGTATCTTTGTTAGGCCACAAAAATAAAGATATCTCACAGCTTTTTAATCATGGATTCTCAAGGTCTACATTTAATATCTGGGACTTAACATAATTAATTTTATAGCAGAGTTTGTCATCAAATTCATTAATTTTTGTCAGAATTCAAGTGATAAATTGTTCTGGATAAATAATCATCCATCTATGCCATTGGGAATCTTCCTACATGCAGGCTTTGGTAACCAGCTTCCATCTCTGCTGCCACCTCACGCAGCTCCAGATGCTCCAGCTGCAGGTAACCACACACCTCACTGGACTGTGGGACATCTTCTGACAAACTGGGGGAAAACCACTCAACATAGTTGAAGTCATACCAGAATGGTGTATCTTGATCTGATCCTCTGTTACCTCTGAGCAACAAATACATATGTATGTTGTATTATTTACTCTCTATGAGCAAAATATAGGGCAGCTTTGAAATGCAAATAAGCTTCCTCATTTACCAGCCAAAGCATGCAGTAAGTTGAATCTACCAAAATGTACCATTTTGTTGTTCAGGCAGTTTTATTATCACCGGCAAGCCCAGCTCGCTGAGATATGGCACTTTTCTTTGGGACTTCCAGTAGGAAACAATCTCTGCTTTTCATTTGTTTTCCTTCTTCTGAAGTTTCAGGCTTCCTTCAGGTACCCTTTGCTGGTCTCTGTTTATCATGAAATCGATATATGTTTCCACAGGGCAATCCCAGTCATGCGCTGCATCTGCTCCCTGAAGTCTTGTACGACAATGTCTTCTCAAACACTAACAATTTTCAGGTGGTGTGGCAATGTGTTCTGCACATGGTCTAAATTGGGGCTTTTCACACAGCCATCACATTTGCTTAGGAGGAAAGTTCCTTTCCAGAGCAGAAACACAACATCATCCTTTCTGGTGCCATCTGGTAAGAATAAATGCTGTAGCAGAGTAAATCTATTGTCCCTGTACGTCCAGGCAGAAGTTCCCACCTTATTGCCCCTGAAAACATGTCTCCTGTAATGGCCATCAAATAGATTTCCAACACATGCAGACAAGCCAGTAAGCGTTATTTTAATTCCATGGTAACTTGAGAAAATAGCAAGGGAATCCAACAAAGAGGGATGATGATCTTGCTAACAACATGAGTATTGGAAAAGAGGAAAAAATAGATCCAGTAGAGCAGATGAAGATAGATAATGAAAATACTAGACTTGAATCTGTATGCACAGCTTTCCAGCCTTGTGGCTCAGTGGCATAAGAAAAATATCAGCTCCTCCCACAAATCTCTTTTTACTCCCAAAATAAAATTATTTCTCAGTATTATCACATCAGAAATAGATGTGTCATACTTATATCCCCAAAGGTTTAATATTGTAGTCCCAAAGTTTTGGCTACGCACTTTTAAATAAAGTATAGACAGCCTTCTTAAGAAAATAAATTTTTATAGCCCTCTTTCCTCATCCTAGGTGGTATTCTTGGCTGAAATTTCCAAGGAATGTCGAAATTTAATTGTATTTACATTTGACAGTCCTAATCTTCAACCTGTAAGAGTCCAGCTATGATGCTGGATCCACCACAGGTGTGTGCTGCTGGTGGCAGCAGAGAGGAGCCCATCCAGTGGGGTCTGCAGGGCAGGGTACCTGCAAAACTTCAACAACAAACACATCCTTTGCTCACCAGGGACTTGCAGCCAGAGTGGGGTGTGGAGAAGCAAACAAAGTAATGTTGCACCACTATAGCACACCGCAGTTTAGTCCTAGAAATCAAAAAAGCTTGGCAGTTAGAGGGAGAAAAGGAACTAAAGAATGCAGATTTATTAATCCCAGTTGTTCAGACCAAATTCCAGCCCAGAAAACATGTCTTTTTCCACAAGCTAAGATTTTTATGCTGAAACTTCTCTTTTGGAAGTGTCTGGAATATTTTTATATTATTTAGTTGTTCATGCTGAGAAATTGATTTTTATTTTAATTTTCTTTTTCCTTGGCTCTAATCAGATGTTATTGCTTTCTCTTAATTTAGTTTCATAGCTGTTTAATGGATGCTGTTCAGAATGGAATAAAAAAATCCAGAGGATTTAAGGAGCTGGAAAACCCTTGGAATCTGATTTGTCGTGTATTTCAGGTAGGAGGGGACAACTACTGCTAACTTTCTCTCTTTGATAAGCCTACACAGCACCACAGATGAGATCATTTAGTCAGTTAAAAATCGTTCTGAAGCAAAAACAATTTCCAGATGTTTCTCTAATTTTGCAGGACACTGAACTGTGAGCAGTCATATAACTTTATTCCTTTTGCTTCCTGAGTTTTCAGAGAGAGATAACTAAGACTGAGGGGGGGAAAAAACCCAAACCATACCACTGCTGAGCGGTAATTTGCGTAAGGGAAAACTCTGGGCTAAATATGTTTATTGTGGGTGTGGCCAAAGCAAACAGGGACAAAGTGCTAGAGGAAGGCCTGGGAGTGCAATCATTGCGTTGAAGAGGGGGAGTAATTGTGCATCTTGCAGAACCTTGGTGTTGGTGAAGTCAAGTGTTGGAAACGTCCCTGCGGAGAGATATTTTTTTTAAGTTATCACTTTCCCTATAGCTGGCTCTGATTGAGACTGTGAGTGAGATCTGTCAGCGGAAAGGTTTTTGCTTTTAAAATTAATTTAACTTGCTGAAGAGCAAGCTCCTGATTTGCAATACTTTCTAACCCTAAGTGAGAATCTAGTATATTTTCTCCCAAAAATACTGTTTCCAGGACTATGAATTAAATCCTTCATAAAATTTTGATGAAGATCTTGAAGCTTCAGCTTTAGAAAGCATGTACTTATTAAACTCCTCTTTACTAGATGTTTAATACGATATTGACATCTAGTAATTAGTTTATCCATGATAGCCTTCAATTCTTTTCTGCCAATTAGTGCTGCAGCATTCACTTCTGCTTGTCACAGAAATAAACAGAGAAGATAACATTAGATTTTATTCTACTAGTTTTTTACGTGGTTTTCACATTCATTTTTTATCCGTGTAATACTTGAAAATGTACTGAGCGGTGTAAATTTGCCAACTGCCCCAGCGTATACCCCACAACACCCCTTTTCTGGGGAGAAAAAATTTAGCTCTAATCTACCCAGGCAGTACTGACTGTAAATTAGCCTATGCTCGGTTTGAGTGACTTGCTGGTTTTGCTGCTTTAATTTTTCCCATAACTCTTGACTAGAAGACCAAGTGGATTTTTAACATCTCTAATTTGTATTTACCAATTAAGAACCCATAAGACCCGTTCATGTGGTTCCAACGCTGTTTGGAAAAAAAACAAATACAACCTTTTTCTGTATTTTTTCTGTAAATGGTGTCATTTTACATTGATATAGTCTCTGTTTTTGTTGAAGCAGCTCCTGTGTTTTTTTGTTGGTTCTTTGGATTAGACTGGCTGTTATGAATTTGACAACAGTTATCAAATCTCCCCTGCAGCGGACTGACTGTCAAGGATATGATGGTCAAATGTTTCACATATTGCAATCAAACCATTTGTGTTTGGTTTGAAGAATTCCAAAAGAAAGCTGTCAGCTAAGAAATGAAGTCGAAGTAGCCTGAAGCTTTTGGAGCATGTTGATCCAATTATGATGATCCACTCATATCCTTCAGCTTTTTTTCAAAATCAATTTTCATTTTAGCTCAGGGGACGTTTTTTTTTTTTTTGGTAATGCAGAGAAACATCTGTAAGGGTATTTCAGATGTGTTGTTTCAGGAAATTTCTTTTTTGTGCAAGAGAGCATTGAATGCTACGTGTATTTTGCAAGTGTCTTTTGTCTCTGGTACACATAAACATACATTTATATTATATGTTATCTGTCTCTACATATATGTATATACATGCAAGCAATATATACTAATCTGGATGTGAATTTTAAATTGGTTTACATGTGTTCAATCCGGTTGCTTCAACCTGAGGGGGCAAAAATGCTGCAAAACCTCAAGAGGTGAAACGGCCAGCATGTAGGGATGGATGTAAAGAAACCGAAACCAGGAGTGGTGTTGACCAGATTCTAAGCTGGCGTTTAACAGCAAAGCTGTTTGTCACCAGCAGGGCTCTGTCCTGGAGAGACACCACTGCGTGTGACATGTTGACGTAACAAGTCAGTGGTCATCTATCTCAGTTCATCCCTTTAGCTGAAAGATAACATTTGAAACTGCTTAATATTTGTTATTCTGCTGCCAGGGTGTTGTTGCTGGGGTGTCTTGATTTCTGTGTACTTAGTACAGACTGAGAGTGATGCAATGGTGTGGCTGATGTGATGATGAGTACCAAAGCCATGCTCACCCACATTACTGGTCTGCCATGGGATCAATCCATGGGTATACAACATTTATGAGTTAGTTCAACAGAGCCGATCCAAGATTGCTGTGCAATTCTCATCATGTTGTTTTCACACTAGATATATGGCAAGTATTTAATAAATGTAATTAAATTAGATATTCCAAGCCTTTGGCCATTGTAATAAAAACTAAGGGCACTGTCCTTTGGATGATGGACATTGTCTTTGGGATGATAGACTTTCCAGTACCCAACAGAGAAACATGAAATCCCTGCTGCTGGGAGGGGAGTAAGATGCAAAGCAGCAGCTCCATCCCTTTGGTCAGCTTTTCTGTTAGATCCAGTTCTGCTGATGGTTCCCTACAGCCATATCTAACCATCATCACCCACAACCTGATTCTCTTCTTGGGGAGGATCTCTATAAGTTATTCAAACTGGCAATTATTTCGCAAACAATCTATACACCCGGTAAGCTGCGAGTCCTGTGACCTTTCAGAGATCCATAAATGCTGTTCAGAAACCACCTGTATAAAATCTTGATCGTTTTACCCAACAGTAAGAAATATGTAAGTCCCCCAAATCTCCAGGAAGTGAAATTTGACCTTTTCTTTGTGATTCATCTTCAAGCTTTATTTTATGATTATTCTGCTATGAGAATGCACTACTGTAAGATAAGGAGAGGGAGCCTGACTATAATAGCAAGAAATATTTTCAAGTTTAGCGTTCATGTTCCTAGAGAGAAAACCTGTCTTAGTTTTAGTAAAGACCTGATAGGACCAGAGGTTGTTTAATGGGCACAGATTCCCAACCACTGTGAACATGCTATGGTCAGCAAAATCTGTAAAAAAATCTGTGATACAACTGCTCCAGGGGAAAATAGCAGACATTGCAGTTCTTATGTGGTGCCTGATTCCTTGACCATGTCACTGCAGGTGGCAGAAAGTTTTTTATACTGTTTATCACCAGTGCCATGGGGCATCCTTCTCATTCACTCAGCACAGTGAGCTCAGGAGCTGTTATAGAGGCTCTTTGGTTCATGATTTAATGAAGACCACAGAAAGCTATTCAGTATTGTTAGGTTTATTAAGGATTTTAAGATCTTAAATTAGATGTTTATAGAGAAGTTAATCTTCTTGATTTTTATGCCAATATACCTAGAGCTGAAGGGCAAATTTAACCACTCTTTCAGCAGTATATTTGGTTAAATCAAGATATTAATATCAATTGGATGGCTTATATTTTCTGTGGTATAATGTGAGCCAAGGCATAGCTGATGGTACTTAAATATCTTTGCACCTTGCAATAGTGGTTTTAAGAATGATTTTGACAAATACTGGCTTTCAGCAGAATCCAGATTTATTTTTATTCTGTTCTGAAGTCCTGGCATTTCTCAAGGAAATGAAGAGTTTATTTGATAAACTCCAAATACCCAGGAATGGGCTCCAAATGCTGACTTTAACAGAAAGATGCTGATTTTCACCAGTTGAAACTCTCAGCCCTTTCTCTCCTTCTTCAAACAGAAAATTTGAAGTAAGGCGGCAACAAATTCCCTTATGATTTTACTAGGAATTGGATCAGCCCCATAAAAGCAGTTATCTGGAAAGAAATAGACCAACAGATACTGATTACTTTGCCAAGTATTTTTATTAACTGATGATGGAGAAATATGCTAAGACCAGAGATCACCTTTCAGACCTTTTGGCCTAAATGTACTTTATCTTGGACTTAGTGTATATCCATCAAACTTTGAAGTTAAAAAAGTGAATCAGTTAGGTTTTTTGAGTCCTTTCACTATACAGTAGCACTGCTGTTCAAAAGAATTATTCAAAAATCATTTAAGGTTTTATTTAAGTGTAAATATTTATTTTTCTTCAAAGGAAGGAAGTCCCAGTGGTGCGCTAGGCATCCAGCTGGCGGGTTTTCAACAATATATGAATTTTTGTGCACCCTTTTCCAAGCTGTACAGTCAGCAAGTGCCAGTAGCTGTTGAAGACAGGGTCCCCTGTAAAGGCCAGGAGTAAGGGCAAGTTTCTCAGGTAAACATGATGGGCCATATTCTGCTCTAGAAAGTATATGTCTGGATTTTCTTTTCCCCCAAACCAAAGAGGCAAAGAAAAATATTTGTTTCCAGTCAAAGCAAAACATTTTGTAGGCTCCTGAATATCTAATTAAAAAATCTTTCCATAATTTAGGTAAATTTTCAAAATACTTTATTTTTACCATATGATAGAATGGAAGCTAGAGTTTGATGCTCCTCCAGAAGACACTAAACCTTGGTGTTTGCAAATGTGATAAGAACATTGCACAGATGTTTCAGAAAGTATGGACCTACATAAGCACAGAAAGCACCCTGTCCAGTCTCTCTAGATACTAAATTATACAAGGAGTAAAGAATGCAAAATTAATACAGCTCATGATACTTGAAATAAGGAAAATGCCAATGTCTCCAACTGCTGCTATGAAGTGTCCCAATAACACAGGATTTGGACTAAAATCTACGTCAGCAGTTAATGGCTCACTTGCAAAATGGTGTATTTAATTATTTTTAGTATTACCGCACACGAATGCTCTAGCTATGGCCTGGGACAGATCTGTATTAGTGCTGCATAAAAGCAAACTTCAACATGGGATGAAATACAGGGATGCAATTAGCATTGTAGAAGAAAACACCAAGGAGAATGTTAATTTGCCTGCACATCGTAAATCTGATCTGTGTCAATTTTTTTCTGTAGCAATTCCAAGAAAGGAAAATTTTACAATGATTTAAAGAAGACTCCAGTCGCTCTTCCCACAGGTGTAGGGTCATTTTGGTTGAATGTGCAAAATTGCATTTTTGAAACCATTGGCCTCCCAACATCGAACAGGGTGAGGTGGAAAAATTCAGAGCTTGACAGGACCAGTTCCTCAGCAGCCTGCTCTGGCTGGACTTGCTGTGAGCAGAAGACTGGCCTGAGTGGCTTCTGGAGGTCCATGTGGGTCCTATTAAGACACAAAATGCTAATGGTTTTCTGTATGGATGAACAGAGAAGGCCACATATTAGCAGTGTCATGCAGAATAAAAAATTGGAGACTTAAACATAGCCTGGAGGCTTACGTACAGGAAGATCTGCAAGTGAATATAAAGTTAATATTACATAAATACAAGCTAAAGGATCAAAAGGCAGAGCGTGTGGTGTTGTTTTCTACAATGGTTCGGTACTCGTATGTCTGATCAGGCTTGGGAAGAAAGATGAATAATTCCATTTAAATGGTATTGAACCAGAATAGGTGGCTCAAGATCTAGAGGAGAACTAGAAAGACAAGGAGAAAAGAAAAACCAGCAGAAGGACAATGCAGAAGGGTTCAGGAAACCCACCCTGATCCACACTGGCTGAAGCTCAGACCCAAGATATGTGCTTTGTACCACAGCTTGGAGTATTTGAGCAAGCGCTTTGGGGCTACTGCGATGTTGTTATCTTCTTAAAGGGAGAAGGAAGATCCCTAGTGCAGTCTGTATCCTTGACCCTTCATGCTTTCTGCTTTGAGCATAAGCCACTTATCAAATTCATGCATAAATATTGTACAACTTTTAGAGTTGTGTTTAGCTGCTTAAATTTCAAACCTGAGTAAATGGAACAATTTTATTTATTTATTTTTTACTCTATGCTGCTGCTCAGGGGCAAATACATAAAGATGATGCATTTCAAAACTGAAGCTTTTGACTCAAAGTTTAGCAGAGTCATTAGTCATGTCACACATGCCAAGTCTGGTAGAATTTGGCATAGCTGTTTAAACTTTAACAAGGGCTAAATTAAATGAACCTTTACCTAAGATATACTGCTGAGGACAGAATGCCTACGGTTACGATACAGATGCTAATTTATCAGGAACTGTTGAGTACTCAGCTTCATATTAAAATACCAGTGTCAGCCAGGATCAATCCCTACAAATCTGCCAAGAAAGATACAATTTGGATCAAACAATAACATTTTTACTCAGGCTGCACAGACACAGTTTGGCTCTGATGTGTTTTCCTGGGTGAATTACAAAAGCAGGATTTGGAGATTCTTCCATCTCGGGAATTAAATGCTCAGAACTATTGGCTGTCAACTTGAAAAATGTTAGATCTGCATCTCTCCACAATTGTCTTAAGTTTCTTGGAATTGAGCCCAGCTATTAGCAGGGGGTAAATAAGACAAAAATTGACAACAATGTGCATTATAGGGTGAGGCGTTGAAGGATGGGTTTTAGATGTGAATGGTTAATGGATTTCTTAGAACTGCAGTATTTGATTTGAAGCTTACCGTGTTTTTGAAGCAGGTTCACCTGAATTGCTCTTTAAATAATTAAAAAAAAAATTGCATTTATTCCTTTTGAAGTACTGCAAAAATGTGAGGTAATGTTTAGGAAAAATATGTTTTAAATGGACAGCTTTATAAGTTTGAGGTCAGCTGGATTCAGTTTGGCTGTTGGTGTAGATCACCACAGTAAAATGGGAATTGCTCAGTGAAGTAAGGGTTAAGTGTCTATTATTTCCAAGTGTATTCACGTTATTTCCAAACTCCTGCTTTTGTTTTCATAATATACTGTGCCCATATGGGTAGAGGGTTGTACTCTCAGACTGGGAGGGATCCTGCCTTTTCAGATAAATGGTTTTTTGCTTTATTATTTCTGCTGACTTATGTGTTTGAACAGTAAGAATCCTTCTCTTCTGTGTGATGAGCTGGGCTTTCTATGTGACATTATCTTTACTAGGGTAGAAAAGTCCCCCAAAATAACTGTTAATTTTACCAAAGAGCCAATGAGTGAGTAGTACAGTTAAAATAGGGTAAACTTGAAAAACATCCTAATTCAACAGGTTCGTTGGGTTGTATGCAATAAACATCAACATGAACACCTTGACACAAGCCCCAGGTAGCGTGAACAAACCTGCATACATATTAAAGCTCAGTTCAGCAACGTACTTCAGTCTGAGGTTATTTAAATGTGCACGTAGTCTATTTGATGAGACCATGCAGCCAACCAGAGATGCACGAACCAGAGTGACTTGGTGTCTTCTGTTTTTACCAAAATACCAGCCACTTGGGACTAAGACCCTGTAGCGATATAAGCTAATAGCTTAGATTCAGTAGTTGCACTGTCATTAGGTCACTGGGTTAGAGAAAATGTTAAATGGAAACTATTCAGACCACACCAGCATATCCCAGCAAAGTACGGGAACAGACAGGTTACGAGCAGCTTCACCAGGGTTCCTGTAAATGAGGAGTTTGCAAGTTCCCATTGATCATTCCTCTTTGCCACATGTATAAAAGACCAATTTGAAGTTTCAGGGATGTCATGTCTGGATGATGAGTCCATCAATTTTCTTTGGCTGCAGGTTTCCCTTCAGTGGCTGGAGCGTAAATTATGAGAAGCTGAAGGAAAAGGCTGTAAATTATTGGGGTCTGTCAACTTCAATATCCTCAGCCTGATGGATCCTTGATTTGACAACAGTGTTCTTGTCAGTCACTCTTGCAAAATATTAACACGCTTGATTATCAAATGTGTTAGCCAAGTGTTAAATCTAAAAGATAGTGCAGTTGGAAGTCCAGAGATGCAAAGGCTTGGTCAGACTCACCTTCCATTCCTGCTGCAGAATATCTGCTGAAGCTCAGGAGCTGCTCATTGTTGCCCTCTGGCAGCAGAGGTTCATTAGATTTTATAGTATTTTCTAGGAAATTCTGGTTCTTTCTGTGAGAAAACTGGAAAGAAAAACACAAACATTGTTGCCTAATTTCCCCAGGTACAGTCCGAGTTTCTGTTCATGGTCAATGTGAACAGGGTGTGCCCAGGGCTCCCAAAAATCAGTCTCTCTGAAGATGAAGAAAATAGATTATGTGCCTAAATGAAGTTCCCAGGTTTGAGAGCAAAAGCCAGATTACCTTCACTGAAGAGTATTTTATAACCAGTTAAGGTGACTCTGGTAGCCAGTCTGAAAGATTATGTACCTAAACGAAGTCCCCAAGTTTGAGAGCAAAAGCCAGGTTACCTTTACTGAGAAGTATTTTATTACCAGTTAAGGTGACTCCTAGTAGCCAGTCTGAAGGACCCTTTGGGAAAACCATCCCACTTCACTGTGGTTTTGTCTGTCCTTCTGTGTTTTTTACCATCTGGTCTGTGATCAGTCATGGCAGCAATGTCTGTCACTGCCCACTTTTATAGCACCTGGCTCTCTGATTTGGGCCTAAGCCAACCTAGGAGATGGTAGAGAGAGCACAGGGAGCCGAGTACTAGGTTTACCCAAAGATTATATGAGCAGACCAAAAAACTTTGCTCTCTGGAAAAGCAAGTGCGTCCCAGAGAGCTGTGGGAATGCTG
This sequence comes from Limnodromus scolopaceus, assembly GCA_028565335.1. Lineage (NCBI taxonomy): Eukaryota > Metazoa > Chordata > Aves > Charadriiformes > Scolopacidae > Limnodromus > Limnodromus scolopaceus. The sequence continues at coordinate 14,616,900 of JAOXNO010000063.1, read as the reverse complement.
GTTAGGAGGAGGGGACGGAGACGGGACCACGGGACAGGGGACACTGGTTACTAGTTGCGTCCCTTGAAGATAAGGAACCTGGGGTTGGAGAGAAATCCACAGTGCAGTAAAGGTGGGTTGCCCGTTCCCCCTTCCAGACAAAAATATGAATTTTAACAACATTTTACTGGCAATAACGGAGGGAATGCCCTCTAGCATTACAATGCGAAATGAAAAAGATATGTGGTAACAGCCTCCAGCATCTCTGCTTGTGGAGCTGCAGTAGCAAGGTGTCTTGGAAATACCTACTAACAGGAGTGCCCATGCTTAATAAGCACTGTTAGTTTAATTGCCCCCATTACAGATGTTATCAGCAGCAGGAAGAAGAAAGTAATCGCCTGTCAAGCGGAGCAGGAACGCCAGGACAGTCAGCAACGCGGACTGCTGCGCTGTGCTGCATGCATAATGAAACTGCCAACCAGCACAAGTAAGGAATTATGCATTTAAGCTATAACGCCTCTCTTCAAAAATTCCTGCAGCTTTTTTTTTTTTTTTTTTTTTGGTATGACTATATATAAGTCTTCCTAAAATAACGTGCCTGCAGAGCTGGTTAAATAACACTGCCTGTTGGTTTGGAAAGGTCTAAGGCACCTCTCACCAATTTATATTGTAAAGCTTTTTATAGATGAGGCATTGATCAATTATTACGTTTAATTGCTTGTGTGGAATTTAAAAAGAAAGTTGTATCTTTAAGCATACTAGTGTGCCTCAGGAAATGATGATGATCATTAACGTGTATCCTCACAGTGTAAATTATGATGGGCCACTGTAGATACGGGAGTTGTGCTAAACAATTACCTGGAAACAAATAAAAGTAGGAGTAATAACGAAATGCAAATTTATTCCCCATTTATAATGTGCTAGTAAATGCTGACATTCAGAGAGAAGGAATGTGGTACAGGAGGAGGATGTTGGTTTTTGCAATTACAGTCCCAATCCATTCTCAAAAGATTAAAGTTTTACACAGTGGTTGTTCTCAGGAAATTTGCTGAATCCTAATATTTAAGATGAAAGCATAATAAAGGGTGATTTTTTAAAATGAATTGTCTGATAGGTTTGATTTGCTGGTTCTCACTAAAGCAAAACTTTCCACTGACTTCAATTATCAGTAAATTGTGTTGACCTCAATAAGGGTTTTTGCAGAACTGGACCTGTAGCATGAATAGGCTGTTCTGCACAGAAAAGTGGCTGCGTGAAAACGACATCTTCTTACTCATCAGTTCTGCTTCCTGAGGGCACACGGAGCTGCTGCATCTGACTTTAATGACAAAAATGAGGTTTTGCTGCTCTTTTCTCCTGCAAGACCCTCAAAGCTGGTGGAACCAGGATGAGAGTTTGCTCAACAGAGTGAGAATTTGGGTAAGAACCACTTTGCAGCGTGGTCATGTCCTCCTGGTCCTACATACCCAGAGGGGTCTGAGCCCAAAGCTGGTCCCCAGACCTCACTCTCAATGTGACAATGAATCAACCATCGTTTTCCCAGTGGGCTGCTCCAGTCCGGGAGCTTTAAATGCTCTCTGTTTGACATCCTCCAGATTTATTGCCTTTGCAAAGGTGACCTTAAATATTTTAATGGTAATAATTCTTTCAAGGGCTTGAATCAGTAAATGTGCTATGTTCATATTTTGGCATTATATACTGTAGGCAATTTAATCCGTATAAGCAGTTTCAGTGATATTAACACTGTAGGCAAACTGATACTAAAGTTTAAATGTCAGAGAGAGTTTTCATATTAGATCTAGTGCAAACAAAGCATTTTTACTCCAAGTACTGAGGCATAAAATACCAGGAGATAGTAAAGACAGAGAGTGCCAATGAATCTGAAATAAACAGGAGGTTAAATTTATAGTATTTTCAAATATGTGCCCTATCCAAGGACTGCTGCAGCTGCACAGATGTATAAAATTAGAGATAAGGGAAAAAGCTTGTAGCGGTCCACAATAAATGCACCTACACCAGGGTATCTGTCTGGATTTCTGTAACTCCTTGGAGATTTACTATTTCACCTTGAATTTATTACCCCACTGTGCATACCGTGGATGGCATTTTATATTTCCTCCATTGCCCCACTCATTATATAGTGGCAGGTGCCAGTTATAATCACTGTGCAGGAATGTGCTGACAAACCGTTGCCCACCCCTTTGCAGATGGGCGTGAGCAGAAAAACACCAGGATGATCCCACTAGTGTTTATCCAGTGATGCAATGGGAGCTGTCAGATCAGGCAGGTTTCCATCCTGTGGCCCGTGAAGTTCTGGGTGCCTTCTTGCACTCAATGCGCAGCCAAGGCTGTGCCTTATTGGTGAAAAAAAAGCAGGGAATGGATAAAGAGAGGTGTCATTCATGTTTTCCAACTTGCGGTGAGGTGCCAGCTGCTGCCCATGCTGGGGTAAGGGATGCCCAGGGCTCTGCAGAGCTGATAGCCCTGATTAGATGCACCCCCCAGGGCTGCCTGAGCCGACCAAGCGTTTGGCAGCACTTGCTCATAAAATCTGTGACAAACGGTCAAAAAGTTTATTGTCCATGTTCTACTGCTTATGACTCCATAAACCACCAAGGATAATGTGCATGGAAACATGGGCTGTTTGTTAGGGTGTTTTCTTGTTAAATAACCTGACCTGCTCTGAAATCTCCTGCTGGCATCCCTGGGCAAAAAAAAGGGTGACTGTAGAGAGCAGCCCACTAAAAATGAGCAAAGCAGCCCATGTGTATGTGCTCTCTTGGATATATAGATAATACATGCTCGGTCCCGTGAAAACACTGACTTTGACTTCAAATCCCATTTTTCATGCAGGTAAATAATAGAGGCTGAAGCCAAGATAACTGCTTGTTCTGTACTTAGGACATCTTCCTGCTAATGTCCTTCTTGGACTGTGGACATCTCCCTTTCTCTGTTTCCTTGGCGTGACAGTCATGCCTGATGGCTGATCTTGCTGTGTTTGCCTCCTCTGCCTGGCCAGCTCTGGGCTGTTCACCATCATTGCTTCAGCCTTGGAGGGGCACTAAACCTTAAGCCTTTCCCTTCCTTTTCCAACAGGAGAACTGTGCATATAAGCACAAGGTAAATGGTGATGGGGTGACAGACAAGAAACCTGTTCCTACAAGAGCTCTGACACCAGTATAGCCACCATTTGTTTCACTCCACTAATGCAAAGGATCCAGATTTCCCCACAAGGAGGAGAACACAAGCATGGAAACAACCTCTACGTCTTTATGAAGCTTGATCATATTTCAGTACAATCAGTCAGTTTCCCAGACTGTAGTGATAGGAGTCCTTGAAGTTGGATGGGCGTGGGTGGGGAGATGGTGGCTAGATAACAAAGTTTGGGTGCGTGATGTCAATGTTGCTTCATAATCAGCCTGCATTGTGTGGCGTGTGTTTCTCTCCTTTCTTCGAGACTTTGCCAATCACCATTATGACACTCAACACAATTGTTAATCAGATTTTTTAGAAGTGGGATGAAGCTGGCAAGCTGTCTCCCTCAGAAAGTGCACAAAATGGTGTGGACTGTCAGCTTTATGGGAGAACAACTTGAGGACTCAGAAATGACAATTTTTGAACCATTTCTCCAAGCTGCCCCACTGAACAATGCATATGAAATCACAAGAGGAGGAAAAGCAAGTGCTGTCATGCAGGAGATGAGAGCGGGAGGGGAACAACCACTGAGAATCAAAATGAGCTAATGATGCTCCTTTCTCTAAGGATTTTGTCCTTTCTGTCGACCCTCTGAAGGTTTGGTACAGCTGTGGTGACCATGGCTCCTGGGTACTTTCATCCCTATCATTTTAGATATGTGTGCCCACAGCACTGGACTTGGTAGTACTCCTTTATCTCAAGATATTTTGAGGGTGCCTCAGGCAAGTGTAGATATCTGTATTTAAGGGGGAAGATCCTGGCTGGGGCAATGAAAAAGGTCCACAGCCTCCATCCTTGCCTGGCTCCTGGAGCTCCCAAGCTAAGCCCTGCTAGACCCTGCTGAGGTGTCGCAGACTAGAAATGAAAAGACCTCAAGACTCTCAAAACCCCATGGGTGGGAAGGAAGAGACAGACAGGAACACTTTCTTTCACTTTTCAGAAAGCTGAAACATACGTAAGACCTTCCTAGTATTGTTGTAACTGCATCAAGGTGAACTTTTTTTTGTTACAGGCTGAAGCACTCCTCTGGCACAGCACTTCCTTCAGGAGCCCCCAACAACAGATGTGACCGTTACCTTTTCTGGCCGTGGCACTTGGTAAAGCAAGCGACCCATGCACAACTTGCAAACTGCAAACCCTCTAAAATCGGTGAGAAAATGAATGTGCTCAAAAGCTAGTTAAAAATTTCAGTCTTCTGCTGAAACAGAGACAAGATCTTTAATTAATATTCAAATATCTAATCAATATTTCAAGAAAATCAAAATGTAAAGATTAACCTGTGCATTCATGTTTCTGTCTTCGTCCTGATTGCACTTCATTTCATCAGGATCACAGTAGAGAGCTCAGGCTTCGTTAATTTTGAGCTATGACAACCAGTGACAGTCAGAGGAACCCAATTTCAGTTGCCTCTCTGCAAGATTTTTCTTAGTCAAAAGCAATTCTTTAGCTTCCTTTGGCCTCCTTAAAATTGACAAACTGTAAATAAGGTGTTAGCATGGCTTGTTTCTCCATAGAAGATGTTATCACCATACTTAAAAACATATAGAATGACTTGTGATAACTGCTACTACATCAATAGATGATAAACCAATAAATTATAGTAATGGAGCATAAAATGATGAATTCTGATAGACTTAAGGCAATATAAAATAATTGGAGACTTTATTGCTATTTCCATTTTTAATGGGGTACTATGGCAGTACATTCTTGCAACGGGGCTGGAAAGGTAAATTAATCTTTATGTATCATCATCAGGCAGTGTAAACATGGCCAAACTTAATTATGATATAATAGATTGTTAAGTGTCTGCCCCACAGAGGTGTGATTGCTCTCAGGCAAGTGATTACAGCAGAGACGACTATCAGACAAGGTCTTCTTTAAAACGCTGGTAGTGGCTTTTGCATTCCTCTGACAATAAATCCGACATGAAAGCTGTGCCAGAGAGGCAGCTTTCCAGAGCCCCAGCTGCAGCAGAGCCGTATTCGAGGGACAAACTCAAATTTACAGTGGAACATTAATGAAACGTGGCCTGAGATTGCAGTACTTTGCCAGTAAAAACTCTTGTTTCACTGCAAAAACATGATGGGAGTTATTGAATCTGCAGCCTGGGAGCAGGATGGAGGTGCTGGGCCCCCTGGCTCATCTCCCTGCACCCATTAGTACCCCGTCCTCCTGTGCTGGGGTCCTGCAGGGAGGAAAACTCATGGAGGGGGTGACTGGGCTGAAGTACTTGTATAAAAAACCCCAAAATCTTACTTGACGTATTGTCTTTTAGAAATTATAGCACATTAAAGAGAGAAATGCAATACAATATGGATTTTCTGCTTCTCTTTCTGATATTGTTTTCTGTCATTAGCAGCTCTGTTCCTGGCACAGATGCGTGATTTTATGAACCCATTGTACCATTACCTCTCTTTCCATGGTAGCAATTTAATTTATGCTTACATATGTAAGTATATATTTATACTTACGAGACACACTCTGCAGTGATCTTGCTTCTTTAATGGACTAAGTTCACTAAAGGAACACAAGGTAATAATTTATATTTTAAATGTAACTGCAAATCTCACAGTTTTTTTGTGAGAATTTTTTGGGAACTAATTCTGAGAATAAAATATGTTTTATTGAACAGTTTCAGTCAGTCTAGATTCGATGTCTGTACAGTGTGAGCAGCAGAAAATTCAGGGAATATCTTTTAGTCTCGGAAAAATTTTAGTTATGTCTGCTATAAAACTTGTACTGTAGTGTATGTTTTCTGTTTAAACATCATGATGCTGATAGTGGCATGAACTGGTCAGACATAGAGTGGCAGATCTTTTTCACACTGTCAAATACCATAAGGTATCTTCATAACTGGAAATCAAACAGCAGCAGGATCTTGAATTCCTTGATTACTCTAAGCCACTTTTTGGAGTATCACATACTTGTGTTTATTTCTCGATAATTGTGCTAAGAGTTTTCTGCTCCTAAATTGCCTCAGGAATTAGGATATGCTTTTGAGAGTGGTGGAAGGACTCCCCTGCTAGCACACCTCTCCAGAGCAGAAAACATCTCTCATTATGGAAACTATCATAGAGGGTGATCAAAAAGGGTGAAAAAATCATTTTAGAGCTATGGCAATGTCTGTTCCCGATCACCAAAGAGGCCACTTGGACCCTTCTTGATAATCAGAATAAAACATCAGAGAAGACACAAAATGTTAAGATCCCAAATTTATTTGGTTACTAGTGTACCTTGCAGAGGGCTTCTCTGTACTTTAATTTCTCTTTTAATTCTTTTTCTATTTTTAATTCCTCTTTGCTCATTTATTACACCACTTTGCTCACTGTTTGCAAGACCTAAAACTAAACTGGTTTAATCCACATCCAAGTCAGACTGCATCCCTGCTTCTTGCTACTGCATTTCCACTCTTTGGTAATGGCTTTTACTAGCAGCCCAGTTTAAATTCTTAATTTTGTCTAATTCCTCTAAATGCACAATGATTCTTCAACTGGAAAGGAAAGAGAGTAGCTCTGAATGATCCATATGTTGAAGTACTGTATTTTCATCGTTTAAATGATAAACTTCCCATCAAATATCCACAAATGTACATTCATGACTCCCATCCAATGATCTATTGGCCAGAGGCACATACATTGTTTTAATTTATTTTGGAGTAAAGGTGCTTTCCTGCCGAGTTTGAATAAGCTTGCTATGTACCAAACAGATGTTCAATAAAAGAGAGACTTTACTGAATATGACATATAAACACAGGGAAAGAGGATGAAGGAACGAAAATTACAGGATGTATGGATTTCTGGTTCATCAAACAACAGGCCACAGTTTTAATCAGGGCCCTTTTATGGATGGAGCAGTAATGAAACAGAAGGACTGGGGATGTCTCAGGAGAAGGTAACATCTATGCGTTACTTGTGGTGGAATTAACTTTGGTGAACCCACTGTGACAGCACACGGTTTCCCTGTCCTCTGCAGCAGCACGATGGCTTCTGTGGTTGCTAAACTGTTACTCCCATCATGGAAAAAGAGCCTAAAAAAATTCAGTTGCATGATCTGGGAGAATTAAAGGGTCTAGAGGTGGGTACATGACGGTTTCTTCCTACCATGTAAAATACCCAGTTTTTCTCTTGCCAGGGGAAAGTGTTTCTTAAAGCGCCCACCTCTTGCATCTATTCAGTCTTTTCCTATTTGGAGAGAGATTCTGTTTAAGGAGGCATTGAGGAGAGCAAAGCCGGCCTGATTCATCAGGAGATCAAAGAGGGAGTGCTGCCTTTGAGATAAAGATGTCTTTGCTTTGAAAGGTTTCTCCTTTGTGCAGGAGTGTTGCAGCGGGATGTCCACCCACCAGGGAACATCTCTCTGGGTGGGACACCTCCACCTAAGAGAGACATGAGAGGAGAGAAGCACCTACTCTGCCTGCTCCTCGTGAGCTTAACCCTGGGAGCAAAGTAGAATTTTTGGATCTTTCCGTCAAAGCAAAACCTTGTGCCTGACCTTCTCCAGACCTGCCCTGCCTTTGTGGCCAGATGTGGGCAGGGCAGCACAACTGTGACTATGATGTGCCTCCAACTTCTTGACAGATAATTAGACTTGAACCTGGACTATGTAAAATTGAAAAATTTTAAAACCCCACTGAAAACTTTCTTATCTGCAGGCACTCACAGATGTGAACCCCAGTGCTGATTTGCTAAGGAAAATTTATTGTCATTTTCAGCCTAGCAATTTGCCATGCTTGGCCAGGGGCAGTGTGTTTTGCCTCACTCTGCCTTCCAGTATTCATGTGTCAGTGGTGAAAACTTGGAAGTATTTAAATATTTTCATAGACATTTGGTTAAGTTTGATGATACGGGAGGCAGTGTGGCTCCTGCAGATGCTATCATCAGTGCTTTCCACCCACAGTACTTGGTGCTTTCAAAATCAGTCCTAACAGTAGTGATAATGTCCTGGCATGCAGTATCAGAAAACCTGCATGAACATCTTTAAGCTGCTGATGCTTCCCAGAGAAGGACAACAGAATCAGTTTATGCTGAAGACTAATAAGACTGCACATTCTGTCTTCATTTGTGTTTGCATGCAAATTAACTTCAGTTTTACAGTTGGTAGAGACTGGCATAATAGTTTGAAAACCACAGTATTCCTAGCCCCACGGGCATTGCTGAGAGCCTGGAAGGGCTCATCCTCTGAAAGCATCCTGATTTGCACATGCTGGTTGATGAGGTGTCAGAAGAGCACTGCTTTTTTTACTGTATAATGGAATGGAGAGAAAAGGTAAGCAGCAGTTGCTGATTAAGAGATTTTCATCATTGAATTGTATATTCAAATGGGATCAGCATCCTCCAAACCAAAACTTTGGTCATTCTGACAATATCAGACTGCATGAAGCTTGGGTGACTTTTCCCTGGGGCTGTGCTCTGCAGTGGGAGCTGGGTGTCACAGGATGGGCTCCAAATACTTACAAACAGGAGAAGAGCTTATTAGGGAACCGGCTTCTATCAGACTATGTGTTGTCTGGTTGAATCAGCAGGTATGGAGACTTGATTTCTATTTATCTATTCATTCATTCATTTATTTATTTATTTAAAATCACCATGTTCATCTGCAGGACTTCAAAATTCTTGAGTTACCCTAACCCTAAGCCAAGTGGAAGACTCTGACGAGTGTTGGGTTTTATTAACTTACTCTTTTTGATAGTCATATTAGCACACTAAAGCTCGAGAATGTATTTGCTGGTATCTTAAGTGCACAGATAAAGGTAACTGCTCATCGAATGGGAGCGGCATGTAAATGGCAGGGGACTATTTTGGTGGGATCTGTAAGTGGCAAAGGGAATCACATGTGGGAGCAGAGGGTTCGAACAGAAAATTGTAATGATGAAGCCAATCAAACTTATTAAAGCTGTTATTTTAATTCAGTCTGACTGAGTATATTTAAAACAGCCACGGCAGAGGGACCTCTAGTCTATAGGTGAATGAAGACTCTTTTGAGAAGCCTTTTAATTCTGAAAGGGAAAAAGTACACTTGGCACATTCTGAGCTTGTTCTGATACTGCTGAAGCTTTGCCGCTTCTTCTGAGTAGGATATCTGGGGAAAGAAGATGGCCAAAATTAATGGCAAAAGAAGAGCTGAAGAAAAGAAAAGGTCTAAGTGATAACTGGCATCAGGCCTTTTTTTTTTTTTTTCAAGAAGCTTCTGAGATGCTAACCTGGAGATTTACGAAGCTCTTCCTGGGCACAACATGCCAGTTACCTTCCAGCTGTGAAGCTGTGATGAGTTTCTCCAAAATACAAAGCAAGATTTGTTAATTTACACTGGGGAAGCCATATCGTCCCTTTAATAATAGATTATTTTATATCCCAGTCCTCAGCATGAGCAACCGGCCATTCAGAACCGAGCAGTGAATAAATAGGAGTTTGCAACATAGGAGAATGATATTGTGAAACTAAAAACCCATATAGACCTGTTGCATCATTACTATAGGCAAGTAGCTACAACCAGGAGCACCACCTCTCCTACTCCAGCTGATGAACTCAAGTGTGAGGCTGCAGTTTCAAAACACTGGAGCCTGGGCAATATTTTTAACGAGATGGATTGACAGTTTTAATAATTCCCAGATCCCAAACACATATGAAACGAGCCCTTGATGAGAAAGGTCTGATTACAAATAACCTGCAGAGAGATGAAAGTTTGCTTTTAATATCTGTTTTTTTAAGTCTGCTTTAGACTTTCAAGAGGCTTCAAAAGAAGGCAAAGACTAGAAAACAGTTTGATTTAATACTGTTAGATGTGTGAAATAAAATGCTGGACAATAAGAGATATAAAACAAGCAACAAGTGCAAATTACTTAAATCAAATTAAAGAGCTAATTGAAAATAATGGAATTAAAACCTTTTTTGGTTGTTTTTATTCATGTGTTTTTCATCACTGTTTGCAACAGCGCTTTTTTAATCTTTCTTGCTTTGAAGAACAAACTTTTTCCACCATAAAAGACAATGATTTTAATCAGTATCTGAAATGTCATTCTATGGGGATGTAGATTCTAAATGCCAGTCAGGAAGAGAAGCACCATCGACATAAGCCAGCAGGACAGCCAGGGAGCTATATGGCCTTTGGAGAGCTTTCTGATACAACATCATGATACCGAGTTACTTTATCTCCCATTACAGTGACCCTCACTAACACGTCTTTGCTTTCATTTTCTGCGCTCTCTAAAGGAAATAGTTTTTTCTTCATTGTAGCGTACATGCTCTTATACCTTCAGCTGTGCAAACCTCTGCCTCTGGTGAGTAACCAACAAGGCAGGGCAAACTCAAATCTGAAATCTCTTCAGTGTGATAACAGTTTTTGCTTGGATCACCTAAAACCTCCATATTTTTTTTTTTAAAAAAAGGACTTTGGTGTGTGTTTAAACAAACAAGTTCACATTAAAATGTTTATGTATTCTTCTTTTCCTAACAGCAAAGGAGTGATTCCTCTGCAGTGGGCTTGGTGTGAGTGCAAACCTGCCTGTGTGATAGGGACATGCCCTTCAGTGTTCCTGATGCAATGTCACCGTCACGTGGGAGACCAGGCATCCCAGCCGGAACGTAACTATCCTTATCCTTCTTCACTGTCCCATTTGCCCTGCCCTGCCTGGTGCCATTGCCCTGCCTGGTTGACATCTCCTTGCTCTTCTCTCTCCCATCTCAATCCTTTTTTGAACGGAAGGTCACAGAAATAACTTCTCCACGGGCATCGGAGCTGGGCGTCAGGGCGGGTTCAGCTGCCCCATGGCTTTAGGGGTTATTTGTGCTTTACTCCATCCTGCACATAAGCAAACTGTGCTGCCTTGCTCACAGGCAGCTTCATTTTAAATCTTTAAGAAGAACAGGGGAAAAGCCAACTGAGAAAACATGAGGACAATTCCCCTGCTTGTGGGAACGGTATTTTTTAAATGAAATTATTTCCCCTGTGTACTGCTAGGCTGCCTCTTCATTAGAGGGAGAGGAGAAGCGTGTGCACTTGCCCAACGCCGAGTGCTCACGGTATGTGGGGACTGCATAAAAAAATCATTTCTGGGACTAAAAACCAAACCATCATCACTCCTTAAGTTTGGTAAAATATCCAGTCTCAGTGGGGTTTTGCGGGAAAAGAAATTAACTAAAAGAAAAAAAAAGGGGGGGGGCGGAAAGGAAGAGAGAAAACCCACCAACCCCAGTGTGTTCCCATAATGAAGGGTCTAAAAATGCCCCACTCATTGATGCAAAATTACAGTTATTGTTTATCCTCCTTCTACTTCACACAGCTTTATACAATATGCACGACGAAAAATACAAGCAAACAACCGACACATTAGTTAAGAGACCTTCCATTTTACTTTGGCAGTTCACGATAATGGAATTTAATTGTGGAAAAAGCTGAATAATTTTAGCTGAATGTCATTTGGTTCATTCAAACTGGGAATCAGGGACATTTTTAACAAAGGTTTTCAAACTTCTTTTGAAATCAGGAAGCTGCTGTGCACAGATAAGGGGAGAGGTTTGAGGATTCTCTATCAGAAATTTCAAGGTTTTTTCCATCTGCTTTTTCACATTAACTGGTAATTATCCAGAAAGGCACATAATAGTGCAGAAATGACAGAAGCTGACAAAGGTTTTCCTAAGATATGTAAATTGTCAGTGATAGGCAAGGTGCAACAGAAAAGCTTTCTACAGCACAATTATTTATGCCAGTTTCATTTGCTTTTAGGTAGCACTGATGGCATACGGCACCGCCGCGCTTATCACAGGCGCTGCACATTCCCTCCGCCACCAGCACGCAGGAAAGATGGCAAAAACTGAGCTTGAAGGTTGGTGGTCTCCTCCGACTCCGCTATTTTATATTAAATATGTGTGCGTGTGTGCCTGTGTGTATAGATATTTCTGAGGACTCTCTTGTTTATTAGAACATTCCCCTTCGTTTCTGATGCCGCAGAAATAAATAAATAAGTGTGGCACTTCCCACTGAAACAGCTTTCACATATTGGTTACGGCTGGTCTATGAGTCCACCTTCCCAGCAGCAGCACTATTTGAGGGAGAGTGTGTTAAAAGAAGCACTCAGCTGTTTGCATCTGACGTTCGTTAGCCCTTTTCACTGATTGCATATTTTCAGCAAATAGCTGAGCCCGTTAAAGATGCTGAGATGAACTTCCTCCTCCAGCTGAAGAGCCCAGCTCTCGCTGCGCAGCGCTCCCTGTGCTGGGGTTACGCCGGCGGGGGGTGGGACAGCCACTCCATCTGCCTTTAAGTATTCAGTGCTGGGGCAGCCAGATTCAGATACTCTCAGTTTATAATCCTGAAGGGAGAAAAGACCCTCTCTCCATAAATTGCCCAGTCAGTCTCAGGAGTTATTATGCAGAGGAGTGCAAAAATGCCGCCCCTCCGTCACATGTCCCTGCAGGTCACCAAGGTGGGCTCCAGGTCTTGAGTAGGGTTTTAGATGGGTTTTTTCAGGTTTCTGCTATACAAGTGAGGGGACAAAGGGTGGAGGTTTGATAAATATACCCTTTCGAAAGGAAAGGTTGGGCTTCTGAGTCCGTCCGGGAGGTTAAATTTTATTTAAGTAAAGTGTCAGGGGCTGTGCATAGGAGAAATTCCTGCCTGACCGTTGCAGCATTCAGCTCATACTGGAATTATGGGCTTTAATTAACCTTTTCTGGGAATAGGACTTTATATGTAACTACATATGTAACAAGAGGTTATAAGATCTTTAATGGATGAAAGGACTTTACCTATGAGTCCCTGATGTAGTGGTACCAAAGGTATTATGGTGGCATAATTACTTTATGTTAGCACGTGAGTGATGTTAAGTTACTCTGATGGGGGGGTGTTTCCTTGTGTGTGTGAGGCGTGGAATTAATTTCCTTTATGGTAATATTAACTTAAGTTAATGGGGGCAGGGAGAAAGTAAACAAGGATGCAACACAATAGATTTATATAGGAAAAAACTGCAAGATTACATTTGAAAGTCAATGGGCTTAGCTATTAGCTATAAGGACCTTGTCTCCTATGTCAAGCTTCATTTTACCAAATCAGGAGGCTGGAGGTCAGACTCATGTAAAAGGCTTTGGGATGGAGGGGAAGGATTTGACCCGTCAGAACTGGTGGGGTTGCAGGCTGCTGCCTGAGGGGGTCTATTCCTGCAGGAACCAGCCTGGGTGGTACTTGTTTTCTTTTTATCTTTTTTTTTTTTTTTTTTAAGGCAGGTTTTCTTTTAGGTGCTCTCATGCTGTAAAGAATAAACAAAAACTTTCAAGAGCTGCTTTACTTGGTCAGTGCTTAACTTCATCAGGAGGTGCATGGTGGAACATCGCAGCTGCTGAGGAAATCAGGGCTCGTTTATGGGGCTGCAGCCCAAAGATTGCTCCTGTGCTTGTGCTCCCCCTTTTGTCCCCCCTCCTGTTAACAGGAGCTTCTTCCTCTCCTGCCTACAGCCCTCTGGAACTGCTGGAGGGACAAAACCACCAGCTCCAGCTTCTGACACTGGGCTGTAGCTTTTGGTGAAAGACACACTTTTACTGGGTAACAGATAGAGCTGGGCAAAGCCCTGGGGATGACCAGGAAACAATCACAGGAGTGGTGGCGTGAATTCGTCTTCAGTATCAGTACGTGTTTCTGCATTTGCTTGTGGTGACGCTTTGGCCGCCGGCAGGCACGCTCCTGAGCAGAGTGTGGATGCTGCCAGCTCCCAGCCCTAGGTCCTGGCCTGAAAGCAAGTCCTGAGTGAAGTTTCTCAGTCTCAAGCTACCAAAAAAAGCTTGAAAATAAACCAGAGGACCATCTGCCTGAGTCTGCTGTCAGCCTGGAGCCTGGTGTCTCCATCAGCCAATGCCACACACCTGCTTAGAGACCAACAGGGAGGGAGAGAAGCATCAACACAACTCATGTGAGCAGTTGTATTTACCCGGCAGAGCTTAAATTTTGACCATTAAATAATTGCGGCAAAATGCTCAGGTTCTGTCTACAGCTATTTAGCAAATAATTGGGAATAAAGACTCCATCAAAGGAAATTGTATACTGAAAAAAGGGGTGGTAGCAAAGATTTGGAGTACGGGCTTCAAGGAGACTGCACAGTAGCGGGGGACTGTACGCAGTGGAAAGAGAGAAGTGTAAGAAAAAATATTGAGGCTGAAAAAAGCGCTGCACCAAAACCCACCCATTTCCTTGGCTCTTGCTGTCCCCTAATGACCCTCATGATGATCAGCAGCTGCTCAGGGAGTGCCAGTCTTCTGGTAAAGCAAGGCATGGCATTAAGCCCCCAAATGTATCTTCTAGTGCTTGACTTTAAGGTTGACCATAATATGGTAAGGAGGAGAGCATATGTCAGCACCCGAGCTCAGAGAAGCAGCTCCCCATAGCCACGTTACGGCTGAGATCTGTAATGGTTTAGGAGAGTTTCACTCACCTGCATCAATTTTCTCTGTAATGAGATGTGAGTGGTGAATTGGTTGGGCTGTTACAGGATTTCGCTCTTGCAGACCGTCCATTTTGCATATCTGATGAGCTTCGTGTCAAAAGGGAAGGAGTTTAAAGTACACTAAAAACTTTTAAGTAATATGGAAGAAAAACATGCTCCTTTTTAAAATAATATCCCCATGCCCAAGCACTGTCTCCTATAAAATATCCTGCTCAGATTTCCTTGTTCTGTTTTGATCAAGGGCTTTGAATTTCAGAAGTGCTTCTGACTTACCCAACAAGGCAGTGGAAGGTTCGGAGTCAGAAGGGATTTCTGGAGGTGATGTGTTTTGCCCTAGTCCCTTGCTGCAAAATTTTGGACATGCTTTAAGCAAGCAGTGCTCCTCCTGAGACATCTCTCCCAGGGCTGCTGGAAATCATAAAGTAAATGGTCATTGGGGGTGGCAGGAGCTCTGCATCTTTCTAGGTCATAAAAGGATGAAAGAAAGAGCAATGTAGAAAAAAAAAAAAAGCTTTAAAATATATTTTCATTGATCAAAACCTTCCAGCTTCTGTGATGACAGAGCTCCCAAACATCATTCCCAGAATTTTTTGGGGAAAGAAGGGGCTAGAGCAGCCAAATGTGGGGGTCAAAATGCACAGAAATGGCCTGAAGGAATCATTCAGATTATCTGGAATTTTTTCTGCAGCCTCTTGTTAGACTTTGAAAGAAAAAAAGAGGAAAAAGAATTAAACATATTTCAGAGTCATTGAACTGTGCTTGCATTAACTTACACTAAAATTATTTTTAATTAAATGAACTTCCCCTGTTTGTAGCTGGAAGGTACTTATGTGAGATAAAAACTCCATTCTAATAACACTGAGACTCACCACCACTTAATTACCATCACAACTCAAGGCAGACCGAGTTGGGGGGTGGGCTTCTGCTGCTGGGTGGGATTTTAGGGAAAGATGCTCCCTCCTACAGCAGCCCCCATCCCAGAGCCCACCCAGCACCGCGAGGCACACTGGGAGTGAAAATCACACCTAGTATTTGACACAGTTTGTGGCAAAAGCAATTATAATTAACATTATATTAAATATTAAGTCAAGATCATAAAATGTTGATTGGTACTGATTAGCTGTATAATCCATAATTAGAAATCACTGCACCCTTCACCAGGTACTGTAGTGCTTCACTTATGATTTCACTGCTAAATTAAGTGAGTGATTCAGCTTTTGCCCTGAGTTTTACTTTTGCATTTAATTTAGGTCAGAACCACATTCGGGTGAAGAAAGGCACAAGACCTGTTCCCACTGAGGCTGTTTCCCAGCTCTCCATCCCCATCACTTCTGTGCCTGCGGGAAAGCAGTGGCCAAATTCCCCTTGACCAGCCCCAGCACGGCTTCGGTTGTGTGTGCAAGACATAGGAGGATGAAAGCTCCTTGTGTATTTACTCACCCTCAAAACAGCAAGTGCAGAAGGTAGAGCCGAGACCGCACGTGCCCTCCTGGCTGTTCTCAAGCCAAGGCAGATAAGCCAGCGTCAGGCAGCACCTAGAGAAGGGTTTATTGCTAGCGTAAGCTGGGAGTACACTGCTACCTTAGGAG